>OX578140.1:81372921-81843345 GCA_951213105.1 Amaurobius ferox | reverse complement strand
TTTTATATATATATATATATATATATATATATATATATATATATATATATATATATATATATATATATATATATATATATATATATATATATTATATATAAAATATAAATATATAGAAATTGAAAAATCGGAAATAAAAATGTTTTAGTAACTTTTGCGCAAGGCAGCATGAGGGTACCAAACACTATATATATAGAAAAATTGAAATATAAAAAGTGAAAAAAACATGTAAAAAACATGTAAAAAAGGAAGGATGGCTCGGCAAAAGCTTACATTATGGCGGTAAGGGGTTGTGACCTTACTCCCCAGTTCAACGAGCTCGTCAAAATCGCCGCGGCATTTTCACTCCTAGTCGCCAGCCCTGGCCCAAGCCAACCTCCGGAGTGACTTTGAAATCATCACGAGACCTGGATAGAGATGTGTACGAGAGCCATATCACCACAAATAAAGCCAACTGAATTGCCGACTCAAATGAAATGTAGTTCCAGCCGCGGTCCTGTGATCACAGTGCGGTCCTGTCATATGGAGGGTTCGATGATTTTGTCTCTAATTGAACTCAAAAAATACTTAAGTCTTACACCATATGCAAAATTGTTTCTGTATAAATTATCAATATTTTTAATCATAAAGGAAATTGGATATTTATTAAAAATGTTTGTTTTAAAAATTCTTGATCAAAATTGTTCCTCTTTGATAGTTCTTTTTATTCTGATTAAACCTCCCAAGAAAACATTGCGAAACACATTCAAATGTATGTTGGAGTTCCAATGTATAATTCCAATAATAGGTAGTTTAAATTGTTTTCTTTTATCATAGATAGTGAATATGAGAGGGATTTGACTATCGTTGATATTCAAATCCAAAAATTCGACCTCTTTGTTATTTTTAAGAGGGTTTTCCTTCAAGATGAGGTTTGGTGGATAAAAATCAAAGTTCATTGTGTAGTTTTCATTCTCATATCCAATAATTACGTCATCCACATAACGTAGGTATATGATTTCGTTGTTTATATGAGATCTTCTTTCATAAAAACTAAGATATATATCAGCCAATATGGAAGAACATCCCCCCCCCATGGGGATGCCCTTAATTTGTTGATAAATAGACAATCCGTTGTAAAGGTAATTTTCTTAATAACTATTTTGATTATAGACTTGAATTTATTGAATTCCAGACTCCTTTTTAAATCATATTCTTCAAACAAGCTGTAAAGTATATTTGTCATGTCATCTAGATCTATAGTATTAAATAGTTCTTGGAAATCATAAGTTCTTAAGTGCAAAGGATGTTTATGATCTTTCAATATATTGATCACTTGTAGACTGTTTTTTATAATATAGCTTCCTTGGTGATTAAGTTTCAGCAAAATAGGTTGTAAAATCTTCATTAACATATTATTGGCTTTCGTGAGATAGGTATTGCATCCAACAGTAACTGGTCTGAAAGTACTTTTAGGTAGGACTTTTATGAAGTTTCGGAATATTAATCAGATACGGATACTTTATAATTCCTGTATATTTGATACCAGTTAATAAATACAAAGCCTTGATTTTATTTGAGATTTCCTTAAGGGAGAGGTTGATTTTACTGTAAAGAACATCATTCTCATATTTTTCTTTCAATATGTCAATGTAAAAGAGCTTACATGTAAATGCGTAGTTACTTGATGCCTTGTCAATATAAGTAATTATAAATTGATTTTGAATGTTCTTCAGAAGTTGGAAGTTTATTTTACATTGGTCTGGAGGTTGGTAAAGTTTTTTATAATAGTACTTGAAGTCCCTGCACATCTTAGATCGCCATTGATGGAATGCCATATCTGGCAGACTGTATTGAATGGAAAGTTTATAAATGAATTGATCAATGTCCTCTCGAAAAGCCTCAAACGGATCTCCATGATACGGATTTCTATATTTAGTACCTAGTTTGAAAGCTTGAATTAATGTAGTATCTGTAAGAACTCTGCAATCACCTGTTACTATATGACCTAATATGGGATCTGAATAAGGATTGTTTCTGCATTTGCATTCTGTTAAATTTGGTAGATGTAGATTCTGACTTAAAATATTATAGTTGAATGCTTTTCTTCCTAAAGGAATGACATAACGATAAGAAGTCCTGATTTTCAAGTTGCTGATTGGAAGGGTATCTTGATGGTCTTTTAAAATATTTCGAAATGGAATACGATTAAAAGTTTTGTTCTGGAAAAGGAGATTTAAATAAGTTGAGTGTGTAACAATATCCTCTTCTTCATTCTGTAATTTGATATTAAGGAAGTTAAAACGTTTTTTAAGCCAATCGCTAGTAATAGCCAAATTCAGTTTTTGAAACAAATTTGTTTCTTTCGTTTTCCAGACTGTTAATTGCTTTATCCAAGTTTTCCAAATGTTAAGCATGAATTTTTTGCGTATAGACAGAATATATGTACGTATAATATCAGGTTTATGATCAGCATATCCATATACATCCCGTATAAAACTCCGAAAAGATTCTATGCTAAAGTCCAAATTTTGTTTTTTCTTGTTTTTACTCCTGTACCATCTTTTGCGTATTTTTAAGGAACTATAATTGATACTGAAGTTTTGCATAGATGGTAATAGTCATTATTATAAAGCTTATTAAATAAAACAGAGTTAAGCCCATAAGGGTAGATGGTATTTCTTTGCAGAATGTGGATATTTTCCCACCATAAACGATGTTGAGTTTTAATAACAAAGTCAATAATTGAAACTGTAATGTTATTGAAAGAGTGGTCCTGGAAATGGGTATATAGCAAATGGCATTCTTGATTGTTGCTGTGATTTTTCTTTATGTGATTACGATGCAGGTTTATACGGAGGTTTAAAGGATTTTTAGTCTGTCCAATATAGCACTTCGCACAAGAATTACATTTTATCAAATAGATGCATTGGAAAGCCTTGCAGAAAAGTCGATGTTTAATAGATTGACTTATGATGTCTGGATCTGCACTAGGGCAGAGCATACATCGTTTGGATTTACATTTTTGAAATTTGTATGATTTCATATTACGAAAATTACTTCTATACTCTGAATCATTAATATGAGTCAAAAATTCATTATATTTATGAGGTTCAGCTGGTATATCGTGACAAGTACTGAGATCAATAGGTTTTACACTTTTTTGTTGTATATCACTCTTTGCTAACGGTCGAAAATAGTTTCTGATTGAAGTTTTGTTTAAATCTTTTGCAGGTAGCATGTTTTCGATCTCACGGATACCTGATACCGTAATACCGGGCAATTCAAGGATATAAAAAGATACCTTAAATGTTTGCCAGTCGCTATCTCATTATATTTTGTATCATCATAAATTTATTATAGTTTATACTCTTATATAGAGTGAATAGCATAAAGTTAGCATACTTAAAAATTGCCACTGTACCATCAGTATAAATAAAGCGTTTATACCATGCCTTCACAAAGTCCTTTCAATACTCAATCCAAATCAATACTCAATCAAATCAGAAAATGTATAAGTAACATCCGTAGAAATAGAATTTTACATGTTTTTTTCACTTTTTATATTTCAATTTTTCTATATATATATTATATATATATATATAATATATATATATATATATATATATATATATATATGTATTCATATATATATATATATACATATATATATATATATATATATATATATTTATATATATATATATATATATATATGTAATATATATATACATATATATATATATTTATATATATATATATATATATATATATATGTAATATATATATACATATATATATGTATATATATATACATATGTATATAAATGTATATATATGTATATGTATGCATATATATATATATATATGTATATATATATGTATATATATATGTATATATATATATATATATATATATATATATATATATATATATATATATATATATATATATATATATATATATATATTATCATCATAACTATCAGGAAGCTCACTCCCCATTACGGAGGACAGCTGATTCCCCTGAAACTTTCAGTAACATGCTTGTAAATGTTTCAGAGTGTTCGCAGACAGTGATTGTGTGTTGTATTTTATTATAGCAGAGATATCCCATAAATCGACTGGGATTTTAAGTTACTTAATGGCAAAATGCCCGTGGGCCTTACTAGTATAAATTTAAGTGTTGACGAAATTAAATTAATTAACACTGTGATTATAGAAAATACTTTTCCAAATCTAACATAACTGACGTATATATAATGACGATGTCATACATCACCAATGCTGTTTTACCCTGCAACTAACGAACTTCTACTATTATCCACTATCTTCTTTTATGAAGAATCATAATACGCACGTTATTTTTATCATCATTAAAAGTTCTCTATAATAATTTCCAGGAAATGTTACATAGCTAACATAAAAAAATTTTAAAGGAGATGGCTGGGTTTTTTACAGCTCCTTATAACTCAATAAATATTATTTTCGGAACAGATATAAATGAACCGCACAAAAGACCACGGGGCGTTAACGAGGCTTTAATTGGTCTCATATTTTGCTTAATTACTTAGATACTTCGATTGGGCTGGCTTCTACTTCGACATTAATCACTGTTTAATATACAATCACAAGAAAACAGTTGCGGTTTAATGCACTAGAGTAAACGCATGCAAATAATAATGTTGACCAAGTAGGGGGGATTTTATGCATGTATGTCTATAGATTTTTTTTTCCTGTGCACTTTGACAACCTGGAGTGAAAACTTATTTTGCGATTTAGTAATAAATTGGTTATTGTATGAGATAAAAGTCACACCTTTTTTGTACAATTACGTATTACTTTTAAACATGATCCGAAGTCATTTCATTTCGATGGGAGTAAATGTAAAAAATCCTCTTGTATTCAGTGGTATGAATATTTACAATTTTTTTTATTAATAAAATTATGCAATGACCTTTCAGCAGCTTTACCAATATATTTGTTTTTAAATATTTTTTTAAATGTTGGTTGCATCTTCTGTTTGATCTTTATCTGGATCATTAACTATTGTTTTCACCAACTTCTCGGCGTTTGCATTGTGTCTGAATATGTAGAATTACTAGTGTCAAGGGTGCCTCTTCATCGCTCTATTTGCAGCGTTTGAGATTTATTTGCAGGTTTTAGATTTATTTGCAATCATTTCTTACTAAATATAATCATTTTAGAAATCCCAATTATATGAATGGTGTGTCGGTTGCATTGGAGCAGGAAAATCAAGTTTTCATTTAAAATCGAATGTTAAAATTATTAATTTATTTCACCGCTACTTGCTTTGTTGTGAGTTTAAAATGATCACAAAATAAATATATTTTTTCAATGGCTTTAGGCATCTACCATGCATGGACTACTCTCAGTGCTACAAAATTTACTCTACAAAGAGATGTTTCTACCAAATAAATCAACATTGATTCTATGTACTAACTTACTGTAGTCGCTGCTTGTAAAGTTCTTTTTTCTGAGACAAGTTAATGCAAAGAACAAATAACATTTTCCTTTATTATTTTCCAATCTTCTGGCAGCTCTATAATTTGTTTTACATTTGAAAAATATATTTATCCAAAATGTGGGTGATTTTGAAATTTTTTGAACGTGAGAACACATAACGTATGACAACCTCATGAGTTTTCTAATGACCATCTAATAAGCTGTTTTCCCATCGTCTGTTTTAAAATGCTACATGCACCAGTCTGAATATAAATTTTACGTGATGTGGCGAAACATACCCCTTGAATGTTGTGAACTAATTCTGTTATCCATATCGTTAATGATGTCAAATATTGCTTTTGTCGTTGCATCTTTTACACTAACTGGTACACCAAGCAATTTTTACACATTATTTCCTGTAGCCAGCGGCCTTACCGTGCTGAAAACACCGGTTCTCGTTAGATGACCGAAGCAGCATCAGAGTTAGATCAAGCAGCATCGGGCGCGGTTAGTACTTGGGTAGGTGACCACCTGGGAACACCGCGTGCTGTTAGTATATTTCGGACGCAGTAGCTCGGTGGTTTGCGCGCTGGATTTGCACGCTGCCACAACTGCCGCCGTGTTCATGCGGAGTATGATCACGTTAAACATGTGGGTCCGAAAATCCTTCCGAGAGGTTGGTGGTAGGGGAAGGAAGGTACGGTCCCTGTGGATGCCTCCCCCACTGGGTTCCGGTCTAAATTGGGTGGCACTTCCCAGCCATACAAACGGTTACCTTACACCTTTCTGGTAGGTCGAACGCTCTGGGTTTCAACAACAACATTATTTCCTGTGATAAGGATGTATTTCCAAATTGAAACACAAATTAATAACTTTAGAACAAATCCAAAACTATTAAAAGTCAAAATGGTAATAAATTGAAAAAAAAATTATTGACAAAGATATCATGGACATTAATAAAGTGACCATCAACATAAATAAAGTGACCATCAATGAAATTCGCCGCCCTAATCAATGGACCACTAATGACATATGCCCTTCTGTTCAGTGGCTACTTACAAATTTCTGGGTTTACTTCCATTGTGGCCTTTTTTCTGCAGTGAGAGGACTGTAAGGGAATGATAGTCCTATATTTCATTTTACGATTATGCAAATTCACTTTCTCATCTCGCAGTTGAACATAAGTTGAGGCTTTTGGCAGCGCATACAAAATGAGAAAGCAGAAGTGCATAAAATAAGGAAATGCGAATACGCGAGGTGGATTTTAGCAGAGTTTCCATGAATATACCGACATAGTACAGTGTAATATAACGGTAATACAAGCGTTGAGTCAAACTTACGCCTAATGATTAGTTTAAGCAACAAATTGCTGAAGATAATAAGGATCTAAATGTCAAGGAACCTTAATTAATTATTAATTTAACTTAAAATTAATTATTGATTAAACAAGAAAAATAATTATCATTCAAAAATTGAAGCAAGAAATTCCAAAAAGCAATCATTCGGTACATGTATATATCCACTCGATGCTTTATCACTTGGATTGCAGAGAACACAATTTGTATATCCTAAATTTAGATTTAACAAGTTTGCAATATTAAGCACACATCATTTATAGCTGCCGTCTGGTGAACTGATGACTCCTAACATGCAATATTCACGTAAAATATTTTAAAGTCATCAGTCGACTTAAACAATAAATGCCTCCAAGAAGCAATTAGTCTAAAACTAAACTACTCTCGGCTGAGATTCATCTAGTAACCTTAGAAATATCACTTCCACACCCTATCTTGCGCATCTCAAAAATCTCTGCTTCTGTTTTATCCATGTGAAATTTTGCATTTTTCCAATTATTCCTGCTTGACAGTTCTTGTTTTACAAAACTCAGCTAACTATAATCATAATATGGGTTTCCAGCAACTTCAAAATGTAACAACAAAATTTTAAAACTACCCAGGACACGGTCTTTAAAGACCCAGTCTTTTAACTACTACCCGAACCCCACGACCCTCATTCATAATGAGACGCAATAAACAGTTACATTCATTTTAATTACAAACAATCCCTAATTCTTTCCTGCAAATGCGACCCGACTAACGGGTAAAATTTATTTTAAAAGGGGAGCACAGTTTCCCTCTCCCCCATTTCTCCCTCCTTACAACTAAATCAATAAGTTCTGCCTTCCAGAACAGATAAATGGTCTGCACAAAGAACCGCGTAGCGTTAACGAGGCTTTAATTAGCCTCGTATAGTGCTTAATTACTGGGAGCTTTCGATTGGGGTGGTGCATTAATCACTGTTTAATATGCAAAACCGCATTGCTGCCCCTTCCCGAAAATGTTATGAGTCTTTATCCTAAAGGAAATGGGTAATCCCCTTGACCTGGATTATTAGCACTTATTGGTACATAAAATAAGAAAGGATTGTTAAAAAACAACTCATAAAAAGTTTATTACTTGAAAATGTGCATTTTGGAAAGTTCGGATTTTTTATAGTGCTATGCAGTAAAACGTCTTCTAAATTAAGGACACCTCTAAATAAAGGCCAGTTCTCGATTTTCAGACGCATGAACCACATATTTTGAAGCCAAGATTGCTGCGGAATATATTCACTGACGGTTATGTGGGTATTTAATTATAAACACTGGGTTTGTGCTACCTATTTAAAAATATATCAGCCAGTTGTCGAATTTTAGACGCATAATCAATCCTTACACTTTGAAGCCAAGGTTACTACGGAATATATTCACTGACAACACTGTGGGTATTTAAATATAAACAGTGGACATGTGCTTGCTATTTAAAAATATACCAGCCAGTTCTCGATCTTCAGACGCATAATCCACATACTTTGAAGCCAAGATTGCTGCAGAATATATTCACTGACGACACTTTGGACATTTAGTTCTATACATTGGCATGTGCTTGATATTTAAAAACATTTTATACACTGAATTTTGGAAAATGAAGTTCGTAATCATGCATATAGTAATATTCCGATAAATGTAAAAAAAGTTCATTTTGAGGTGCAGTTTGTCACATCTGTAGGATGCTTTATATGTGCAAAATGCGAACATCGATAAAAATGGCAAGCCTGTATAAAGCCTATTCAGCTGATGTATTGGCAAGTCAGCTTCAGAAGCAACCCGGGCGTAATTAAAATTTGTCATTTTAAAATTAAAAATGTATTATTAAAAGCTGGAAGTATCCAATATTGGCTAATATTTCCATTACAATATTGCGCCAATATTGGTGTTACATTGGAAATATTGGCGTAATATTGGTGCTACACTGGAAATATTGGCGTAATATTGGTGTTATATTGGAAATATTGGAGTAATATCGTTCCAATATTAGAGGCCAATGCAACCCCAATATTTGCCTCAATATTTTAAGCCAATTCCGTCAAAATGTCCATTTCTTTTATTTTTGTGCAATATTGGAGTCAATAATAAGCCAATATTGGGGCAATGTTGGATTGTTACTAGGGTATCACTTGTTTAAATATTAGTTTAAAGTATAAGGTAATCACAACGTCAAGGTTCAAAAAGTCGAAATCGGGGACATCGAAGAGGGAAAAATCACATATTGGTGGCGTGTTCATTAAATGTGTGTTGTTAACGTATTACTGAAAACGTATTACTGACGTAATTATTGAATTTAATTAGCAGTACTTAAGAAATAGAAATTAATTGGTAGAAGTGGTATAATACACATAATACACAGGAGTACGGAAAACGTGAAATTCACACAAGGAATCAAGTGATCGCGCAATCAATTTTGTTCCAGAAAAATACTAGTGAATCAACATACAACAGTAGAAGAACACAAAGGTAATGAAAATGCCTACATGTCTGGTATCTCAGTTTAGCTGTCAGTGAGATAGGAAAGAAATGAAAAATTTGCAATAAAGGTAAGTAAGCAGAAAGAAACCGAATTTTGCAAATATAAAATAGAGAGTTAATCACAGCAGAAATCACCCCTATTTAAAACATAGCATAAAATAATATAATCTCACGCAGATAGTGGTCGTTCTCAAAGATTGGACTTGAACCCTCAGAGCGATGATAAGTGTCTATGAATTAGTTCAAAAAAGAAGGGAGAGATAAATATGGCAAAAAATATGGCGGAGAAATAAGGCGAAAGAAATATGTAAGAGAAAAATGTGACGGCATAGAATACAATTTCATTCTGTTATCAGCCGTTTGTTACAAAACATGTGTAAAACTGAGCACCGATGTTAGATTAGGAAAATAAATTACTTAAACATCGGTAAAAATACTAATAAAAATACATTGCATTGCATTTACAACTCAAAAAATTTACTTAAGCATTTGGTAAAAATATTAGCCTCTAAGGTTTCATAACTTATACGCGAGTACAAAGAAGCAACTTCTGTCCCTTAACAGGGCCCATCTCAAGAGTGTTTGTTTCTCAAGAAAATTCTCAAGTGTTTATTTGTTAACCATCAGTAGACCATGGTTTTGCGAACATTGCCGCTTGTCCACATAGGGATAGCACGAGATGATCTAAGAGCCTAAATTCTTTAAACGTCGAACTATTTCACCACCTATTTTCGTTATGTCGAGCGGCAGTTACTACCTTAGTCTGTGACTGGTGATAGGTGATAAGTTGAGCGTTTTTTCCTACTCAAAATTGTTTAAACACTACAACCAAACTACTTCCACCCTATAACAATACGTTGCATAAAAACAAAAAGTTCTCACTTGGTCATATCTGTCATAATCATCTGGTTATAATCCAATCACTAATTATCTGCAGTTTGTGAATCAGGCAATTGAGCACTTCCTTATTTTTATTCTTAAACATTGCTGCATCAAATTTCAAATACAAGACATCAACACCTAAAGTTCGTAATGCTTTCAACATCCCTTATTAAAAGAACTAACACCTCACAGTAAAGGTCGTCATTGTAAATTCCCTGAATAATTGGAACAATGAAAACCCCGAACAAGCCTTTTCTAGTTGACTGGGGAGAGATCGCGAAAACTAGAGCAAATATTTTGGCATCAAAATCAAAATGTCCTCTGCAGGATTCACACAAATGTATTTTGGGGGTCTAGTAGTCACTTATTTAAGGATAAATATAGATCAATGGACATCGAAGAATTACAATTACATCATGTTGATTTTTACACAGGGCAAAATTGGATCATCTTCTAATAAGGGCATTTAATAGAATTAGAATAACTAAATGATGATGATTTAATGGTATTTTTAGCGATATTTAATTCCTATAAGTAACATCGGTGTAATGATAGTATACTGCTCCGATAAATGTTTTAAAGAAGTTGTGTGAATGCAAAAACTTATGAATATATCAGTCTAAGGGTAATCAAAAATAATTAAGATAGAAATTACGTTCCACTTTCAAAAAACAGCCGCTGTCCTCATATTCAAAAGTGAATTTATATCCTCAGGAACAGATTCTTGGAGATAAGATGTTTAAAACGTATTTTATTTCATAAAAGTTCTCCACTAAATGTACTATCTGGAATTGTTTGAATTTCTAATTGTCTTCATTTTAACTTAAGATCGAAGTTGCAATTCAAGCTCAAACAATTTATTAATCATTTATTTTCTGTTGCATCACCTAACCTGCTTTTTCATGATATATAAGAAACTACGTAAATATAAGTGTCGTAACTAACAAACCTTCCATGTTCAGATTTTAAAAACGCATTTTTATTATGAATATTATATTAAAATGGTAATACTCAATTATTAAACACATGATGTGAAAGATTTACTAGGGGGCTACGACCAGGGCTAAGCTCAATTAGATGCAAGAGAGATAGATTTCTGAAAAAAAATTCGAAACCCTTTTCTAACTTTATATCACGAGAACTATACAACAAGGATCCATGCACAAGATTCCAGCCACTGATATACAATTTTCATTAATTTCTATTGCCACTTTTTCACTAACCATTTTTGCCCCTTTTTCACTGACCATTATTGCTACTTTTTCACTAACCATAGTTGCCACTTTATAAAATTTTCAAGCGTTAATAAACAAAGAAATTGTTTTTACACTAAATGCATTATCTGGGATTGCGTGAATCTCTAATTTTCTTATTTTTAACTTCATATCAAAGTTGCAAACAATTTATCAAATTAAAAGAAAAATTTAAATTAATAATTAAAATTTATTAAATCAATTTATCAAATCAAGAAATAATTTCAACACAATCATTTCTTTGTTTTAAACGTTTTCAAAGCACATATGAAGGGTCAAATCCGTACAAAAGCAAATGTTTACAAAAAGTTTAACTATGTTATGGCACAAAAACATTCAATTCTTTTTATTTCAAGTTTGGACCAATTGAAATGCTTGGACTAACTGATATGCTTGAACTAACTAATATGCTTGGACGACCAACGGAGATGCTTGTATCAACGGAGATGCTTGTACAAACTGAGCTATCTGAAACTATCAGAAAACCTTCCTAATGAATTCTTCAAAAAGTCAATAAGAGACCAATATTTTTAATGCAATCTTGTTTATTTCTTTATTTCTTTTTGACCCAGATCCTCCAACCATCCCTAAAATTTAAAGTATCTGTTTGGATGGCTACCCATTTTAGAACCCAGTGGATCGTACCCTTCTTCCCCTTCCACCAACCTCTCAGAAGGACTTTCGTACCCACATATTTAATGTGGCCGTACTCCGCGCAAATACGAAAAAGTTTGGGCAGAACCGGGAAATCTGCTCTATTTGAATTATTTACCTGTCTGAAACTTTAAAGGAGACAATCGAAATTTGCTGATATTTTACTGAAAGTATCTTATCTATCCATTATCAAGAGCTATATTATCATTTGATAACTAATTTTATCGGTCCATTATTAAGCGCTATATTATCATTTGAAAATAACTTTATCTATCCATTATTAAACACCATATTATCATATGACAAATAACTTTTTTGAAATATGTAGATATTCTTAAAGTTTCAATCCATCTTAGAATCAAAATATTGTTTTATCCAGAGCTATGCATTCAGAATCAGCACCTACAAGGAAGGAGCGTAAACTTTTCGATACCCCCGACTTAAAGGATCTCCCCATCACAGAAAAGGGCTAATTACAGATTCTTTGACTGATTAGAACAAAGAAAATGCCGAGTAAGCATTTTCCGGCTGAACGGAGAGGAATCGCGAGAACTAGAGCAAATATTGCTACGCTGCAACCAAAATGCCCATTGGAAATCTCTACAGTGAGATGCTATCGCTTTTGTAGTCTGAAAGTCATTTATTGAGGGGCAAACAGAGATCGATGAGCATCGAACAATTGTATCATCACATCGTCGACATTTCCCGACCGAAGAATATCACACAACCTTATCTGGGCACTTAACACATTTAAAATGGTCGGAGGATAACACTTTGGTGATCGTTTTAACGATATTCAATTTCGGAAAGTAATGTGCTAAATAATGGCTTTGTAGAAAACTAATGCAAATCATGTTTTCTGTGAAGTTGTGGATGCAAATGAGATTGTGAATTTTTCACCCAACGAGTACTCGGAATTAATGAGGAGTAAAAATTTATTTTAAATATAATTCGTGAAATTGAGAGAGACATTGGTAAATTTTCAATAATATTTTTCTGACTGTGGGTTCAACCGCTACAAAATAAGTCACCTTGTGATTTATTTCTAGTCAGGATCTCTATCAACAAAGTTAGGTAATACTGCCAGTGAACTTTCCATTCTATTCTTAATTTGATTCCAGCGTTTGAACACGTGTTTAAATGGTCGATTTTTACTAATCCATTGCCGTTAATATTTTTTCTAGCTGGTTATTACAATTTGGGAGAAACCGGCCCAGGTTGCATTCGGAATGTGATTCTAACCTTAGAAACACCTTTCCTTGGCTAATTTATATGAATAATAAAATATTATTTTGTACATAAAAATTGCAAAATGATCATTTTTGCGATTTTAATCCGAAGTACAGGAGTGGATTTACTATGTTTAGTGTTCGCAGACACGAATGAAAAAGACTCCATTGATTTTTTGTATATTTTATTGATGTAAACTACATTTGATGTTTATTTTAAAAACGTGTGATATTCTAGGAATTCTTATATTAATAAAAATATTAGAAAAAGCTACAAATGTTATAAGAAATGATAATAACAGCCAATGAACAACGTAGAGTCAATTTGATTCGTCTCTACTTATGTCAAATCACTTTTTTGTCAAATTCTAAATTTTTCTTCTAGAAAATCCCGGCTGAGCATCCATATTTTTAACAAAGAAATAATACTTTATAGGAAAGAAATAGGACTAAAATTCGAAAAAAAATAAAAGCTTTGCTATATTTTTTTCAATCACAGTTTCACGGACATAGAGTCAATGTGACTCCATGAAGATCAACGCGAACCGTTAAAACTAATAACTTCCTTATACATATGTGTTTTATGACTGGCCTCCTGTCAAAATACTGGCACAAGATCAACTTGGAGATATTAAGGTCGCAATATGAAGGACGAAACACCATGTGATATTCACAACCAATAAACAGCGTCGAGGTGCTCTGACTCCCGTCTGTACTCACGGATTAACATGAATTGAAATAGATATATTTTTATTGAGCAAGAGGAGGACATCCATTTTGTGAAAAAGTACTTTCTTTGGAGAACTATATAAAATAAACATCACAATATTTAGATTACACGCTAGAAAACTAAAAGAAATAAGCGATGAAGTTGCTTGCTTCTTGCTGATTCACACCCAAAAACGGGTACATCAAAAATAAATTGCATAATTTTTGTTACGCCCCCTATGTAACAGATCTTCTCATCTTAAAAAATGACGTAATTACACATTCTCTGATTGCCGGCCGTCCAAATAGTTGCTCTTAGTCCTCTGGACGAGTCGGACGGTCTGGGTCTTCAACATTCTCTGATTGACTGGAACAAAGAAAATGCTGAGCCAACATTTCACGGTGAAACCTTGCGAAAACTCAAGCAAGTAAGTACTGCACTCTAAATGTTCTCTGCAAGTCTTTATAGAGATATTCTGTCTCTTTTAGTTGTCTGAAAGTCATTTTCTTGGAAAGTAAACAGATCGATTATTGTCGAACAATATCAATTATAGCTCGTCAACTTTTCAAATTTACGGGAAGGCAGTTTAAACTAATCTGAGAGTTTAATAAATTTAAGACAGTAGTAGGAAAGCAATGTTATTATGACACATAGACTGACATTCAGTGACGTTCGTTTTATGAGAGTAATACCTTCAGTGGCATTCTGTTTATGAGAGTAATATCTTTCGCAGTGGCTTAACAATACACTATTGCAGCCTCTGTTATTAATAAGATGTATATTTTAATAGATCATTGTTATGCAACCCTAATGGCTATTAAAATCAAATGGAATAAGAATTCTTTTGGACCTACCTAAATTACGCAACCTTAATGTAGCAATTGAAAAGTGTTTTGTATATTTGTAACAGTTGACAGGAAATACTCGAATTCCGACTTCGAACTTAAGAAAAACAAGAAAGATCAATCATGCCTAAAGCATTGATTATGAAACACTTTCCAACTTCAAAGCAATTTTATTTAAACATGTCTAAAATGCAATACATTCCTCGGTAATATTTTAAAACTTATCACAATACTACATTAATTTATTATATTTGAAAACTTAAACCTTCATCGCAAAAAATGAACTTCATTCAAATGACGGCATTGAAATATAAATTCTCTGGTTTAAACATCTCTATAATGTGATACATTCCTCGGTAATAATTTTAGAATTATCATAATACTACGAAAATTTATTATATTTGAAAACTTCATCGAAAACAACTGAAATTCATTCAAATGACGTCATAGAAAAAATAACACGCCTGGCTCTCTCTATAAAAGTCGCATTTCATTCATAAATAATTTCCCATTCATGTCATTCATCACAATACTATAATAATTTATTTTATTTAAAAATTAAGACCAAGGAGCTACAAGTAATTAAACTCTATGCGTTAAACTTCATCGAAAAAAAAAATCGTCCTTCACTTTAGAAATCAATGAATATTTCATTCATATCAGCTACGGAGACTCCATGAACTAAATGATTCTGTGTTGAAGAAATACAGCAATTCTAATACAACTAATCCTACATTACTTGCTGTTTACATTTTACATAGGTGAAAAATAGGCTTCGTTGTAGAAATAATTAAATTTGGATGAACATTTAAACTCAAATATATTGTCATTGCGTTGTTTCAGTATGTAGATGCACAGAATTTAGGCATAAATAAAGTGGTTTTAGGACGGATACAACACTCAATATGAATTAAAAAGAACTTTAAAACTCACGATTCCGAGACAAGATGGATGCCATATATCAATTTGAAGTGGGTCATGTGATTTTTTCATATCTTGGTCACGTGATCGCTTCATATAAGAGGTGTTATTATTATTTTAATTTTTATTTAAAAAACTACTGAATATATTTCGCTGAATTTTTTTTTATATATTTTATGGAAGAATTTGAATATTACCTAAAATTTTCGAAACAATTTGTGAATTTTAAATCCGCAGCTAGAACTCAGCTAGAACTCAGAATCCAGCTTGGGCCTCTTGGATTGAATAAATTGTAAAACATGTCTAAAATGGAATAATTGAGTAAACAGATTAATCTAAAATTTCACATAGGTCTTGAAAATATAATCAAATTTGCCAAAAACGGAACATTTCTAAATTTAAAAAGTCTTGTTTTCGGAAGATTCTATTGGACGCAGATACCATTTATGATTCATTGATTTTATAAGCATTTTTCAGACATGCTTGGATTTTCGTACAACATAAGATAATTTGGAAAATTGCTT
The DNA here is from genome assembly GCA_951213105.1 of Amaurobius ferox. Lineage (NCBI taxonomy): Eukaryota > Metazoa > Arthropoda > Arachnida > Araneae > Amaurobiidae > Amaurobius > Amaurobius ferox. The sequence goes on along the minus strand of OX578140.1, from coordinate 81,827,039 downwards.
AATATTATTAATACGTAGAAACTGTAGAATTCATTCTTGAGCGATTTCCATAAAGGTTAATTTGCTTTGTATTCCTCTGATTTCCTCTCATGAAATAATTTTAAAAGGAACGTCAAAAAGAACGTAAACATCATGTAGAAATCTGAAAATTTTCTTAGTTCTGCTAAAAATTCCATTTTTTAAAATGGAACTCCTTTACAACATTCCGAAAATGAAGGAACGAGTTCCCGGTAAGCGCTCCTTTTAAACGTGTTCCCACACAACACAGGTTGTGAGAGATAGGATATACTGTCTGGTGATATTTCTAGGTAGTCTGGTGGTTTTCCAAATCATAAGTTAAAAAAAATATATATATATATATATATATTGTTTGATTTAATCTCATCAATCACAATAAACGTACAATTTTGTAAACTTTACAAATATTAAAGTTTAATTGCTAACATATATATCCTAACATTGCTAACATATATATCCTAACAATGCTAACATATTTATTGCTAACATATATAAAGTTTCTGTCGTGTTAAAAACTTAATAATGTTTAAATGATAATGTTATCTCTCAAGCCCTATTTTTTCCATTTAAACATTCTGATAACAATCAACACTGTTAATAAACTGAAAATTGCTTTAGTTAATATCCAATTTTCATAATTAAGCTAATTATATAATATTGATCATTAAACAAAGACAACAATAAGAATTCAAATTTTGTAGGTAGACTTAAATAATTTTAAAGAACAATAACGCTTTTCAGCTTTAATTGAAATTAATTAATGACATAAATTAGAAATGAAATTCATAGCGACTAATTAAAGTTTCTTAGCATTAATAGGGACTCAATAAAACAAATGTAAGTCTCTAATAAAAGCATTAATAAATATTGCAAATAAATTAGGGGGAAAATTAAAAGAACCGTTCTCTGAGAATAAATTAGAAAACAAAAGTAAATGAAAAAAATCGTCCAAGTAATAAGTATAAAAACATTAATTGTATTTCTATTCTTCTCCTAGCAACGAGGATTTTAAAAAATGGTATTTGTTTAGCGTCTATTACGTCATTAAAAATATTCTTTATCCAATAGCCAGTCATGCTTTTCTAAAAAAATAAAATGAAAAAAAATAAAATGAAAAAAAATAAATCTTTCTCCCATCGACTCCGCATTTAATAAGACCTCGGAAAAAAAAATACTCAAGAGGTAGCAAAGGAAAATAAAAAGAGAAAAGTGTTAAAAAAGGGCAATGCAAACTAAAAAAAATCCAAACCCTCCCATGTTCATAACGCCTAAAAAAATGCTTTGTGTAACCCCGCCTTCTTCTGCCCCTTCAGTTGTCAATCACCTTCTCCGACTCCTCCCAGGAGAGAGAATATCACGTGACGTTCGTCCCCACCCACAAGATGACGTAAAAAATCCTGGAATAAACAGAGAAAAAAAAAGGAGGAAAAGAACTCCAGGGAGGAGGAAAAAGAGAAAGAGAGAAATTCAGAAAGAGAAAACCATTTATTTCTCTAGTCTCTACTCCATAGGGAGAGAGAAGGCGAAATCGTCCATTGATTCACTAACCACAGTCGCGAGGGGGGAGATACACAGAACGAAGTGAGGGGGGATACACCAAGGGAGAGTGTATCTTAGTGATATCTGTACCGAAGACGGCAATATTGATTCTATGCCCTGGCGAACGCGGTTGGCAGGCGGGATAAGTCTATACTCCAGACTTTGCCTCACTGCCTTCTAAGAGAAGCGTACAGAGAAATGTTGGAAGAAAGAATATTTTCTAGCAAGAATATCGGATTCTTTTTTTCTTCCTTTAGTTTCTTTTTTACGAGATGAGAAGAAATGAATTTGCTTCCCTCAAAGTGCGATCGGACGACTAATAGATGGAGTGGCAGTGAGATTGGAAAGCTTCGATGAGCTGCTGTCCATTTTTTTCTTGCTTTTCCTGCTTCCGTTTGTTCACGGTTTGTATCGGAAAGCAAGAAAGATGTAAAAGAAATCGTGGAGGAGCTATGAATCAAAAAGAACAAATCAGAGTAAAATCATTGAGACCTTCTGAAAAAAAAGAGAGGTTTTTTGATAATAGACAACCAACAAATATTTTTGACGTTAAGAGTATTATTTTGTGTTATGAATGACATTGTATTATGGTGTTTTTCTCGCATTGTTTCTGCTTGCATATGCCCATATTTGTGAAAATTTTAGTAAGGATACAAATGAAAAATATAAATAAATTCTACTAATACCATGCAATTTATTATAAGTATTATCAGCTTTTAATTTTTCAATGTTTTTTTTTTAATTTAGCTACCAGTTGACAAACTTGCCTGAATTAGTGAAGTCTCGCTTCTTGATTATTCTGAAGAAGAAGGTTGTCTTTTACCTTCAAAACCAGACACGTTTATTTCTTATTGTATGCTGAAGTTATACGGAAGATTTTCTATAGAACTAAATATTTAAAATAAAAAGATTTTAAACGAAAGTTTTAACAGCAATTTTGAACATATTTCGATAATCTATTTTAATTGCTCTAATATTTTGATTAAAAACACAGTTGGATGTTTTCTAATAATACTCCAGATATAGGTAGGTAAAAGCAATAGTTAAATAACTTAAACAGTTGTGTGTGTACTTGGTTGCGTATCGTATGATATTATGAAAAACAACGATAATCATTGTCAAAAAGCAAAATAATTTTGCTACCAATCGTCTTGTATATTTCGTCATTCATACAAAATTTAAATAATGATTTACGAATGCCATCAATTGCTGACCTGGATCTTATAATGTCCAGCTATCATTTCAGAGAAAATTAAAGAGGACAAAAGGCCAAATAAACAGATATCGTGTTATATCTTGAATAATTTTTTGGGAAACCAAGCATTCATGATCAATAGGGTTATTGACCATACTTTGTTTTGTTGGGTGTGTTATATAAATGAGTTAATCTATACTGTGTTACTGTCTTGGCGGTTATGATTCCGCGGTGACATCTTATTTTATGTTAAGCAGAGAGTCGAAAATGTATCTCCTTCCTGCAACTAGAGAGTTTTCTTTCTGTTGGACCATGCAAACTTGAAAGGTTGAAAATGCATAAATCTCAAATACTATTAACAGCTATTTGTGGTAATGGTTAACAGCTATTTGTGGTAAGTATTTAGATATTCACAGTTAAATGGAAAACTAAACTTTGAACATTTTCGCTTTATTTCATTTTTGACGTATCTTCTAAAGATTTAAACCTAATAATATAGTAATTAATATATTTTTAATAATTAAGAGTATGAGGATATGACGTATTTATTTTTCAGTACGAGTAGAAATGACAAACACAGAAAAACTGCGCAAAATCATTATATAACAGGTTTTATTGTTTTCAGTAGAGAACTGACAAAATTAACCTTACTGCCACAATGCTTCTGTGATCTGCCACAATGCTTCTATGATTTTCAACAGTAAATTGGATAATAAAGAAATTGTGAGTGTAATGCTGTTACCAATGAGAAACGGTATCCTCAAGATGCCCGTTATAACTTGAGAATTAAAAGCATGTACAACTTAGAGAACTCAAAATATTTTAATATTACAGACAGTCAAGGTCATATCATAAAACAATTTACCAAACATTAATTGGGGCCGTCTGTGCTGTTAACATAAACCAATAATTTAATGCTATAGTCTTAAATACCAACATCCTTCGGCTTTGGATGTTAGACGACAAATGAAACTAATATTAATACGTATATCTAAAATTCCCAGTTTCGGACTATCAAATAACATATATGTCGGTCAAATAGGTATACAATATATTTTAAACTAGAATATTCTGCTGAAACTTCCAAAAGGTACAGTATTTGTGGTGGCAGAATATGTGTTCTTTACATCCTTTTAATTTTATCCACTCTGGTAAGATCATATCTACTTGACTAAAGCAATCCTGCATTGGAAAAAGCGCCACTTATCCTCTTGTAGTATTTCGCAGCTCTACAAGAACATCTCCAACTTTAAGAACTTCACTAGGACTTTATCGGATTTCTTTTGTAAGCAATTATATTATACTTCGCTTACGCTACATCTTATATCTTAATGCGGTTTGGGTAATTTATATCTACGAGTACGTTGGAAGTTTTGTTATCAATGACGTCGAAGTCACAAACTATTTCTTCACATCTTAAAGAATTATGGCTGGTGTAAAGCGTGTGAGATCTTTTAGTGCTTATTTGTGTCATTCAGAGAGGTTCTTTGTTGATTGTTTTTGCATCAGAAATTACAGTAACAATTTCTTCATATGTGAGTAAAGCATGGCAATACAATGTACTAAAAACATTCGCTACAGACCAAACTAAATGCTACCATCAAACCTTTTCCAGTTATTCTAATCTGCTGTAAGAGGAATGAAATGTCTTTTTATTTTAAAGAGAAATGCAATTAATACTATCTTATTAATATTGAGTTGTTTCAAAGCATTTGTTATCACTGTATTACAATATTTGAATGTTTTGCCTTGGATCTATCTCTTTCCAAAAATAATCTTCGACGTGATTCCATAAAGATTTTCATAACTGGAACTAGATGTAAATGTATAGCACCAAATACAGCGAAAATATAAAACTATCCAAGATTTACTATTCATTTTTAGACAAAGAAGATCACATAAATCAACTCCAAAGATCTTGATGTATTGGAGTATCTTTTACATGATCCAAACGTAGATATAAACAAGAAAGATCAATCATTCATAAAGCAAAGTTGTTTCATTGATTCAAGTGCTCAAGTGTTCATTGATTATGAAACACGTTCAAGTGTTTCATTGATTATGAAACAAGTACAAGCTATGAAACAAGTACAAGTTCATGAAACAAGTTCAAGTGTTTCATTGATTATGAAACACTTTCCAACAGAACTGTAAGTTTGTTTAAATATCTCTAAAATACGACACATTCAGCGATGATATTTTTAAGTTATAGCAGTACTGCAGTAATTTATTATATTTGTAAACTTAAAACTTCATGGGGAAAAATGAACTTTATTCAAATGACGTCGTCAAAATATAAATCGTCTGCCTCTCTATGTAAAAGCAATGAATATTTCATTCAAATCACTTATATTCCAGACTCCAGAGCAAAATAATTTTGCATGAAAAATAATTCAGCCATTCTTATACAACTCATCTTACAATCACTTGTTTATATTCGGCATCCATTAAAATTAGGCTTCGTTGAAGAAATAATCAAAATTTGATTATCATTTAGACTAAAATATTATGTAATTGCGTGGCGCAGAATATATATGCACAGAAAATACGCAAAAACAAAGCGGTTTGAGGACGGATGCAACGCTAAATATAAATTTCAAAGAACTTTTAGAATCACGATTTTTACACTTGAAAAAAAGCATGGATGCCATATTTTATTTTGAAATGGATCAGTTGATCTCTTCATATAATATTATTATTTAAATTTTAATTTTAATACTTCCGAACATATTTTACTGACATTTTCTATATATATTTTATGGGATAATATGAATATTTCTTAAAATTTTCGAAGAAATATGTGAATTTTAACTTTGTTTAAATGTTTGAAAAATTAGGTCAGATAGGGTTCAATGAATTTCACTTTTTCAACCCCAGTTCAATCCAAAAGTGATTGGGTGGTATTATTCATTTATATTCCCATATGTCCCACAGATCGTCTCAACAACATGCTAAACTTCATTTTGATATAGTTATTTTTTTACGGCAGATATCGTGCGAACGGACAGACAGACAAACAGAATGAACAAAGTCATAAACACTTTTCAACTATGTTGGAAAGTGTTAAAAAGCAGTCGTTCCGGCTTTAACAGTAAATCTTTCACATTTTCACATTTATGCCAACGGCCGTACCGTTCTGAAAACACCGGTTCTCGTTAGATCACCGAAGTCAAGCAGCATCGGGCGCGGTTAGTACTTGGGTGGGTGACCACCTGGGAGCACCGCGTGCTGTTGGCATATTTCGGGAGCGGTAGCCCGGTGGTTTGCGAGCTGGATTTGCACGCTGCCACAACTGCCGCCGTGTTCATGCGGAGTACGATCACGTTAAACATGTGGGTCCGTAAGTCTTTCCGAGAGGTTGGTGGTAGGGGAAGGAGGGTACGGTCCCTGTGGATGCTTCTCCCACTGGGTTCGGGTCTAAATTAGGTGGCACTTCCCGGCCGTCCAAACAGTTACCTTAAACCTTTCTGGTAGGTCGGACGGTCTGGGTCTCAACAACAACATTTTCACATTTAATGCATGTTTAGGGGGGACTTAGTTTCCAATAACTATCTGTCAAACTATGTCATACTTTCATAATAATTGTCTTTCAACAGAGAACGTTGCACATTTAAAGATTTTGTTTAGTTCCCTGTAGCTAGGATACTTAAAATTAAGAAAAAACAAAGCTACAATATACAAATATTAGTTTGTAGCATTGACCAATTAAGTAAATATATATTACTTGCGAAATGTTTGGCGTATGGACTAAAGTGCCGGAGGTAGAATGGACTAATTTGTCTAAAGTGCCGAAGCCTTGCTTTAGCGGCTTTAACCACACGACTATTAACCTGAAGGAAAGAGCTTATTATAACACAGTCAAAATACATGGAATCATCAGTTTATTATGTGTGATTTTAATTGGGAAGTTTATATATCAATGATACTAATATAATTGAAGTTGTAGAGAAGTTCATTGGATTAGTTATACATATCTTCAAGTGTAACAATACTTTATTATCGTATTTAAATAAATATTTTTTGGAATGCGGTTTTACAATTTAACAAAATATGAAACACAATATTTATCCCTAAATTTATTCTTTAAATAAAGATCTTGAAGAACATTGACAAATTATATTTCTACACCCAGTCATTATATTCATCTTTAAAATTGAATTTATCTTTACTGTTCAACTCAGCGTGAATAATCACTAACACAAAAAAAGAACATACCACTGTATTTCACTTAAGTTTCCTGTTCAGATTTTATTGAACTGCTACATCAATATCTCTGCACGAAGTTAACACTTTCTATCGTGTCTGGGGCCCGAAGTTGGGCCGGGAATAACCGCTCAGAAAGAATTGCGAGATAAAAAAGAAATCACGTATTTCTTTGCTCTAAAAATCACTCCGCACTTGCTCGAAAATGATACATCAAAGTAATGAGCAACTAGACACCAGAGATAAGAGTTACGAAACTTGTTTTTCACTGTCGAAGTGTAAGTTTATTTTAGTTCTGTCTAAGTTTTTTCGATAGAGCTTACAGTTTTATATTTTTTTACACGTAACCAGGTTTAAAGTAAAGTGGTTCAGTTTTTCGAGGAAGTGATAAAAATTTAGTTTGGTAGTTAGTTTGGTAGATATTGCTTATTTGAATTCCACAATGCAAAAAAATTGCAAATAAATTCTTAAACTTTAGTGACTTCTTAGATGTAGGCAGTAAAATCAGATTACTTAAATCTTCTTTTTTTTCTGTTCAGTAAATTATTCAAATTACTAGTATTTAAACAGAGAAACTAAACACTCTTAAAAATTAAGTTGCAAATTTTTAATAAGTTTTATTTAATTAAAAAATCTACAGAGAAGTTAAACACTCTTAAAAATTAAGTTACAACTTTTTTAATAAGTTTTATTTAATTAAAAAATCTTCATAGAAGCTAAACACTCTTAAAATTTAGTTACAACTTTTTTAATAAGTTTTATTTAATTAAAAAATCTACAGAGAAGCTAAACACTCTTAGTTAAGTTACTACTTTTTTAATAAGTTTTTTTAATTACAAAATCTACAGAGAAGCTAAATACTCTTAAAAATTAAGTAATAATATTTTAATAAGTTTTATTTAATTAAAAAATCTCCAGAGAAGCTAAACACTCTTAAAAATTAAACTACGATTTTTTAATAAATTTTATTTTGTCAAAAATCTGTGGTGCTTAGCGTCGTAAATAGTTGTCTCAATTGAAAATTGGCCCAGTTAGGTTCTGTCCCGTGGTCGATTTAAAACTTTTATGTCTGAATTCTGGAGGGTTTTATCACCCCCCCCCTCTCCCAATTTTACCCACTTCGGGAGAAAAATATAATTCATTATGTTCAAGCAAATCGTCGATACTATAAATGAACAGAGATTCCGTCTTTTAAGCCACTGGATGGTCACGTGATGGGCTAGAAAAACTAAAAAAAACTCATAATTTTCTAATTGAAGAGAGGGGATGAAAAATGCGCTCACCGATAATCGATAGTATAAATGTGCAAAGATTAAGTCTTTTGGGTAACCAGGAGGCTTCTGCAACGTTCAAAAAGACTTTTCGAAAAAATTATCTTCCTTCTCCCGGAGAGAATAAATTTAAAATCTGGCTACGTTAAGTTCTATCCGATTGTCGATACTAGAAATGTGCGAATATTCTAACTTCTAGGTCATCGGGGGAGGGGACTTCTTGAGGATCTGGAAAGACATAAGCACGTTAAACACATTAGACAATTATATATAGTTATGAGTGTTGAAAACCCAAATGAGTTTTAATAAGTATATCAAATGGGTATATTATAAACAAGAAAGATCAATCATGCTTAAAGCATTGATTATGAAACACTTTCCAACTTCAATGCAATTTTATTTAAACATCTCTAAAATGCAATACATTCCTAAGTAATATTTTAAAACTTATCATAATATTACAGTAATTTATTATATTTGAAAACTTAAACCTTCATCGAAAAAAATGAACTTCATTCAAATGACGGCATTGAAATATAAATTGCCTGGTTTAAACATCTCTAAAATGCAATACATTCCTCGGTAATATTTTTAAAAACATCATAATACTACAATAATTTATTATATTTGAAAACTTCATCGAAAACAACTGATATTCATTCAAATGACGCCATAGAAAAAATAACACGCCTGGCGCTCTATAAAAGCAGCATTTTTATTCATAACATTTTCCCAATCATTTCATTCATCACAGTACTAAAATAATTTATTTTATTTAAAAACTTAAGACCAAGGAGCTACAAGAAATTAAACTCTATGCTTTAGACTTCATCGAAAAAAATCGTCCTTCTCTTTGTAAAATCAATGAATATTTCATTCATATCAGCTATGCAGACTCCATGAGCTAAATACTTTTGCATTAAAAAATACAGCCATTCTTATACAACTCATCCTACATATTTTGCTGTTTACATTTTACATAAGTGAAAAATAGGCTTCGTTGTAGAAATAATCAAATTTGGATGATCATTTAAACTCAAATATATTGTCATTGCGTTGTTTCAGTATATAGATGCACAGAATTTAAGCAAAAATAAAGAGGTTTTAGGACGAATACAATACTCAATATGAATTAAAAAGAACTTTAAAAATCACGATTTTGAGACAAGATGGATGCCATATTTTATTTTGAAGTGAGTCACGTGATCTTTTCATATCATTGTCACGTGATCGCTTCATATAAGAGGTATAATTATTATTTTAATTTTTATTTAAAAAACTACTGAATATATTTTGCGGAATTTTTTTTTTATATATTTTATGGAATAATTTGAATATTATCTAAAATTTTCGTAGCAATTTGTGAATTTTAAATCCGCTTATAAAATGTTTCAAAAATTAGATCCCATAGGGTTCAATGTATTTCATTTCTTAAACCCGGGTTCAATCTAAATCTAATTGGGTGATATTATTCATTTATATTCCCATAGGTCTTACAGACCGTCTGAACAACATACAAAAATTACATTTTGATTAAGTTATTTTTAAGGCAGTTATCGTGCTAACGGACAGACAGACAGACAGATAGACAGACAGAATGAACAAAGTCATAAACACTTTTCAACTTTGTTGTAAAGTGTTAAAAATAGGCACACACCTGTCGTGTAGAAATCTAAGATTCCAAAGTCCAACTCTTGAGTAGGAAGTAAAATGTTTATGATACAATAAGTTTAATAAGTAAATGTTCTTTCATCAATGCTTGCAGATCTCGAATTAGATATGATTGGATAATTGTAGGAACCAAAGGACACTAAGTGAATTTTCCACGAACTGCGAAGACCGCATACGTTGACTACATGTGAAATTTGCAGGTGGCGCAAAGTATTCTACAGCAAAAATACTAATGTTTAGTACTTTAAAAAATATATTATTAAAAGTTTTCTTGGCTAGATAATCATTGTGCTTCCTAAACGAAAATAACTGACCGCAAAAAAATTTATTGAATTACACACTTCTAACCTTTATTAAAAGTCAATTATATATTTTCGATTTGAATATTTATATTATCCATCGCAACTTCAATATGTAGACGAGTTTCACAGATAGGAAACCGCGGCTAACTTGCACTTAGTGTCAAATAGTGCCTGTTGAAGTAATTTGAGAAACGCTTTTGAGGATACTGATGAGGAGAGTTTTAGTTGTCCATGCAATTTCAAATATTTTCCAATGTTAAGCCCGAATTTTAACTTCAGTGTTTTTAACTTTTATTGCATTTTATGTCTGATTTTCTATGCAGGTGTATCATGACATGATCGTCATAAGATTGTAAAATTAACTGCTCATAGGAAATCGACAGTGCATTTGAGCAGAAGACAACAGATAGTCTGTTCGAATAACATGGAATAAGTAGTAAAGGGGCGGAGGCAACATGAAAAGAAGTTAGTTTGGCCATCCTAGACGTTCCTAATTTTGTAACCCTTTAAAGGTCTTTATAAACTATTTTAATTTGATTACTTAATATAGATGACTGCATGAATCAAGGTCCAATGAAAGACATTCATAACAATCAGATTTCGAAAGACATTCATAACAATCATAACAATCATATTTCGAAAGACATTCATAACAATCATAACAATCATATTTCGAAAGACATTCATAACAATCATAACAATCAGATTTCGAAAGACATTCATAACAATCATAACAATCAGATTTCGAAAGACATTCATAACAATCATAACAATCAGATTTCGAAAGACATTCATAACAATCATAACAATCAGATTTCGAAAGACATTCATAACAATCATAAGAATCAGATTTCGAAAGACATTCATAACAATCATAACAATCAGATTTCGAAAGACATTCATAACAATCATATTTCCAAAGACATTCATAACAATCATAACAATCAGATTTCGAAAGACATTCATAACAATCATAACAATCAGATTTCGAAAGACATTCATAACAATCATAACAATCAGATTTCGAAAGACATTCATAACAATCATAACAATCAGATTTCGAAAGACATTCATAACAATCAGATTTCGAAAGATATTCATAACAATCATAACAATCAGATTTCGAAAGACATTCATAACAATCATAACAATCAGATTTCGAAAGACATTCATAACAATCATAACAATCAGATTTCGAAAGACATTCATACTAGTCATAACAATCAGATTTTGAAAGACATTCATAACATTTATCACAACCTGATTTCGAAAGACATTCATAACAATCACATTTGTTTTCTATGACTGTTCAATGATCAACATTTCATGATAATTTATTATTGGATATGATATGTCCATGATAGCTCTCTGATTGAACCTCTAAATATACTTTTGAACGAAAGGCTTTCAGAAAAAACAACTGTAATCGAAAAAACTACATATTTCATGCCGAATTATGGTATTTGTTTCAATCTAAATATGATTTAAAATTTGCCTTAAATGATTACCTTAAATGTAAAATATTGATATATGTGTAAAATATTCATTATTCTAACTTTTAATTACTTCCATTGGTCTTTTATTTGTGCTAACCTTTTAATTATAGCTGAGTTTGCATTCTGAGTTAGTCTTCTTTTTCATTTGATGAGTTTTATATAAAATAATTTTCATAATATTATTAAATGTTGCAGTTTTTGCGAAAGCTAGGACTTTTTGTCTGATAATATCTTTGAATTCAAATCCGAAACATCTATTTAATATAACTTATACAGGTAATATTTGAGATAGCAAAATAAATTATTTAACTGATAACTGCAAAATTTCACTTCAAAACATATACAACCCAAAAATAAACCGAAATTCAAGCCACAGTGAATGTGATGTAAAAAAATATATGTTAGAAACTTATACCACATTTCCTTAGATAAATTCCACGGATACTAGAGTTGATTATTTTTTCTGTGAGAAGAAAAGATTGCAACGGAAATAGAGATAAAGGCTCGGCCAAAGGCAGCCCTGGGAGGTATTTTATCAGAATCCACGGGTAATGAAAATAGAAAAAGGCTACTACACTTTTTAAATGGGCATTCGATGGCGTATTTTTGCCACAGGAGCAAAGTAATCAGTTTATCAATAGCTTAATTATTTTGATAGTTTTCCGAATCTTTCGTTTATAAATTGATTTCCTTTTTCAAGGAGATTGCCTGAAAGTTTACCAATAAAGTGGTGATTATTTAAAAATGTAATCGCTAAAGTTATTTGGCGTTGTATTGAGTGATAAACTATTTCAAGAATAAATACTAGAATGTGTTACCAATGAAATGAATGTGTTACCATTGCAGTGAATGTGTTATCATTGCAGTGCATGTGCTGCCATTGCAGTGAATGTGTTACCATTGCAGGGAATGTATTACCATTGCAGTGAATGTGTTACCATTGCAGTGAATGTGTTACCATTACAGTGAATGTGTTAACATTGCAGTGAATGTGTTAACATTGCAGTCAATGTGTTACCATTGCAGTGAATGTGTTACCTTTGCAATGAATGCGTTACCATTGTAAGTAATAGTACACATATTGCCTTTTTTGAAGCCAGTAAAGCCTTTCTCTACATTACCATTTTTTGTAAAGCCAGAAAAGTCGCTTTTAATGAGCGAAGCCATGGGAGTAAAACTTAGGAGGTAAAACTTCATATTAAGAAAATGTAGGTATCATATGAGCAATAATTCAGGTGAAGCTGGGATAAGTTAAATAGTCATGCATGGAATACATTTCTATGGCGAAAGTCCTACAATATTTACTTAAACTATCAATTTTGTAATAATAACTTATTAGCGCAATGCAAAGTAGAACTAAAGCAATAAAGAATATTCTTACGCATTCAAAATTGTTTTATCTTTCAATTTATATTTATCTTCATATATTCTATATTCTATCCTACTAGTATGAAAATATAATGGTTTTATATACTCATAATTAGGGAATCCTTCGTTTAAAATTAATCATAAATACATATACTAAATACTAAGCCTTTCTGTTATGTCAACTAACAAGAGCAGCTAATTTGCTAACACTGGGGACACCTTGATATAATTTTCAAATCATTATGGCATTTTCAAGTGTTTCATCCGCCGGAATTTTAGCTCCTTCTTTCTAACTCCATGAGCGAAGCTGTACCCCATCATATTTATTTTTCTACTAAACACATAATTACAAACTTCTATGAGCATGATTTTCAGCGTCTTCACGTATCCCAATTTCAAGCTGCTGCTTGCTCTAGGGGAATTATTCCTGCTTTACAAGGCCTCTTATAAACGGGTTTTGTGACTGCGCGATGCGTCGTGTTAAACCATATTCGCAGGGGTGATATAAGTTGTGTAACAGCTCATGTGGCTGGTGGCATAAGCAATTAATAGCACATACATTGACTTCTTTAAAGCCAGCAATGTCTTTCTCTATATTGCCATTTTTTGAATCCAGTAAAGTTTCTCCTAAAGAGCAAAGCTATAACACCTCCATGTTTGCTTTTCCATTAAACACGCAATTACAAGCTTTTATGAATATGGTTTTCAGCGTCTTCACTTATCCCAATTCCAAGCTACTGCTGGCTCTATGGGAATAATTCCTGCTTTACAAGGCCTCTTATAGACGGGTTGTAAGACTTGCGCGATACATTATGTTAAACTATATTGTTATCGGTGATATAAGTAGCGCAACAGCTCATATGATGGATGGCATAAGTAATTCGTTGTTACTGATAAGTTGAGAGACAGATTAGTTTGACTTATATTTACTGGAACTATCTGATAGGAAGTTGTACAGGAGACTGCAGCTGAGAAATATTTTATTTTGATAATATGTCCTACAAATAATTTAGTTTGTCCGAATTCTAAATGTCATCTAATAGTGACAAAACCGCAATTGAACTTTAGAAGACAGGCATATGGCATCCATGCATTATTAAAATGTATTACATGAACACAGACGTCAATAATTTCTGATAAATGCTACGTTCTGATAACTGGACGATCTTATGTTAGTCCACTGGCATAATACCCATGTAACATTTCTTATATGGTCCCATGCAATATACCAGCTTTGTCTAATCAACAGCCGATGTAATCGAATATTTAGAGAAAAAAATTATATCATAATAAGGGTTTTATGGGGTATCAGTTTCAGCGGGTACTCACTTACCACGAGAAGTTCTAACTGTTCTTTATAAGTTTCGTATGTATGTTTCGTCTTGTATAAGTTATTCAAACCATAATCAGACTCCTCTGAATATTTTGGATCTGGGAAGAGCTCTGGATTACACAGTCATCTATAATATTAATTTCTGACAGTCGATGTATATTTTTATATGTATGTTTATATATATATATGTCTCCTCCTAAATTTGACCTTGAAACTCTATTTATTTTCAGCTAATAATCCAGGAACATGTAATGAAAACGAAAGGTTTAGCATACTTTAAAATAATTGTAAAATGTACTCTTAAAAGGTGGAAAATTCGTCCATTTTAAAAAGTGTTCTCCTCATTAAATTTTAGAGATTCGATTTATTTTTTTTTAAACTAAAAATGAAGGTATTTCGGATCAAGTTCAAGAACACAATTTTCCACAAAGTCTATAGGTTTTTATACATATTTTAAAGACTGCAAAAATGAAAATGAGTTTTTCAGAAAATCCAAGCTTTTCATTGTTAGCAACAAACTGAATGCCTTACCTCTGTAACAAAAATAAATGTGTTTCTGACTTCATTTGTTCAATTTTTTGATAATTAAATTTTACATTTCTCACAGATTGCACAATGAAAACGGTCGGATAACGCATTTTATGTTAGTCGTTTTCCACCGTAGTACTATTTTCGTTACGTTAGAGCTACGCCCTGAGTGAAGATAGATGGACAGCTTTACCAAGGTAACCGCATTCTCGGTGTTATTAAATACGATCAGACTGGGTTGCATTTCTGTTCTACGTCCAATGATCTATCTTAGCCCCTATTACTCTGATAAACATGTAATTGGGGATAAATCCCCCTACTCCACAAAGATGCTTATTTAAGGCATGTCAGTCCTGTTACGCGGGTGTATCCGGATGATTTCAAAAATGGACTTAACGGCCTATGCGTGCGCTAAGCGACCGACACTGAACAAAAAGGGATCAAAATGGCTTATTTAAGGCGTAGGTAGTTTAGCGATTTATGCCGGTGAAGTTTCTTTGTTTTGCTTATATGTAAAAAAAATTTTTACTAAACAAAACACCGAAGCTGGTATGATAGAACATGCTAAGAGTAACCACGCTGAACATGTTACATTCTTGTCTCTTTTCTTATTAAAAGTGGTGCATTAATATATTAAGAGTATTAAGCGTGTAGTTTTATATGCCTCATCGAGAGATATCATATATTTTATTTATAATTTTTTTTTAAATAATAAATAACTATAATCAGATTTCACAAATTAATTTTTCTTCGTTTTAAGGAAGAAATATGAGTTGCTTAATGAGTATTTCTTTCAATATTGAACATTTGCATACAACATCATAAGATTCCTTTTTCTTTTAAATATTTGCACACTCACCCTATCATCTTTTTTCTTACTTCATTAGATTAAATTCCCGACATCCAAAGGTGTACACACTTAAACAATAGCTCCTTTGTCATATATTAATGAAAAAATCGATTAGCATTAGTAAACTCATAAATCCAGAGCTTTATGACTTTGCAAATACCTGAAATACTTCAATTAAGAATCGTTACAAGAAATTTCCGATTTTTTTCTTGCTCTCCCCACTCTTTAGCAACTGCATATTAGTCTGCAATTCCTCCTACTTCCCCCAAAAGCTACCGTGCGAAAAAAAAAAAAACGGTAAAAAATAAAATATATCATTTAGAAAACACTTAAAACTCTCACTCACTAATTCTTAATCATTTACCTAATAAATAAAAGAACCGAACATAAGAGGAAAGTGCAATAACTAATTTAATTTTTTCCTCTCACTTTTCTCTTTTGAAGGAACAGGCGCGCACAAAAGAAAAGCTACGCTGGAAAAACAAATAAAGGCTAGGAGTAGAAAAAAAAAAGCTTTAAAACCTGATGAGGGACTTAATGCCTTAAGTAAAAGCAGCTGTCAAGAGATATATCAAGTCAGCGGCTGCATATTAAATCCCGGGCCCGAGTTATGAAGTCCATTTGCATGAAAGGTATATTTTCTTTCTTTTTTATTACTTCTTTTTTTTTCTTTTATCTAGAATTTCTCTTTTTATGAAGCGCTTGTTAAGAAGTCGGACAAAGAGAAAACGAAGACAAACCGACATTTTGTGGTGTTTAGGTTGAGTTTGAGATTGTGAGTCATATAAAGAAAATGCAATCTATACAATAATTGTCTAACTTGTTTTTGTCTTTCCAGACCCTCCAGACTCCCTGGTGATATTGAACCTTTGCACAGTTATTGAATCAACAACTGAACAAGACCTGAAACTAATCAATATGAATGTTCAATTCCCTCTGCGAGGGGGCTAAAAGATACAGGTTTTCGAAAAGCCATTCCAGGCCCTCCAGAAGCCCCCAGTTGACTTAAAAAGCTAAATATTTGCACACATATAGTACCGTCTACGAAAAAACCTAACGGAATCTGCGGAGTCGGATTTTCACTTTCTCTTCCATGGGTATGAATGGGGTTTAAAAGAATTTCCAGATCACTCAGAAACCTCCTGTTTTCAAAAAGTTTGCATTTCGGGGCACCTGAGGAAACGCCTTCGTATCTCCACATTGAATAGTAGCAATGTTTTCATATAGTAATTTGTAAAAAAGCTTTTTGTTGAACCAGAAGGCTGAAACTTTGCTCACTTACAGTATCTACTACGGAACAAAGCACAATTGAACCATTTTTGATTAAGATGACTATTTCGACTCTAAATGCCACACGTCGTTAAATAAAATAT
Source organism: Amaurobius ferox (assembly GCA_951213105.1). NCBI lineage: Eukaryota > Metazoa > Arthropoda > Arachnida > Araneae > Amaurobiidae > Amaurobius > Amaurobius ferox. Next base: position 81,809,892 of record OX578140.1, on the reverse strand, counting down.
ATTAAAAAAGTTACAACTTAATTTTTAAGAGTGTTAGCCTCCCAGGCTTTTTACAGTTTTAAATACTAGTGTATTTATAATATCATATTTTATGTGTAATAGCCAATATTTAATGCATTTCTATAGCATATTATTACATTCATATTGCATTCATGTTATTAATGTACCTCTATATTAATTGTTGAATGTTTATGATTTAAACTGAGTACTGAAATAAAGCATACCACCTAGTATTAGAATACATTCAAAGAAAAAACGGTAAAATACAGAAGAGGAGGAGGCAATAATATTTTTTTTTTAAATTCAAACCAGTGTACAATAGAAATATTTACAATGGTAATTTCTGAACAATGTGAGATTGAAGATAGAATTTTCAGATGAAAAATAAATTTTCAGCTTTTTACTCAAAATTTAGATTTAATGCAATTTACTTTCAACAAATTAAACAATATTATTGAAAATTACCGGTATAAAAACAGATTAACTTTCTTTGTTCTAATCTTGACTTGCAAACGGGTAAAGAAGGTGTAAAAGAAGGCGAACGCTTTTTTTATGTTCTTCGCCTTTGTTACAAAAATTAGAATTTAGGACCTCAAGATCAATAATAAACAAAGTTGTTAAAAATCATACTTTCTGAAAAATCACTTGACAACTTTGAAATTCAGGAAGGTGTACAAATGTAACTCTTATAGAATAAAAAAAAACTGTAAAATTTAATCGTGGATATATTTATGTTTAAGGCATTATTAGAATTCTTGAAAAACTGAACAAAAAATATTTTGTTACGGGATCATAGAATAACATCAAATTTAACTCAGACATTATAATAAAACAAACAGAGGCATTGATAAGAACTAGTGCAAAGGCTGAATAACATAAAAAATATTTTCAAATACTTCCTAGTATTTGAGTAAACTTATATTTGATTTTCAAAATATAAAAAATCCCTGATGTCAGATATTATTAATTAAAGTTGAACAAACAGAATTAGCAATTATATTTCTGCATAATTCCAATATACCCAAACACAACTCTTACATAAATTCAATTAAAATCAGATATTTTCGTCAGAAAGGTCATCAGAACAACTTGCATCAACAACGTGTAAAACAACAAAAAACTTAAATATAACAGGAAAGATCACAATTATGCATAAAACATTGATTATGAAATACTTTCCAACTGAAATGCAATTTTATTTAAACATCTCTAAAATACGATACATTCAGCGCTGATATATTTTAAATTATCACAGTCCTGCAAAAATTTATTACATTTGGAAACTTAAAACTTCGTCAAAAAAAATGAACTTTATTCAAATGACGTCATCAAAATATAAATCGTCTGGCTCTCTATTTAAAAGTAGTGAATATTTCATTCATACAATTTTATTCCAGACTCAGGAGTTAGATAATTTTGCATGAAAATAAATCAGCAATTCTTATACAATTCATCTTACAATCACTTGTTTACATTATGCATCCATTAAAATTAGGCTCCGTTACAAAAATAATCAAAGTTTGATGATCATTTAAACTCAAAGATATTGAAATTGCATTGGCACAGAATATAGATGCACAGAAAATTCGCAAAAATAAAGCTGTTTTAGTACGCATGCAACCCTAAATATAAATTTAAAAGAACTTTAAATATCACGATTTTTGCACTGGGAAAAAAGATGGATGCCATATTTTATTTTGAAGTGGGTCACAAAAGATCTCTTCATATTATATGGGTGTAATTATTATTAAAATTTCTATTGAAAAAACTACTAAGTATATTTAACTGAATTTTTTTATATATAAATTTTATGGGATAATTTGAAATATTTTCTAAAATTTTCGAAGCAATTTGAGAATTTTAACTTTGTTTAAAAAATGTTTGCAAAAATAGATCCCATAGGATTCAATGTATTTAATTTTTTCAACCCGGGTTCAATCGAAAACTAATTGGATGATATTATTCATTTACATTCCCATATGTCCCATAGACCGTCTGAACAATATACTAAAATTTCATTTTGATAAAATCATTTTTACGGCAGACAGTAAATAGACAGACAGACAGAATGAACAAAGTTATGAACACTTTACAACTATCTTGTAAAGTGTTAAACACTGAGCAACGCACTTAAATGCTGTCCATTTTAATGTTTTTTAGCAAATATATAGAGTGCGATTAACATAAAATGTATTATGAAATTAAAAAAATTCAAATGCATGTCCAATATTTTATCCTGGTAATATTTAACTATTTTAGCATTATTATTAATAGTTCATTAAGACTCTGGAACAATTTTAACGGATTTGTAAATATATCTTTTTAAACTGATATCGTGAAGGCAAAACTTACCCTTTTCAATTAACGATAGAGGCGAGTTTCTTAATATAAAACCACTGCTTGTCGAAGTTGAAAAATGTCAATGTTGAAAATTAAAACAACCTACTAATACTATAGTGGGTTAAATACAATGTACTAATACCGTTGCTTTCGGGAAAATGCTACACATTGCATACCCAGGATGTCTTCAACATTCTCTTTGAAACTAACAAATCCTCAAATTAAACCTACAAATCCTCCCTAACATTCTTGCAAAACGACGAAGACTGACACAAACATTCTTAGCATAACCTTTATCTACATACGTCAAGTCTTCTTCAGCACCTTACATCGATGTCTTTTGACGTAGGCTACATCAATGACTTTTGATGCAAGTCACACAATTACTTATGACGCACGCTAAAACAATCAGTTTTGACAATGCAATTTATTTCCAGAAAGAAGCACATGAATTCGCCGACCATGCACAATATGTGTTTTGTTTTCGGAAAACTGGTCTGGCAATAAGTTTCATGGTTGAAAATGCTATACTATAAAATGCACTGCTAAAATGAAAAGTTCGTTTCATAACTGTAGGTTAAGAACAGGAAGTTAGGTATCATCAATCGTAACGAAAGGAATTTTTTGTATTTTATAACAATTATGAAAGCATGTTTAACAAGAAAGATCAATCATGCGTAAAGCATTGATTATGAAACACTTTCCAACTGAAATGCAATTTTATTTAAATATTATTTAAAATGCGATACATTCAGTGGTGATAATTTTAAAATTATCACAGTACTACAATAATTTATTATATTTGAAAACTTAAAACTTCTTCGAAAAAATGAAATTTATTCACATGACGTCATCGAAGTATAAATCACCTGCCTCTCTATATAAATGCATGCAATGAATGTTTCATTCATATCACTTTTTTTTCAGACTCCAGAGCTACATAATTTTGTATGAAAAAAATTCAGCAATTCTTATGCAACTCATTTTACATTTACTTGTTTACATTTTGCATCCATTAAAATTGGGCTTCGATGTAGAAACAATCAAAGTTTGGTGATCATTTAAACTCAAAAATATTGTAATTGAGTTGGCACAGAATATAGATCCACAGAAAATACAAAAAATAAAGTGGTTATAGGGCGGATGCAACACTAAATATAAATTTAAAAGAATGGAAATTACGATTTTAAGACTGGAAAAGAAAGATGGATTCCATATTTTATTTTGTAGTGAATCACGTGATCTCTTCATATAATATGGGTGTAATTATTATTTTAATTTTTATTTAAAAAACTACAGACCATATTTTGCTGATTTTTTTTTTTATATTTTAAGGGATAATTTGGATACTTTCTAAAATTTTCGAAGCAATTTGTGAATTTTAACTTCGCTTAAAAATGTTGGAAAAATTAGATCCCGTAGGGTTCAATGTATTTTACTTTTTCAACCCGGGTTCAATTCAAAACAAATTGGGCAATATTATTCATTTACATTCCCATATATCTCACAGACCGTCTCAACAACATACTGCAATTTCATTTTGATAAATTTATTTTTATGGCAGTTATCGTGAGAACAGACAGACAGAATGAACAAAATCATAAACACTTTTCAACTATGTTGGAAAGTGTTAGAAAGATTAATCTGCATACTATATGCCAATCTACGAAATTAATCGTACGAACCTAATCGTAAACGATAAAAGAATGTATTGGCTATAAAAAATTAACTAGTGTGGCTCAACGTGACTTTCTCATACCAGAAACCATTTTTAGTAGTTTTTATTTCTCAAATTTTACAAAAACTTTGAAAAATCGGTATCATTGGTTTAACTGATTCCATACTTGACAATGTACCCCCAGGGAGGCAGGCAACTTGCCCCCCGAGAGGGGGTAGGGACGTTACAAACAAAAAAAATTGTATCGCGGCTATTTTTCCCAACAATGAGAAATCAATCGAATTTTGTGAGATCGAATCTTTTGCTCGAATTTAAAAAAATTCTATCTAGTTCCAGAAAGTTTGATAACAAAGCCGGATATAAAGTTACGTGAAAACACATTAATATTTGTTGTCGCTATAGTGTACACAAAAACATCGACCGCAGACACACAGACGCACATCACTCCAAAAGTATTCAAAACGTGTTCAGGAAGTCTTAAATCTTGTATTTGCATCAAAATCTCGAAATGGAAAATTTTCCTGAAAATAATAAATACTATGTATAAGAAATTAAAAATGTGTGGCTGATTGTTATTTCAATTACATTGTTTTCATAACAGGGGTTATTCCAACTAATGTTTTGTTCTTAAATTTGACATCAACTCACAGAATTCTAATTGACGACCAATTGCGGATCATCAATCACCTTTGCATCAATTGTTAGAGCCTGTCTTTCAGTGTACTTAGTGCTTAAAAATCCAAACACAGAGCGACAAAGAAAATCAACCCAACAAGAACCTCCGTGGTTAAAAATGGCATCCAATACAGTACCTGCACTCCATCCGGCACTAACTCAATTCTTCCATTCACAATGTGGTTGTTCATAAAGGAAAGAAAGGGGGAAACAGTGAGGTGATCAGGCTTCCATATAATATTTAATCAATGCCCATCTGCCATAAGACGAGTGATGAGGAGAAATGGGATGGGGGCAGGAAGTTATCATCTTCCATCCCCCTTTGGCTCCATCTCGGAGAGGATAAGACGCACATTATCCTACAAGGAGGGTTAAAGAGACCATAAAGGAAATGCCCGATGCAACTACCCGGGTGCTGAACATGAACGCATTACCTACTGCGCCGATACTGCAGTTCCTGCGAGAAGGAGGTATTATTAAAGACGCCTCATGCTCCGGAAGATTAACCCGGGATTTAATGCCAGGATCACTTTAATACATTAACCTGCAGGATTCGGAAATAATTACGATGTTTGGGTACTTTTGCTTTCAGTAGGAAGTTGAGAGCTGTTGGAAGGTTTTGTAACGTTCTGGTTTTGTCATCCATGATCTTATTATGAGGAAGGATATAGTTGGGAAAATTTTTTATGTGAAACTGTGTCGTATTCACGTTATTTAAGATGAATATTATGATAGCTCAGCAGGTGTTGTTATGCATGATTCAAATTGTACATAACTTTTTTGATCTTGAAAATATTTCTTAACTTCATTTTTCATTCAATATGGGGGTAAAAAGGGTTTAACTGGTCGTCTTTCAGCACTTGTGAAGTATGGTTTTGCAGTCATTACCACTAGTCCACACGGGGTGGGCACGGTATTGCCTTGGATGAACCTAATGACTAGAATTATAGCAAAAATGAGTAGATATTTATAACACCCTTTATAAGTAGTTAAAAACTTTGCTTTTTAACGGCAAAATTTAACCAATTTTAGAGTGCTTAATATTCCGAAAAAGGCCTAAATGTTGCCATAAAATGATTAAATTAGCAAGTTTGAGTAGGTGATGGGGTGGCTAACAAATGCAAAACAACTTAAAGCAAATATTTTTTTTTATTTTTCTGTTAGAAGTTTCTACTTTAAAACTCTATAAAGCGATGTTTAATTCCTCCCACATATCACAAAATTCTAAGCACTCAAGATTAAAGTGAAACGACTTCTTCCCTTTTGCAAGTTGTTGCATAAAGAACAACTGGTCATTTCTCATCATCCTTGGACCATAGTGTAACGGTCATAGTCTTCCCCGTATTGATGAAATCCAGTGTCAGCATAAACCATGGCCAACAGTTGGTGGATAGTTGGGTCTCTTTTTTTTTACTTATTATGCAAACACCTGAAATAGGGTAGTCGTTGCTTCACTGTAATATAGAATATATATTGTGAAATAGTGTAATAGAATAAAAAATTCGAATTGATTTTAATGCATTTATACATTTCAGAAACTTTAGAAAACATATCAGCTATTTATATCATATGTACGTGTGTCTGTTCATGAAAAGTGATCCTTTCTTGTTTAAAATATAACCTTCCAATTTCGTGAAATTTTCCAGTCTAATGACAAATTAATTATATTATTGCTGATTAAATGTTAGTACAAATCAGAAATATATAACTTTTCCTAATATTTAAAATGATCCACAAAAATGAAAGTATAAATATAAACAATTTCATTTATATGAAATAAATTTTAATTTTGTAAATATTTCTGTCAACAGAACAAATGAAACTATTCACACTGCAACATAACAAACTGTTTGTTCTCAATGTAATTTAGATTTTTGCATTTTGGCAAGATGGCATTTCTTCTAAACATTCTATTCCTTTTAAATAACGCCAAATCGCCAAAAGAAATATTGCCAAATGCAAAATAATTATTCAGAACCTGGAGTTCCGATACAACTTCAAAGAAGTGATTACTTCAAGTTTTGTTTTATGAAAAAATACAAAGTTTAATTGATATAAATGGCAAAATAAAATATCTGATGTGGGCAGCACATGACTTTCCTTGCAGAATCATATTCACTTTCTCTTTATTTCTTCAATAATTCATTAGAGTTTAATTGCACAAAATAGCATCCAGAATTATTTTTAAAATTACACTGAATTTGTACATTTAATTCAATTTTCGTTCTTATTTCGTAACTGGACTTATTCTCAAAGGTGGCGTAGCGAAAATGCGAAGAAACTAAAATATCTTGAGAACGGCTAGTCCTAGTGTAATGGCGTTGGTCTTATTCTTTATATCGTTAAAAATTACGTATAAAACAGGCATTTAATTGATATATTTGAGCATTATAGTTTTTAATTTAGATTTTGAGGATTTTTGAGGGCCATTTCGCAAAAAATGGCAGGTTATCTTTTTCCGAATCGCCCCAAAATCTAATCAGCACCAGGGTATTTAAAGTGATCCACAAAAATAAAAATATAAATATAAGCAATTTTAATTATATGAAATAAATTTTAATTTTATAAATATTTCTGATAACAGAGCGAATGAAACTGTCATAAGTCATACGTACCTCCTTTACAACCCAAAGCATATGAACTTCCCTGTGCAGTGACATCATTGGTTGAAAAAACAGTTTTACAGGCATTCAGGCGTCTTCTTTTGTAATCATTTTATCCTTTTTTATCGTTTCAATTTTATTTTTTTAACGTAATTTCAAAATGGCTTAACAAAAAGATAAATAATGTAATTATAAAAATCTAATGTGGACAACACATGGTTTGTACTACATATGACAATGAAATTACTTCACTTCATTCATAGCCAAATATTCATGTATAAGAAAACTGTATATAAAATTGAACCGGGGGGAGGGGGATAATTGAAATTTAATGCTTTTGGTAGAAACGTCATGCAAAAAGTCAGTGATTAAATTAAAATGTTATTTTCACAAATCTGACGTTGCAATAGAGAAAGCATAGAAAAATTGTGATCCTTTGAGAAACCAATATAGTTTATACTTTAAACGCTCTCTTATTTTTACACTGTTTTATTTATTTTGGTTTCTCTGTTTGTTTGTTAGGGTCATATATTATATATATATATATGTGTATGTGTGTGTGTGTGTGTGTGCATTTGTGTGTGTATATAATGCACATATATATATACAAAGTGTTCCAAAAACAATGACCTCCGCTTTAATCCCTTAAATATTGATCTTAGACATATATAATAAATTACAATGTTGCGCAAAAAAGGTGCAGAATTTTATGAAATCGATTAAAATTTTCAAGGGAATTAATTTTTAAGAAATACAAAATTAAAATTTTTATACGGTCCCTGTACAAAAACATTTCCAAAAAGTAAAATGTGCCCCATATACTAATAAGGTGATATACAAAATTTCAGCATTTTATCATAAAAAGCCCCATAGATATGAAAAGACACAAATGCTGACCTAAACCACTTTTCGATGCATAGATATGAGTTCTCAGAAGGGGAAAAATCATCGCGTTTTAGAGGTCACATACAAATTCCGAAAGAAAATAATGAATACATAAATAAATAATAATTTTGCTATTTATTGGTACAAAATTATCTACACTGTGTAGAAATAATAACTTTACACAAAGATTACAAAGCTTGTTCAAATTGTTTTCCAACCATGCCAAAGATCCATTAAAGATAAGAGCCAGATATTATTTGCCTATGATGCATTTCTGCGTTGCGTCATTTGCACTCTTGCTGTAAACATTTACATTTTAATTTGAGATTAATCCCTCACCAATTTTGTTTAAATATATCTCTGGCACTTTTCATGATAAAATGCTGAAATTTTGTACATCACCTTATTAGTGTATGGGGCACATTTTACTCATTGGAAATGTTTTTGTAAGGGGGGGCCGTATAAAATTTTTAATTTTGTATTACTTCAAATTTAATACCCTGAAAATTTTTATTGATTTCATGAAATTCTGTGCCTTTTTTACGCAACTCTGTAATTTATTATATATGTCTAAGATCAATATTTAAGGAATAAAAGTCAAACCGAGGCCAATTTTTTTGCGAGTTATGTATGAATTGATGTTTTTAAATATGAAAAAACACTATAAACTTATCATAAAAACGTTTTGATTGAATGTCTGATGGATAGTTGATAGCAAAATCGCAAAAATCTAAACAGCATAAAATCAAATATGAAACAAAATATATTAAGTTGCACGGTTTTAGTGAAATGGACGAAAAAGTAAAAAATAAATTTCAGCTGTTATAGCATTCTTAGTCATATGCAACAAACAGTAAAATCATGACGAGTTCATAATAAAATTGTATTTAGACATTAACAGAATTTTAAGGGGCAATAGAAGTGATAACATGGAAATGACACATACAAGAATGACGAATTCTTAAATTTAATTTGTCAAAAAAAATATTTAAATGAGTTGAATGTAACAATGTAGTTTGAAATGATTTATAATATACTTTTTAATTTCCTATCAAAATGCTAATCCGTTACTATTGATCCTCATGTAGTCATCTTACACAAAAGTCTCAAAATATCCGAATAAATAAATATAGCCACACAATGCATTGAAAACATATCTCATAAATTGAAATTTGGCATATCTAGTGATTACACAAGAAAAAAATTTCTTATTAACCTGCAAAACGTTGATTAGAATAACATTAAATAAATATCGTTACTTTCGGCAAAATACATAATATAAGTAACAGAAAAGAATTGCAATGAGTCAAAAATCCGACTCCTGAAATTTGGTGGATAATTTGATGGAATTTTGGTGGTTTTAAGTATTCCTGTATACGAATCAACCACTTTGCAATGATGCATGTGTGTGCGTCTGTCTGTAAATCCGCGGACGCATTATCGCAAGGGTTTCTACTCTTAAAAAAATCTGATGTGGGCAGCATATGACTTTCCTTATATAATGCAATGAATTTACTACTATTACAGTAAAAAAAATAGGTTATTCTTATAGTAGATACTTATACCCTTTCCAAGATATTGAATTTTCGTCAATGAGTCGTCATTTTCACTGCCTATCAGTTGTTTAAAAGCTTTTATTACTCTCTCTTTCTGTCTCCTTTTCTCTTCGTCTGGAGTTAAAAGGGAGGAGCCTTCCTCTCCTGGGTACTCCACTGCCCCCGTCCTTGAGTCCTTGAGTCATTTTCACTGATTTGGCGTCATTTTTATCCCTTTGCCGAGATTTTCATTAATTTGGCAATATTTAAAAAAGTCGCCAAGTTGGCGACATTCCGCCAAATTCGTCGCCAAAATCCTCAACCGTTATGGACGGAGAAATAAGTTATTCTTATTGCAGATAAATGATTATTGGCATTCAAATACAAAAGTCTTACTCAAAGTATCTTTATCTCATGAATGGAACGAGCTAGATCCACGAGAATGATGTCACCAAATTTATCGCATGATATTACATATGAAAAGTGAACATGTTTCTGAATAATTAATATTTTTTATAATTTATGGGATATTTGATAAATTTTATATATTTGATTTTTTTGATATATTTGATAAATTTATTTGAAAAATGTGCAATATCTCTAGAACGGTTCGTCTAGCGTTCTAAAGTTTGTGTTAATCGCTTTCTAAGGAAAAATTACATCATAAGAAATGTCTATTTGCGTAAATTTCTTAAAAGTTTTAATTTTTTGATGATTTTTTCAAAATTTCACTCGAAAATTTAGGGGGGGTTCTGAACATTCGATTGCGTTTAAAAACAATAGGCTTCCGGTATTCACGGATTGTAATTTTTGTACCAAATTTCGTTCGAATGGGTCCATTCGTTCGTCAGTTATCGTCTCCACAGACTCACTGATGCACACATACGCACACACACACACATCACCTCAAAAACGTCTGATTCGTGTTTAGGGATGCTTGAAGCGTGCTCTTCCGTCAAAAACTCGAATTCGAATTTTCGACCCCATTACAATACTTTCCTTATACATTATATGTATATAAGGAAAGTAATAATGAATATGGCTTTATTAACCACTTGCAAAGTTTGCTTATTTCTTTATTTCTGAACACGTTAATACCATTGACATTTCTGAATGTTAATTCTTGGCGTAAATATTATGAAAATACAAAATACATCAAACATGAGTTTATATTGTGAATGCGTTTTTCTCAGAACTCATATTTTTACTTTCCCTTCAATACATGGTAATGTATAAGGAAAGTATTGGAATCATGTCGAAAATTGCAACTCGAGTTTTCGACGGATCTACACGTTTCGAGACCTCTAGAATACAAAAAAACTATTTTTAGCGTGATGTCTGTGTGTGTGTCTCTCTATGTGTCTGTCTGTCTATCTGTCTGTCTGTGTGTCTCTGTGTCTGTGCAATGTATGTATCCACTCTAACTCAAAAACTAATGGATCGAATTTCATAAAATTTGGTAGGTAAGACCCTTGGCTGTTACCCTGGTGCTAAGTAGTTTTTGGTACAATTCGGAAAAAAAGAATCCGCCTTTTTATGCGAAATGGCCCGCAAAAATTTCATGTATTCACTCTAGCTGAAATACAAATTGACCAAATTTCACAAAATTTTTGTAAATAAATCACACGTGGGTTACTCTGGTGCGGATAAGATTTTGGTATGATTCGGAAAAGAACACCCTGCCTTTTTTACGAAATGGCTCGCAAAAATCGCCAATATCTATAAAAGGACTACATATGTTCAAATGCATCATTTAAATGCTTGCTTTATACGTAATTTTTGACGAGGAATGGAATTAGAACAACTCTATTACTGACTAACCGTTCTCGAGATATTTGAGATTTTTCGCATTTTTTTATGCCGTCTTTGGAAAAATATCCAATTACCAAATAAAAGCAGAAATTGAATTAAAAATGTAAATTTAGTGTCATTTTGTGCAATTAAACTAAATTTAATGAGTTCTTAAAGAAATAAAGAAAAAAATAATTTGAGTCTGCAGGGAAAGTCATGTGCTGCCCACATCAGATTTTTAAATTTGCGCGCATGATATTTCAAGAAATATTTGACGAATTCCTATGAAATGTTGTATGCTGAATGATAACATCGTTGTCTAATAACTGTGAAAAATAAAATAAATTGAAAAAATATTAACTTTCCCCATTAATGATTAAAATAATAACATAATACTACTATGCAAGTATATTATGAATGTTATCATTAACACACCAAACTAATTTGATTATATCCTTTAAAATTTACTATATCATAGACTCAACAACATATTATGATTTTATCGACAATAAAACATAGCTAAATTATAATTATTATTTTATATTTCTCAAATTTCAAATATTTATTTTATTTTTATTTTGAAGAAAAATATTAATTTTCTCTCTTCTGAAAATATCATTTCGTTAAATTTAATATATATTATTTTAAACACATTTAAACTTCTGTTGATTTGGTCGACATTTTCGCATTTTAAGAGCAGAAAATACATACTGTAAGTAAAAAGTGAGAACAGTAATCAGTCAAAAATCTGGCTCTCGAATTTTGATGGATCTATATAAATTTGAGCAAACCTGGATACGAACCAATCATGTGTTTAAACATGTTTGCGATTTTCATGAATAACCACCTTGTTTATGTGTGTGTATGTTGCATGTGTGTGTGTGTGTTTGTTGCATGTGTGTGTGTGTGTTTTTGTTGCATATGTGTGTTTGTCTGTGAATGCTCAAGCGCAATATTGTTAACAAATTTAAGAATTCACAACGATTATTTTAATCGATAATTGTCAGGGTTTTATTCATTTTGGTAAAACTTCAAATAAAGGGAATGGCCCTCAGTTTTTAAAAAATTAATTTCGAAAATTATAAACAAAGTTAAATAAATAATAAAGTCTTAATTTTTTGCAAAAATAATCATTTTACACATATTTTTATTTAAAATTGATGTACATGGTTCGTAAAACGTTAATATTGCACGATTTTATATTTAAAATCTAAAAAATCATGATATTTTCAAAATATCAATCAATCAAAAATCAATCAAAATATCGTCTCTATTTCCAAATAGTTAAATACTGTTTAATTTATCTTCTGTGGAAGTATGTGGATATCAAAGTTTGAGAGCTTTCAAAAAACCCATCCACTTAAAATTCGGAATTTCGTATCTCAACAGGAATTGTACTATCCTCTGACCAAATAGGGTTAATTGTGGGAAATTTGGCAACATTATTTAAATTAATAGATATAAAAAAAGCTTAAGGATTTTGAGGAAGCTAGAACAAAGTGAAGATCTTCAATTTTTCAAATGTGTTTTTCGAAAACTGGAATAATATCTATAAAAAAATCTGATGTGGGCAACACATGACTTTCATAATGTAATGAATTTACTACTTTATAATGTAATGAATATAATGTAATGAATTTACTACTTTTACAGTAAAAAAATAGGTTTTTCTTATAGTAGATACTAATATTCTTTCCAAGATATTGAATTTTCGACAATTAGTCGTCATTTTCATTGATTTAGCATCATTTTTATCCATTTGGCGAGATTTTCATTAATTTGGCAACATTTCAAAAAAGTCGCCAAGTTGGCGACATTCCGCCAACTTCGTCGCCAAAATCTCGCCAAGCGTTATGCACTAAGAAAAAAGTTATTCTTACAGCAGATAAATGACTATTGGCGTTCAAATACAAAAGTATTATTCAAAGTATATTTTTTCATGAATGGAACGAGCTAGATCCACGAGAATGATGTCACTCAATTTATCGCATGGTATTACATATGAAAAGTGAACATGTTTCTCAATAGGAATTTTCTTTTTTTATGTGACTTTTTCATAATTTTTTTGAAAAATGCACAATATCTCGAGAATGGTTCATGTTAGCGTTCTAAAATTTACGCCAATCGTTTTCTAATGAAAAATTACATAAGAAATGTCTATTTGCGTAACTTTATTAGCGGTTTTGATTTTTTGACGATTTTTCAAAATTTTATTCGAAAATTTAGGGGGGTTCTGAACATTCGATTACGTATAAAAACAATAGGCTTCCAGTGTTTACGGATTGTGATTTTTGTACCAAATTTGGTTCGAATCGGTTCATTCGTTCGTCAGTTATCGTCTCCACAGACTCACTGACACACACACACACACACACACACACACACACATACTTTCACACACACACACACACACACACATACACACACACAGACATCACTTCAAAAATGTTTGATTCGTGATCAGGGATGCTTGAAACGTGCTCTCCCGTCGAAAACTCGAATTCGAATTTTCGACCCCGTCACAATACTTTCCTTATACATTATGTATATAAGGAAAGTAAAAATAATTTTGTTATGATTGCTTACAGAGTTCGTTTCGATAATAAGAGCTCACAATTATGTCCCTGTAGCTCAACGGAGAGCCTCAGTGCGATGATCATCAGTATGGTCAGTACGAAGATTCTTGATTCGATCACCGGATGGGCAGAAACGTTCTTTACAATAGAATACGAAAGCATTAACCCCTATAGGTTAGTGCAGTGATATCATTTTTTTTCGTTTGGCCCAGACCGTACGACCTACCCGACGGTGTAACGTATCTGTTTAGACAGCTGAGACAGTGCCACATAATTTCGACCGAAACTCTGTGGGAGCGACATCCACAGTGACCGTACTCTCCTTTCCCTACCACCAACCTCTCAAGAGGACTTTCAAGGCCAACATATTCATCGAGCACCTACTCTGCGTGAAACACAGGGACAGTTTAGGCAAAGCCTAGAATCGAACTCGGGTCCACGAATGCAATCCTCGTGCTCCAACCACTGGACTTTCCTTTATCAGTGCATTGATGTTGGGGGGTCTGAAAATGACCCTAGTACGACTCCTTGTACAGATTCAGTAGACTCTGGCATATTTGGCACCGATTTCAAATCGGGTGGCCAACGACCACGCTAGATACTACGCTGGATAAAATAGTAATATCAGAAGGCTTACCTGGGCGTAAAAATAGGAGATGCACAGTCGTATTGCCAAGATACACATCAATCTGACATTAGCAGGAGAAGAATGCAAAGTTCACTTCGACGATAAGAGCTTGCAATCATGTCTCAGTAGCTCAATGGCACAGTGTTGGCTGGCCAGTACATTGATCCATAATTAGATTTCCGATTGAGACAGCAAGGTTCTTTACAAGTTTCATGAATAGTCATATTTATGTAAATTTACAGCAAGAAGTGAATGACACATTTAGGAAATAGAGGTTAAAATGCACATATGGGGTAAAACCACAAATTTTGTACTATTATCCTTAAACTTTATATGCTCATTGATTTTCGAAGCGTTTCGTCTAAGTGAAAACTTTCAATTTTTCAAACGTTTTTCTAGAATTAAAAAACACACGTTATAAAATAATAATATCAATTTAAAAAATAGCATTATATCAATCTAAAAAAAAATACATGAGTAATTGTTATTGAATAACGAATGACATAATTTATTTGATACTAACATGCACTAGTCGCGAGATATTGTTTTTTAAACCAAGACTTAAAACATTTAAAACAGGTAAATGGACAATCTCCTTATTACCAAATGAGTAAATTACTTTTAAGTACTTTTAACTAAATTGAGTAAAAAACATTAAGCTCACCATACAAATACAGTTTCAGGCCTCAGTTTGAACTGATAGGTCAAACAGTGACTGTCATGATTATTTGTTCTGCCCCCCCCCCTCCAAACACACACACACATACAGATCTGGCTAATTTTTCATATCATCTTTAGTCTGCCTTGGAATCTTAAAAGTGGACAGACAATGTTGAACAACACTTACAAACCTGTGGACTGAAGACTCGGAGAAAATACCACGCTATACATGTCAGTTCAACCATACTATCGGCACAGCCAGCCGGCAGAACTGCGGGAATTCCCACAATTAAAACAATTTGCTAGCAAACCGCCCCACACACATCAGTTTGGTCTTTCAAGATTTGAATGTTCGAACTAATCAGAATGACAAAATGTACGTGTATGGCCTGCTTTAGGAGTTATCATGCGTTACTCTGTAGCTATTAAAGATATGCATTTCTACAAGGATACATCTTGAAGGGTTCTAGCTAATTCCTAAAACTTCCATGCTTACTTTTAATGGTAACAACTATGAGACTAGAATCAACACGGTTCCATTATAGATAACACCATCCATGGAACAACGTGTGACTCGCCCAGACCGCGATCTTATTAAAAATAACAGCATACATGGTCCATGGATTCTGCACTCTGCATTAAAAATACGATCCTAATATTGAATATTGAACGCCATCTACAAGCGTGTTCCGTAAGTATGACAAAATGGATATTAATTTTAAACATTGAGTATTAATAAATGTATAACTTATATTATTGTTTTCTCCAAATATTGATATTTGTTAATGTTTAAGAAAGCTCATGTAGCGGTCACATCAGAATTTACAATCTCCAATACATAAATCATTGATCAATTTCTTGGGCACTTTTATCATGAAATTCCAGAATTCGAGCCTTCAAATGAATCTTCTCATCCACATTTGAATCAAATCACTCACTCCCAAATAAAATCCCATCCAACTCCTAGAAACGATTTTATGAAACAGATTTGCTCACCCCCACACCTGTAGAACGGTCATGCCTCTAAACTTTTAGCAGTCATTATCAAACAACGTCGCAGTATAATGGAAGCCTATCTCTTAATTCCGGAATCCTTCTTTAAAAGAGCGAACCTTCATTCCTGCAGACCGGTGTACAATGGAAAGCGGGAGAGGTACGGATTAATGAGCGCCATTTGCACAATAATGAATTCTGCGAAATTAGTTAGGACCTGTAACGAGCGAAGAAAGTCTGAGAAAATGATTTTTCGGGGATTCTTTGAAGACGAAGTGGCCATAATGAATGTCATGTCGTAAACTTTCAAGATTTGAACCAATTACTTGCGAAAGTGTGCATTAATATCATTTTATGCAAAAGGTGAGCCATACACTTTTACAGTGTGATTGGTGAACAGAGGATATTACATAAGTACGGAATCAGCACGGGAAAAGGGACAATGATTGCCGTTTCCGTAAATATAGCAATTATTTTTTTATTTAATTATGTATTCCTTTTAAAGGAAAAACTTATTTATATTTTGAAAAGAGAGCAATTCGAGTTAGACCAAGAAATGACTATTCATCCAGAAGAAATAATCTGATGTGGGCAGCACATGACTTTCCTTATATAATACAATGAATTTACTACATGTATAGTAAAATAAATAGGTTATTCTTATAGTAGATACTTATATTCTTTCCAAGATATTGAATTTTCGTCAATTAGTCATCATTTTCATTGATATAGCGTCATTTTTATCCATTTGGCGAGATTTTCATTAATTTGGCAACATTTAAAAAAGTCGCCAAGTTGGCGATATACCGCCAAATTCGTCGCCAAAATCTCGCCAAGCGTTATAAACGGGGAAATAAGTTATTCTTATAGCAGATAAATGACTATTGGCGCTCAAATACAAAAATATTACTCAAAGTATCTTTTCTCATGAATGAAATGAGATAGATCCACAAGAATGATGTCAACAAATTTATCACATGATATTACATATGAAAAGTGAACATGCTTCTCAACAGTTAATATATTT
Source organism: Amaurobius ferox (assembly GCA_951213105.1). NCBI lineage: Eukaryota > Metazoa > Arthropoda > Arachnida > Araneae > Amaurobiidae > Amaurobius > Amaurobius ferox. The sequence continues at coordinate 81,792,501 of OX578140.1, read as the reverse complement.
TTTTTCATTTATGGGATTTTTTGATAAATTTATTTGAAAAATGTACAATATCTCAAGAACGGTTCATGCTAGCGTTCTAAAGTTCATGTCAATCGTTTCCTAAGGAAAAATTACAAAAGAAATGTCTATTCGCGTAACTTTATTAAAGGTTTTGATTTTTTGATGATTTTTTCAAAATTTCACTCGAAAATTTAGGAGGGTTCTGAACATTCGATTGCGTCTAAAAACAATAAGCTTCCAGTATTCATAAATTGTGATTTTTGTACCACATTTCATTCGAATAGCTCCATTCGTTCGTGAGATATCGTCTCCACAGACTCACTGACACACACATACTTTCACACACACACACACATACTTTCACACAACCGCACATACTTTCACTCACACACACACACACACATACTTTCACTCACTCACACACACACACACAGATATCACCTCAAAAATGATTGATTCGTGATCAGGGATGCTTGAAACGTGCTCTCCCGTCAAAAACTCTAATTCGAATTTTCGACCCCGTCACAATACATTCCTTATACTCTATGTATATAAGGAAAGTAAAAATACGTTTACAAACTAGTTTATTGAGAACATTGTTTTGTATTTATTCACGATGAAAATTTAACACGAACAGCTTAATAACTGGTCTATGTCGTTTATCAAACTCATGATTAACATTATTATTTTCACGTGATACAATGGTGCTTTTCTAGAGAACAACATGTAAAAATATTTTGAAGTTCCAAATTAACGTATATTTCGTGAAAATATAACCTGACAATTAGAAATATTGCTTGTATATATTAAAAAAATATAATCCGTTATATTAAAATGTGTTAATTATTAATTCATCATCTTGACAACTTTAGTGTCATTTTTGATAATTTTTCATTATTTCCCTCAATTTGTCCCCCTTCTTGAAAGTTACCAAATTGGTAATATTTCGCCAAATTAGTCACAAAAGTCACCAAATTTATTGCCAACTGTTACAAATTTGAAGATACTATTGCTCAATTTTATGCAATATCTGTTGATGAATGCATTTCAAAAACGTGTAATATATTGATAACGGTTTAAGCTAAAGTTCTAAAATTTATGTCATTCGTTTCATAATAAAAAATCTGATGCAGCACATAACTTTCCTTATATAATGCAATGAATTTACTACTTTTACAGTTTAAAAAAATGTTATTCTTATAGTAGATACTTGACTACTTTCTTCAATTAGTCGTCATTTTCATTGATTTAGCGTCATTTTTATCCATTTGGCGAGATTCTCGTTAACTTGGAAACATTTGAAAATGCCGCCAAGTTGGCGACATTCCGCAAAATAATTCGTCGAAAAAATCTCGCCAAGTGTTATGGATAGAGAAATAAGTTATTCTTACAGCGGATAAATGAATATTGGCGTTCAAATACAAAAATATTACTCAAAGTATTTTTTCTCGTGAATGGAACGAGTTAGATCCACGAGAATGATGTCACCCAATTTATCGCATGATATTACATATTAAAAGTGAATATGTTTCTTAACAGTTAATACTTTTTTTAATTTATGGGATTTTTTGATAAATTTATTTGAAAAATGTGCAATATCACGAGAACGGTTCATTCTAGCATTCTAAAGTTTATGTCAATCGTTTTCTAAGGAAAAATTATATAAGAAATGTCTATTTGTGTAACTTGATTAAAGGTTTTGATTTTTTGATGATTTTTTCAAAATTTCACTCGAAAATTTTGGAGGCTTCTGAACAATCGATTGTGTTTTAAAACAATAGGCTTCCGGTATTCACGGATTGTAATTTTTGTACCAAATTTCGTTCAAATCGGTCCATTCGTTCGTGAGATATCGTCTCCACAGTCTCACTGACACACACACACACACACACACACACGCACACGCACACACACACACAGACATCACTTCTAAAATGTTTGATTTGTGATCAGGGATGCTTGAAACGTGTTCTCCCGTCGAAAACTCGAATTCGAATTTTCGACCCCGTTACAATACTTTCCTTATATATTATGCATATAAGGAAAATAAAAATTACACATATAATGATTATTTATTTAACGTTATTTAATATTTTGATATTTTTTCAAATATCATTCGAAAATTCGATCTTCTAAAAGTTCGTTCTCGTTTAAAATCAATTAGGTTCGAGTATTCAAGGATCGTAATAATCGTATCAACGTACATTCAAAACGCTGTATTCGTTCGTGAGATATCGCTTCCATGCACACACAGGCATCACCTCAAAATGTTCGATTTGAATTCAGAGGTACTTCTTGAAACGTGTTCTTCCGTCGAAAACTTTAATTCGAATTTCCTACCCCATCACTTCAACCCTGTCACTATATTATACTAGGTATGCAGGAAAAGTAACAAAGACCTAACTTGGCACCTGTAGCACACGCCTATTTCTCAACTTTCAACAGTCATTATTTATCGAATTCAGAGCTTAATTAAAATGTACTCCCTCATTCAGAAATTATTCTTAAAAGAGGAAATCATCATTTCCGAGGTCTCAGATACAATGAAAAGTCCATAGATTTATGCATTAATGAACACCATTTGCACAATAAGAAAGTGTGCAAAATTACTTTGAACTTATAACGAGCAAAAGAAGCGGGAAAAAATTACTTATTCTTTTAAGACAATGTGGTCATAAAGAATGTCATGCAGTAAGCTGTCAAGATTCAAACTAATTACTATAGCAAGAGTTCATTAATGTTTCGAGAAGGTGTGCCATGTGTGTGTGTGTGTGTGTGTGTGTGTGCACTTGCAAGGCGAAAGGCAATGAATAGATATTGCATTTGAAAGGAATCAGTATGAAAGAATACTTACCAAAGGTAGGTGTTTCCAGGAACTATGGAAATTAATTTATTTCACACTAAAATTATCTGGAGTATGATTCAACCTGACTTTCTCATTTCAGAATTTTGTTTCCAAATTTTACAAGAAATATTTTGGAAAATTGATATCTTGGGTCCAAATGATTACAATTATAGCGTGTTACCCTTCACTTTAAACAGCTTGAAAAAATATTTCCTATGATACCAGACTTGACAATATACCCTCGGTTGGGTATTTTGCCACCGATGAGAGCTAATGCTATCACAAATAAAAAAAATCTGATGTGGGCAGCACATGATTTTTCTTATATGATGCAATGGAATTTACTACTTTTACAGTAAAAAAAATCTGATGGGGGCAACACATGACATTCCTTATATAATGCAATGAATTTACTACTTTTACAGTTAAAAAAATGTTATTCTTATAGAAGATACATCAGTATTACTCGAAGTATCTTTTTTCATGAATAGAATGAGCTAGATCCACGAGAATAATGTCACCAAATTTTTCACATGGTATTACATCTGAAAAGTGAACATATTTCTCAATAGGAAATATAATTTTTTTACTTTATATAACTTTTTGATCATTTTTTTCAAAAATGTGCAATATCTCGAGAACGGTTCATGTTAGCGTTCTAAAATTTATGTCAATCATTTTCTAATGAAAAATTACATACGAAATGTCTATTTCCCTAACTTTATTAGCGGTTTTGATTTTTTGACGTTTTCAAAATTTCACTCAAAAATTTAGAGGGTTCTGAGCATTCGATTGCGTATAAAAACAATAGGCTTCCAGTGTTTACGGATTGTGATTTTTGTACCAAATTTCGTTCGAATCGGTCCATTCGTTCGTCAGTTATCGTCTCCACAGACTCACTAACACACACACACACACATACTTTCACACACACATACTTTCAAACACACACACACACACAGAGATATCACTTCAAAAATATTTGATTCGTGATCAGGGATGCTTGAAACGTGCTCTCCCATCGAAAACTCGAATTCGAATTTTCGACTCCGTCACAATACTTTCCTTATACATTATGTATATCAGGAATGTAAAAATAGATTATTATTATAGAAGATATTTTTATTCTTTCCAAGATATTAAATTTTCGTCAATGAGTGGTCATTTTCATTGATTTGGCGTCATTTTTATCCATTTGGCGAGTTTTTCGTCAATTTAGCAACATTGAAAAAAGTCGCCAAGTTGGTGACATTCCACCAAATTCGTCGCCAAAATCTCGGCAAGCGTTATGGTCGAAGAAATAAGTTATTCTTACAGCAGATAAATAACTATTTAACTATTGTCGTTCAAATACAAAAGAATAACGCAAAGTATCTTTTTCCTGAATGGACCGAGCTAGATGCACGAGAATGATGTCACCAAATTTATATCATGGTATTACATATGAAAAGTGAACATGTTTCTCAATAGGAAATATTTTTTTTATTTTATATGACTTTTTGATAATTTTTTAGAAAAATGTGCAATGTCTCGAGAACGGTTCATGTTAGCGTTCTAAAATTTATGTCTATCGTTTTCTAATGAAAAATTACATAAGAAATGTCTATTTACGTAACTTTATAAGCGGTTTTGATTTTTTGACGATTTTTTCAAAATTTCATTTGAAAATTTAGGGGGTTTTGATTATTCGATAGCGTATAAAACAATAGGCTTCCAGTGTTTACGGATTGTGATTTTTGTACCAAATTTCATTTAAATCGATCCATTTGTTCATCAGTTATCGTCTCCACAGTCTCACTGACACACACACACACACACACGCAACACACACACACATACATACATACACACACACACACACACACACACACACACACAGAGACATCACTTCAAAAATGTTTGATTCGTGATCAGGGATGCTTGAAACGTACTCTCCCGTCGAAAACTCGAATTTGAGTTTTCGATCTCGTCACAATACTTTCCTTATACATTATGTATATAAGGAAAGTAAAAAGGTAACTATATCTATATAAATGAGTTATTCTATATGAGTTATTCTATATCTATATGAATAGGCTACTATTTCATATGAGAAATCTATAAAACAATAGTTATATTTTATTTTGCACTGAAAATATTTATAAATAAGATATATATTGCGCTGAAGGGATATTTCCTGGAGAGATTTTGGCGACGAATTTGGTGGAATGTCACCAACTTGGCGACTTTTTTAAATGTTGCCAAATTAAAAAAAAAAAAATTTGCCAAATAGATAAAAATGGCGCTAAATCTACGAAAATTCAATATCTTGGAAAGAATATAAATATCTACTATAGAGATAATCTCTTTTTTTTACTGTATAAGTAGTAAATTAATTGCATTATATAAGGAAAGTCATGTGCTGCCCACATCAAATTTTTATTAATGTGAAGACGCCAAAAAAATGTGTCCAAAACTAGTCATTTTACAAAAATCGCTATTCAATTGATCGTATCAAACCACTTAAGAATAATATTTCTTCTCTTACCGACAGGACATTACGAAACAAAGATTCATACTCGCCCTTCACACCTGAAACACGAACTCAAGCCTCAACATTCAGCAATTAATATTTAACAACTTCTCAGCATAAGAAAAATATAGTCTCTCACGTAGAAATCTCTCTTCCAAAGATGGAATGTTCTTCTCCATGGTCTGTGATATAATACAAAGTGAAATATCGTCGAATTAATGAGTGCCGCATGCACAATATAAAAGAGTGCAATATCAATTCGAACTTGGAACAAGCGATATAGATAATATGATTTTTACGAGATTTTTAAACGACGAAAAATCCGCTCACATTTGACCCAATTAACATTGAAAATCATTGACATTGAAAAACGGTACATGCAAGAGAAACATTGGTATATTTTCAATAAGTAAATTACACTTTGTGCTAAGGATAAGGAAAACTTGAGCAGCGTATATACACTGTAAAACATTTGCAAGCATATATTGAAAATTTCAGGGGAATCAACTGTAAGTAATGGGGAATAAGGCTCCTGATAGTTATGATAATATATGTATAACAAGAAACATAAATCATGCAAAAAACATTGATTATGAGCACTTACGAACTAAAATGCAATTTTATTTAAATATCTCCAAAATGCGATACATTCGGCGGTGATATCTTTATAATTATCACAGATCAATAATAATTTATTTTACTTGAAAACTGCATATATATACAATACATATATAATATATATATATATATATATATACATGTATATATATATATATATATATATATATATATATTTATTTATTTATTTACATATATGTATTATGTATACATATATATGTATTATATATATATATATGTATATATATATATATATACATATATATGTATTATATATATATATATATATATATATATATATATATATATATATATATATATATATATATATATATATATATATATATATATATATATATATATATATGTATATATATACATATTTACATATATCTATATATATATATATATATATATACAAAAATAAAGCTTCTGCGGACCATAAGTAGCTGAATATTTCACGAATAAAACTGGAATTTTCATGAACGCCTATAATTGCAGACATTGTAGCAGACATTGTAGCATGTTTTACATTGTAGTAGAAGCCGTTATGTCAAGTTATTCCTGATACAATGCAAATAGATTGCATAAAAGACGAAACAAAGATCGTTTAAGTTCAAGTGCACCCACTGTATGCATAATGCATTTGCATAAGACGGTTACTAATATCAAAGTCCTCTTATTACGTTAATTTTATATAAATTGTAATCCTTTATTGACTTTTAATAATAATAATAATAATTGGATAACAAATTCTTCCCAGTCTAGTAAAATGGGTCTGTTTACCACTTTTTTTCACTATCTTCTACAGATTAGATGCAATCAAAGATCCCACTCAAATAATTTCATTTAAATATACGAATCCGGCATTGTATGAATAACACCACTATACAATAAAACACCACCGGAAGAATATAAATATACAATATGAAAAAAATCGTGGCTTCACCACCTGTAAAAAGAAACTGCCTCTCATTCGTCAGCAATCATTATTTAACGATGCCACAGTACAAGTCCACTCCTTAATTTCAATATCTTTCTTAAAGAAGAGAATTTTTACTTTTTTATGCGTAATATTGAGAAAGTATTGTTTTCACGAAAATTTTTGATTTCGATATTTTGATGCCAGTATATGTTTTAAGATCTAGTGAAAATGTTTTGACTATTTTTGGAGTGATGCCCGTCTGTCTATCTTCTTGTCTGTCTGATGTCTGTGGTCGATTTCCTATGCATACGATAGCAACCACAAATATTAATGAATATTCACAAAACTTTATATCCGGCTTTGTTATCAAAAGTCTAGAACTAGATACATTTTTTAATTCGAGCGAAAACTTTGAATTTTATTCGACATTTTATATTTTTTTGACATGGCACCATAGAACAAAATTTGACATAATCATGCATAAAAAAGTTTATTTACGGCTCAATTATCAAGAGTTTTAATAGTTTGAATCATTGTTGAGAAAAATAGCCACAATACAATTTTTACTTTCCTTATATACATAATATATAAGGAAAGTATTGTGACGGGGTCGAAAATTCGAATTCGAGATTTCGACGGGAGAGCACGTTTCAAGCATCCCTGATCACGAATCGAACATTTTTGAAGTGATGTGTGTGTGTGTGTGTGTGTGTGTGTGTGTGTGTATCAGTGAGTCTGTGGAGACGATATCTCACGAACGAATAAAGCGATTTGAATGAAATTTGGTACAAAAATCACAATCCGTGAATACCGGAAGCCTATTGTTTTTAAACATAATCGATTGTTCAGAACCCCCTAAATTTTTGAGTGAAATTTTTAAAAAATCATCAAAAAATCAAAACTTATAATAAAGTTATGCAAATAGACATTTCTTATGTAAGTTTTCCTTAGAAAACGATTGGCATACACTTTAGAACGCTAGCATGAACCGTTCTCGAGATATTGCACATTTTTCAAATATATTTATCAGAAAATCCCATAAATTAAAAAATATATATATTAAGTGTTGAGAAACATGTTCCCTTTTCATATGTAATATCATGCAATAAATTTGTTGACATCATTCTAGTGGATCTAGCTCGTTCCATTCATGAGAAAATATACTTTGAATAATACTTTTGTATTTGAATGCCAATAGTCATTTATCTGCTATAAGAATGACGACTTATTTTTCCGTCCATAACTCTTGGTGAGATTTTACGACGAATTTGGCGGAATGTCGCCAACTTTGTGACTTTTTGAAATGTTGCCAAATCAACGAAAACGGATAAAAATGACGCTAAATCAATGAAAATGACGCTAAATCACTGAAAATGACGACTAATTGTCGAAAATTCAATATCTTGGAAAAAATATAAGTATCTACTATAAGAAAAACCTATTTTTTTACTGTAAACGTAGCAAATTCATTGCATTATATAAGGAGACTCATGTTTTGCCCACATCAGATTTTTTTATTCGTGACGTCATTACGCCCTCTTCGCGGGGGCAAGTTAACCCTCGTGAAGTGCATTGTCAAGTGTAGTATCAATCGAAAGATTTTTTTCACGACCTTTAAAGTGAAGGGTAACATGTTATAGATGTAATAATTTTGGACCACGACTCCGATTTTTCAATTTTTTTTTCTTGTAAAATTTGAAAAGAAGACGAATTTTGGTATGAGAAAGACGAGTTAATCAACACGCCACTTAATTATATCGGAGATCTCAGATGCATGAAAATGTATCACAGCTTTCTTGTATATTTTACCAAGATTCTCATCTGGTTAATACTTTTTAATAATTCTGGAAACAATTGTGTCTTCAATTCTCTATTTCAGTCCAATCAGTCTCTTAAGATCCAGCTGTTTTGAACGATTTCTAACCATTCTTTAGAGATGGTTAGGACGTCAAATAAATGTATCCAAAAGATATAATTTTATGTGAATCTCTATCTCAGTGAGCACATCAAGCCACTCAAGCTTAACATTCATTCACCTATACAGGGTGTCCCAAAAAGATTGAAACACGCTTTAATTTTTTATCTGTTGGAGATAATTGGAATGTAAATTGCAATGTAAATTGCAAAATTGTTGAAAGTAAGATGGAAAATAGGACTACGTTAATGAAATAGTCCTCCCATTAATTTTCTAAAAGTTACACTTTTTAAATTTTTATACGACCCCTTTAGACAAATTTGGTCAATCAGATTTTTTTTTATTTTTAATGCAACAAGATCATTAAAAAAACCGCATATCTTTATCTTTAAAATTGGGCGAGTTATATATAATTGAAAATTTAACATTGTGAATGAGGACCATATACCAAATTAGAAATGTAAATTTGGGGACATGTCATAAAAAAGATAAAACTGGATGATAATGCATAGGAGACATTTTTGCGAATTCCGCGCAGGATTTCCGCGTAGAAAATTTGCAATCAAGGACTGATCTCTGTCTGTGTAATACTTTATTTAGATGCATTTGTGATGAAAAATTTTGACACATATTAACGTATTTTTGATCTAAACAATTTCCATCCTCAATTTGTTTACGATCCCTATTTTCACTGATGAAACAGCCTTTCACGTGGTACGAAAAAGTGGCATAAGTCAGCTTTTTTCTTTTATCGTAATTCAGTTGATTTTAAAATACAGATATGCGGGGTTTTTTTTAACGATCTTGCTGCATTAAGAATAAAAAAATTCTGATTGACCAAATTTGTCCAAGGGGTCGTATAAAAATTTAAAAAGTGCAACTTTTTGAAAATTAATGGGGGGACTATTTCATTAACTTAGTCTTTTTTCCTTCCTTACTTTCAACATTTTTACAATTTACATTGCCCACTTACCTCCAACAGGTAAGGAATTAAAGCACGTTTCAATCTTTTTGGAACACCCTGTAGACAGAAGAATACGAAATAAGGCGTCCTTTGCCTCTCTTACTTGTAACTCAAGCCAACTCTCTTACTTGTCTCAACTTTTAGCAATCATTATTTAACGACGTCACAGTATAGTGAACGTCTAATCCCCATTTGGAAGTCTCCTTAAAGAAGGGATATTCAGCTCCACAGTCTCTGATGCAATGAAAAACGAGAGGTGCACATACTAATGAGTGTCATTTGCACAATAAAGATATCTGCCGTATAAGTTCGGACTTGGAACGAGCGAGAAAAATGAAATCAAAGATACATTTAGGAGAATTCTAAATAACGAGAAGCCAATCCGCTCACACTTGCTCTGATAACCAAGTTCACACTAGTGGCAATTGAAAAATGAGGAGATCAGGTGTGCATGGGTATATTTTGATATTTTGATAGTTCCTATTCATGAGTTTAAACTAGTTGATTCGCCATAAAATAGCTAATATTTAACCTTACAAACATTTAGTTACGACTTATCGTTATCTATGTATTGACTTACAACTTACCGTCATCTACATAATAAAAAGAAAAAAGTACAGATAAGGCGCACAATATACATGTGGTAATGAGACGGTTATGTTTAACAAGCCATTCTACTGTCGGAATACTGTACATAAATCATTTATGTAAAGAATGGAACAGCCACCGTCTATGATCACATGTTTCTTACCTTACGTAGCATAGTTACACAACTCATTTACTAATATAATGTTTTCATATTACATTTATTTTATTTAGGTTGTAATACATTATAGATTTTTTGAAATTATAGTAATAATTTGGTAGCAAATCTTCTCAGTCTATTAAGAGTAATTCGTTTAATAATCTTTTCTCACCATTACTTACAGATTTGATGACACCGATCGAATCATTTTATGTAAATCTTTATTCTTGTTATCATTTCAATCATATCATTATCCAAAGAAACGCCACAGGAAGGCTGAAGCTACATTTTGAAAATATACCTTCTATTCTGGGGCTTCATATACAATAAAAAATAAAAGCAGTTGAAGTACGGATTTAAGAACGCTATTTGCACAATAATAAGGACTTAGTAAATAGTTTGGATCTGTGAAGAGTTAATAAAGTCGAAGTAATAGATTTATCAAAAATATTTAAAAAAAAATAAATCTGATGTCGGCAGCACATGACTTTCCCAGCTGACTCAAATTCATTTTTCCTTTATTTCTTTAATAATGCATTAAATTGAATTTAATTGCACAGCATAACACTGAATTTGCATTTTTAATTCAATTTCTGTTTTTATTTGGTAACTGGATATTTTCCCAAAGGCGGCATAAAAAAAATACGAAAAACTCAAATATCTCGAGAACGGTTAGTCCTAGAGTAATAGAGTTGATCTTATTTTTTTCCTCGTCATAAATTACGTATAAAACAAGCATTTAATTGGTGCATTTGAGCAGAAGTAGTCTTTTTTGTTTAGATTTTTGCGATGATTTTTGCGGACCATTTCATAAAAAAAGGCAGGTTGATTTTTTTCGAATTGCACCAATATCTAATCAGCACCAGAGTATTTCACAAGTAACTTAACTATCAACTTTTGTGAAATTTGGTCAATTAGTATTTCAGTTAGAGTGCATACATGAGATTTTTGCGGGCCATTTTTCAAAACAGACGGGTTTTTTCCCGAATAGTACCAAAAACTAATCAGCACTAGGGTCATACACAAGTGACTTACATACCAAATTTTATGAAATTCGGTCTATTAGTTTTTGAGTTATAATGAATACATACATTGCACAGACAGACACACAGACCAGACAGATACACAGACGTCACGCTAAAAATAGTTTTTTCGTATTCTAGAGGTCCCACAAGTTTAGATCCGTCGAAAACTCGAGTTGTGATTTTCGGCATGATTCCAATACTTTCCCTATACATTACCATGTATTGCAGGCAAAGTAAAATGTATTCCATGTTATATTTTAGGCGTCCAATATTTAACTTATTGTTTACGTTACTGTGCGCTAAAACTTTTTAAATGTGATTGAAAATAAACAGAGTCGCATTTTGTGAGAAATAAGTCAATAAATGTGCTGATAGTAGTCCGCACTTCAATTTCAGTACTAACGGCCATCAAATGCTTTGTTTATTATCTTTTCAATTTCCAAGTACTAGATTGAAGTGGGTATAAGTTCTTAGGCATGCTGCTTTTAGGTATGCAAGCACATCAGCAAAAAGCATCGAATAAATGATCCGTAAATGGTATCAATTATACATTGATACTTTGCGTTAAAAATGTGAAAGCAAAATAATTTATAAAATTTTCGAAGTCATAAATATTTAGAAAAGTATTTATCCATGCGATGCATGCTTACCATACCCGAGCTGTTATCTCTTATTATTTGCCCGAGATGCACGCCAAGTTCTTTTCCCTAAAGTTGATAAAAAGCAAAGCACATATTGGATGTTTTCATGTTCTTGAGAACTTTCGCGAACACATTCTCCCCATTTTGGCTACAAGTGATATCTAATGATCACTGGCAAAAACTGATGTAAACAAGGTGTTAGATTGTATAAGTTAAAATTCATCTATAGCCGGATAGTTAAGTGTCTGAAGTGCAATATGAGAAATTCAAGTGGTAGAATCCAATCTCGCCAATTACCAACTTTAGATTTTGTATTAGTCATTTTCTTTGGATAAATATCATTTACATCCAACTTCAAAAATACAACTTTAAATATCAACCATATTTACCTATATGTCTTATTAACCTTTTTATGCGTAGCATTGTTTTGAGTACTAACATGAAACATTTCAATTGCTATGTAACCTATACATAAAACATTTACATTAAAAGAACTAAAATATACAATTTGTTAATATGATAATATGTTACAGTAAAATAAAAATAAAATATGTTCAAGAAAAAAAAAATACAACTTTAAATATCAACCGTATTTACCTACAGCCTTATTAACCTTTTTATGCGTAGCATTGTTTTGAGTACTAACATAAAACTTTTCAATTATTATGCTACCTATACATAAAACATTTACATTAAAATAACTAAAAAATACAATTTGTTAATATGATAATATGTTAAAGTAAAATAAAAATAAAATATGTTCAAGAATCAGACTTTATAATCAAATCAGAATTTATAATCAAATCTTTACAATTTTTAAATAATGTTTTCAGAGAAGAAAAATCAAGTTCACCATTTACCCCATTAAATTTCCGTTATACTTTAAAAAATATCCAAACCAATAAACTATTACATGGATTGATCTCAACCCCGGATCCAGTATGGAGGCAATGCTTGCCATACAATGCTCACCAATTACCAACTTTAGATTTTGTGTTAGTTATTTTCTTTGGATAAATATCATTTACATCCAACTTTAAAAATACAACTTTAAATATCAACCATATTTACCTACAGCTTTATTAACCTTTTTATGTGTAGCATTGTTTTGAGTACTAACATGAAACTTTTCATTTGTTATGCTACCTATATATAAAACATTTACATTAAAAGAACTAAAAAATACAATTTGTTAATATGATAATATGTCACAGTAAAATAAAAATAAAATATGTTCAAGAATCAGACAATTCAAAACAAATATGCAAATCCCTATACCCCCACTGCACATCAATAAATTTGCTCCCGAATAAAATACGACACGAATCCGATAGACGGTATGAAGCAAAGATATCACATCACACCTGTAGAATGGAACGAGCCTTTCTCTCAAATTTCAGTAATCATTATTTAAAGACGTGACATCATATTGAAAGCTTAGTTCCTAATAGCGAAATTCTTTAAAAGATGGGATATTTATTTCTTCGACCTTGTATTCAACCAAAAGCAAGGGAGGTACAAATTAATGAATGCCATTTGTAGAATAGTGAAGTCTGCTAAATTAGTTCAGGCCAGTAACGAGCAAAGAGAGTCGGATTTTAGGAGATACTTAGAAGACGAGGACGCCATAATGAATGCAATGTCTTAAGCTAAGGTTTAGAGCAATTGCTGGATTGAGTCTGGTTTAGTTCCTCCACAGTACAGTTGCATCATATCCTTAAAGATATAAACGGTAATGAGCAGATAATGTATTTGGCTAGAATTTCGTACGAATGAAGTTAGTATCAACGATTTTCATTGCCGAAACTATGGTAATTAAATTCGTTCTTCAGTTTTAAATTTGCTTGTGAGGAAATTAATCCACATCTTGAAAGGGTGAAGATTGGAAGATACATTTAATTTGGAAAGATCTAAATGAGCAATGCCGGAAGAAGATGGATTTTTTGGCGGTGTTATTTATAATTAAAAATATATGGCATGTTATGGAAACAATAAAAATCTACACTATATGCTCAAAAGCGTTCTAACTGAAGAAATAATTTAATTACTACATATTTCCGAAACTGTGGTAATTAAATTCTTTCCTCAATTTTAAATTTGCTTGTGAGGAAACTAATCCATATCTTGAAAAGGTAGAGATTGGAAAATACATTTAAACATTTAATTTGAAAAGATATAAATGAGCTATGTCGATAGAAGATAGATTTGTTGGAGGTGTGATTTATAAATAAAATATATGACATGTTATGAAAAAAATAAAAATCTACACTATATCTTTAAAAGCATTCGAACTGATGAAAGAGTTTTATTACCATAGATTTTCTAAACTATGGCAATTAAATTCCTTCTTCAGTTTTAAATTTGCTTCTGAGAAAATTAATTCACATCTTGAAAGTGTAGAGATTGGAAGATACCTTTAATTTGAGAGTATTTAAATGAGCTATGCCAAAAGAAGATGATTTTATTTTGGTGACGTGATTTATAAATAAGGTATATGACATATTATGAAAACAACAAAAATCTACATTGTATCCTTAAAATCATTCGAACTGATGAAAGAATTTAATCACCATAGATTTCCGAAACTATGGTAATTAAATTATTTCTTCCATTTTAAATTTGCATATGAGGAAACTAATCCATATCTTGAAAGAGTGGACATTGCAAGATACATTTAAATATTTAATTTTAAAATATCTAAATGATCTATGCCGAAAGAAGATGGATTTGGTGGTGTGATTCATAAATAAAATATATGGCATGTGATAGGAACAATAAAAATCTACACTATATCCTCAAAAGTACTTAAACTGTTTACCAAATTTTAATATTGGAGATCGTTGCCGAATATCTTGAACAATTCTGTTTATAGTCATATTGTACAGTTTATGTTTTTACAGAGCGGTATCTGCTCCACCTTTACTTAGTTTTTGGACAAAATTGATGATTTGAACAAAATTTTGGTACAATTATTGCAGCCAGTTAATACTGTGATCCTACTAATTTCTAACGCGATCAAATGTTTAACAAACCCCCAAAATTTCTGATTTTTTGAAAAATCATTAGAAAATGAGAAACCTTCAATAATGTTAAATAAATAAGCATTTCATACGTAGTTTTCTATTAAAGCCCTAATTTCACTAGCTTTGGAACGCTAGCTATACCGTGCCGGTGATATAGCACATTTTTTGGATAAATGTATCAAAAAAGTTAAATAGTGATAAAATAGTAGTGAGTATCACTATAAATATGTTGTGCATCGTCCATGTTCTGTATTGTGAGAAGAATTTACTAGCATCATTTTTGTGAATCTACTTCATTCCATTCACAAAAGAAGACACTTTTTGAAATAGTTTTGAATTTTAAAACCAAACAATTCACCAATAGTCATTTATTTCATGGAATATTATATAAATGTGAATTGCTTTTTAATGTGGATTTTGCATGTCAGAAAGAAAGCCAGCCTTATGTAAAAAAAGTCAAGTGCTTCTCATAGCAGATTTTTTTTAATATGGGATATTAATATTTTATTACGCTATCATCAGATTCAAAACAATTAAACAAATCTTACTTGCGCAGGTTTAAACTAAACAATACCCCATATTATCTTTCTTTATTATCGGATACATCGAACACTATATTATCGGATACATCGAACACTTTATTATCGGATACATCGAACACTATATTTTTACCGCATGTATTCCAAGAAATTTCATTTATCAAAACCAACTGACGATGATAATAAAGCTCTTTGGTTCGCAAAAGTTATGAATAATAATTTTTCAATTTCTAACATTAAAAATTGCATTATCATTTCAAATAAAATACCATAACAAATTGATTAGGAAACATACTTTTTTGTATGTATTTATTTTATTTGTTTTATTTTTTTTGGGGGGGGGGAGGAGTAGAGGGGTATTGGGGTTTCTCTGGCGGGAAAAACGGAGCGTTACAAAAAATGTAAACATTTCAGACGCTTATACCCCCGAAGCTAATAGAGAAAAATGTAAATAATTTTTCTTAGTTTGTCAGAAATATGGTCGAGCTTATGAATATATAAAAGATAATCTTAACTTTTTAATATTTTGAATATTTATTTTTCGAAAAAATTTAAGAAGGTTCATCGAGCGAATATTGTTTGTTTCTTTCTTTTAACTTTCACTCAAAATATATAACAAACTATAAAAGATAGATATAATAAACATCAAAAATGTTTACTAAAAAATTTAGTATTAAAATATATATTCATTATTAAAAAAACACTGTTATAGCTTTCGAGTAATGGTATTGTAAAGTTAAAAAAGATAAAAAAAAATTGCATTTTTCAAGTTTGTAATACTTATATCTCAAAAACTAAAAAAAAATTAACTTTGAATAATAAGCAAAGATTTGTGGCTCTTTGAAAGCCTTAAAATTGTATATAATTGGATTTTCGCTCTTATTTCTGGAAAAAAATTTTAAAAAGTATCTGTCCGAACAAGATTTCTTTTTTTTTTCCACTCGAAATATCTTCGAAACTATTAAAGATAGGTAGAACTAGTAACTGACAAAAATACGTATGAGGAAACTTAGCTTCTAAATCTATATTTACTTTTCAAGAAAGCTCTCATTATTTTCCAGTAATCGTCTTGTCAAGTTGAAGAAGTATAAAAATTTTACGTTTTTCAAGTTTGTAATACTTATATAAAAACTAAATGTAATAGCTTTAAACAATAAGCAAAAATTTGTAGCTCTTTGAACCCTCTCTGTAAGTGTATATAATCAGATTTTGGATAAAGTTCATTTTATTTTTGTTTTTGTTTTGATATTACAAAAGTTGAGTTTTATTACAAAATGTTATTCAAGAAAAACCAATTCCACTCTATAGAAGTAGAGTCACAGCCGATTTTTTTTATCATTTTTTCTGTCTTCTCGGCCGACCTTTGACATTATTCAGAATACTTGTTTTATAAAACTGCGGAAAATTTTCATAATGTGTTGTCTATATTTTTGGGTAAAATCATGTTTAATGTGTTTTTCGGACTTGTTGAAAGTCTTCTTAAATGAGCACTAATTTAACTGCATATGTCTGTTTGTATATTTTATTACCAATTGATTTTATTTACTAAATTCTGTTTTTCAGTTCTGTAATTTTACTTCAGTATTTTTAACGTTCCTCTCAAATTGTTTTTTCCCTGTATCTATGTTCTTCATTTTAGCATTTTATATTATATGATTTTCCTATTTGTACTATTTGAAGTATCACTTGGCATTGCGAATCCTAGTAATGTTTTAAATATGTAAAATTTTAGAATTTCATCAGATGCTTTTTGCCAGCGGTCCATTTAGTCGCTCTATACTCTCGTGTGTGAGAGACGGTCTAATCAATAAAAAATAAAAATAAGTAGACAAGAAGATCAATCATGCATAAGCATTGATTAAGAAACACTTTCCAACTGAAATGCAATTTTACTTAAACATCTCTAAAATGTAATACATTCAGCGATGATATTTTTTTAAATTATCGCAGTACTCTAGTAATTTATTATAAAGCTTAAAACTTCATCAAAATATATATCGTCTGCTTCTCTATGTAAAATCAATGAATAATTCATCCATATCACTTATATTCCAGACTCGAAAGCTAAATAATTTTACGTGAAAAAAAATTCATCAATTCTTATACAACTCATCTTACAATTGCTTGATTTGTTTACATTCTGCATTCGTTAAAATTAGGCTTCGTTGTAGAAATAATCAAAGTTTAGTGATAATTTAAAATAAAAAGTATTGTAATTGCGTAGGCACGGAATTTTGATGCACAGATAATACGTAAAAATAAAGCGGTTTTATGCCAGATGCAACATTAAATATAAATTTTAAAGATCCTTAAATATCACGATCTTTACACACGGAATAAAAATGGATTCCATATTTTACTTTGCAATAAGTACCGTGATCTCTTCATATATCATGGGTGCAATTATTATTTCAATTTTTATTTAAAAATCTACCTACCATATTTTGCTGGAAATTTTTTTCCACATTTTATGTGATAATTTGAATATTTCCTAAAATTTTCGAAACAATTTGGAAATTTTAACTCCGCTATAATGTTTGAAAAATTAGGTCCCATAGGATTCAATGTATTTCATTTTTTCAACCCGGGTTAAATCCAAAACAAATTGGGTGATATTATTCTTTAGCATTCCCATAGATCGTCTCAACAACATACTAAAATTTCATTTCGATAAAGTCATTTTTACGGCAGTTATCGTGCGAACGGACAGACCGACAGACAAAATAACCAAAGTCATAAACACTTTTCAACTATGTTGATAAGTGTCAAAAACTATTAAATGTGTGTATATAATAATTCATTTTTAGATGTTGACCATGAGTGGATTTGTGTACTGCGTTATAATTTCAAGATTAACTAACATCTTTTCATGGTATTTACTAAGATTATGAAATAGTAATACTCAGATGTAATAAATCCTCATATTCGTTAACCTATCACATACTTAAGGATGCAGAATAATGATTGAGGTCCTTATCTTCAATGCCAGAAAAAAAGTGATTTGTCATCAGCAATGATTTTGGGTTAAAAAATAATTGTTGATGAGTAATATTCACAATTTTCTCATTATATTTTTATATGAGGAAATTCATTTTTTCCTCATTATATTTTTATCATTTGGATCATCATAAATGTAAATTCCATATTCAGTAAAAAATGAAATTTGGATTAAAATATCACTTAAAATAAATTTCTATTAATCTACTATTTAAATATGAAAGGTATTCTTGGTTTTCATCTTAATTCCATTAATTATCATTGTCACGAGAAAACAAAATAAAACTGCTGATCCATTTTCTCACAAATAATACTGTAATAATGCAGGTATATTTGTTTATCTGTCTAACAATCTGCCTGACTAGAACGTTTTGCGATAAAGTGGAAAATTTGGAAAAAATTTTAATGTCCCCAAAGAGACGAAATTGTTAAGAAATTGATGAAAATGTCGCCAAATTTGGGGAAATGATTCTGAATTAACGAAAATGGCGATAAATTGATAAAACTTAAAATCAAAATATAAATAGAGTTATGTCTTTAAATTTCAGGAATGAATTGGAATTCGAACTAATTAATAAACGGATGACAAATTAATTATATTTCACAAGGGTCTGTCTATTTATCAGACAGTCTGTCCCTCTAGGCAATAAATTTAACCGACTTTTAGATATGTCGCAAAATTGAAAAACCCTCGCCAAATTGACGAAAATGTTACCAAATTGTCGAAATTTCAATAGGTCTGAAAATCTACACTATTGATTAAATGTAATTTCTTTGAAAATCTTTGAGAAAGCTACTAAGTTAATGCTCTTTATTCAAAATATAATGAATTTCACTCTTCTAGGGACAGCTATGTTTTAGTTAAGAGGTCTAGAAGAGCGCAAATAATTACGTAATAGTTTGAAATGGTGTAGTATGTATGTTTCAATAGAAAATCGTGTAAGAAATAGTAATATTGAATGGCTCGCATGTGTTTCTTGATATTAGGAACACAAGTGCTGTAGGTTAGTGGATAGAAGGAAATCATTAGCCAACTTTAATGGTGGCGGATAGGATCTTTTGTAACTTTTGCTATCTTTTACAACTTTTCTCCGACGTATGAAAGGCTTACTCTTCTATTTATCTCATATTTAAAGAAATTGTAAATTACTTATGCTCATTTGTTAACTTTCCATATTAATGTTCCTATACATGTAGCATGTAAACAGGTATGATTAAAAATGTAATGAAATCCAATTTTCAATATTCTATGTAGTTATTGACAGTAGAAGACAAACTATGTAAAGCAAAATTACTTATCCAGAACAAAGATTTGTGCATGCCATTACTCGTCTTCATAAATCAATTTGTTCCCTAGTAAAATGCTACCCGAAGTTAATGCTCAACATCACGATACAGAGACTAGAGACGTTGCATCACACCTGTAACGCTGGGTTTCCTCACAACTTCTAACAACCTTTATTTAGAGGCAAAATAAAAATATAATAAAATCCAATTTCAATATTCCATGTAGCTATTGACAGTAAGAGACAAATTATGAAAAGCAATATTACTTATCCAGAACAAATATTTATGCATGTCATTACTCGTCTTCACAAATCAATTTGTTCCCTAGTAAAATGCTACCCGAAGTTAATGCTCGACATCACGATACAGAGACTAGAGACGTTGTATCGCACCTGTAACGCGGAGTTTCCTCACAACTTCTAACAACCTTTATTTAGCGGCAAAATAAAAAATATAATAAAATCCAATTTCAATATTCCATGTAGTTATTGATAGTAAGAAACAAATTATGGAAAGCAAAATTACTTATTCAGAACAAAAATTTATGCATATCATTACTCGTCTTCACAAATCAATCTGTTCCTTAGTAAAATGCTACGCGATGTTAATGCTCAACATCACGATACAGAGACTAGAGACGTTGCATCACGTCTGCACCGCGGGGTTTCCTCACAACTTCTATCAACCTTTATTTAGCGGCAAAATAAAAATATAATAAAATCCAATTTCAATATTCCATGTAGTTATTGACAGTAAGAGACAAATTATGGAAAGCAAAATTACTTATCAAGAACAAAAATTTATGCATGTCATTACAATGCTTCACAAATTAATTCATTCCCTAGTAAAATTCTAGTCGACGTCAGTGCTAAACATTACGATACAGACTAGAGATGTTGCATCACACCTGTAGCACGGAGGTTTTCTCTCAACTTTTAGCAACCTTTATTTAAAGGCGTCACAGCATAATGAGAGCTCCTCATTTCTAAAACCTTCTTTAAAAATAAGGGAACCTTCATTTCTGCGGCCTTGCATACAATGAAAAGCCGGAGATGTACGGATTAATGAGTGCCATTTGCACAATAATAAAGCCTGAAATTAGTTTGAGACTGTAACGAGCGAAGAAAGGCGGACAAAATTATTTTTCAGAGATTCTTTTAAAAGACGAGGAGGCTATAATGAATATCTGGACGTAAGCATCCCAGGTTGGGATCAATTGCTGGCGCAAGCGTGTATTAATGTCGTTTCACATAAAGGTGAATAAAATCCTTAAAATGCAAATGGTAATAAACGGTGAAAACATTTTACTCAGTAAGGAGTCTATACAAGATACGCCATGACAAGATAAATCAAGAAAAAAGGACTTTAGACATAGAAATTTCATTTTTACTTTCCTTATATACATGATGTATAAGTAAAGTATTGTGAAGGGGTCGAAAATTCGAATTCGAGTTTTCGACGGGAGAGCACGTTTCAAGCATCCCTGATCACGAATCAAACATTTTTGAGGTGATGTCTGTGTGAGTGTGTGTGTGTGTGTATGTGTGTGTGTGAAAGTATGTGTGTGTGTGTGTATGTGTGAAAGTATGTGTGTGTGTGTGTGAAAGTATGTGTGTGTGTGTGTGTATGTCAATGAGAGTGTGGAGACGATAACTGACGAACGAATGGACCGATTCGAACGAAATTTAGTACAAAAATCACAATCCTTAAGCACTGGAAGCTTATTGTTTTTATACGCAATCGAATGCTCAGAACCCCCTAAATATTCGAGGGAAATTTTGAAAAAATCGTCAGAAAATTAAAATCTCTAATAAAGTTACGCAAATAGACATTTCTTATGTAATTTTTCATTAGGAAACGATTGACATAAATTTTAGAACGCAAACATGAACCGTTCTCGAGATATTGCACATTTTTCAAAAAAAATATCAAAAAGTCATATAAAATTAAAAAAAAATATGTTTCCTATTGAGAAAAATGTTCACTTTTCATATGTAATACCATGCGATAAATTTGGTGACATCATTCTCGTGAATCTAGCTCGTTCCATTCATGAGAAAAGATACCTCGAGTAATACTTTTGTATTTGAACGCCAATATTCATTTATCTGCTATAAGAATAACTTATTTCTCTGTCAGTAAAGCTTGGCGAGATTTTAGCGACGAATTTGGCGGAATGTCGCCAACTTTGCGACTTTTTTAAAATGTTGTCAAATTAACGAAAATCTCGCCAAATGGATTAAAATGACGCTAAATCAATAAAAATGACGACTAATTGTCGAAAATTCAATATCTTGGAAAGAATACAAGTTTCTACTGTAAGAAAAACCTTTTTTTTTTACTGTAAAAGTAGTAAATTTGTTTCATTATATAAGGAAAGTCATGTGTTGCCCACATCAGATTTTTCCTTT
Organism: Amaurobius ferox; assembly: GCA_951213105.1. Lineage (NCBI taxonomy): Eukaryota > Metazoa > Arthropoda > Arachnida > Araneae > Amaurobiidae > Amaurobius > Amaurobius ferox. The sequence continues at coordinate 81,770,054 of OX578140.1, read as the reverse complement.
AATTTTCTTTTAAAATGCATGAATAAAATCTGATGTGGGCAGCACATGACTTTCCAACAGGCTCAATTCTATCATTTTCTCTTCATTTCTTTAATATTTCATAAAATTGGGTTTAATTGCACAAAATAACAACCATAATTACTTTAAACTACACTGAATTCGTACGTTTAGTTCAATTTTCGTTTTCAATTGGTAACGGAATTTATTTTCAAAGGCAGCGTAATGAAAATGCGAAAAAGCTACAATATCTCGAGAAACCGGCCGTTCTTTAAGCTGCTCAAGCCCTTGGGTGAGTGGGGCGGTCTGGGTAATTCAATATCTCGAGAACGGATTGTCCTATAGTAGTGGGGTTGATCTTATTTTTTTCATCATTAAAAAGTACTTATAAAACAAGCAATTAATTGATATATTTGAGTTTACGTAGTCTTTAATTTTAGATTTTTGCGGAACAATTTGCAGAAAAGGGCAGGATTTGTTTTCCCGAATCATACCAAAATCTAATCAACACCAGGGTAACCCGCAAGTGACGACTTATCTACCAAATTTTGTTAAATTTAACTAATTACTCGTTCAGCTAGAGTGGATACAGATAATTTTTAAGGGTCATTTAGTATAAAGAGGCAAGTTCTTTTATCCCGAATCATACCAAAATCTAATCACCACCAGGATAACCCACAAGTGACTAACTTGTAAAGTTTTATAAAATTTGGTCATTTAGTTTTCGAGTTAGAATGTTCTTTGCACAGACAGATGCATAGACACACACACACACACAAACAAACAAACAAACACAAACATACACACTCACACAAAGACACACAAACATACACACAGACAGACCACACACACACACACACAAACATACACGCACACACAGAGACACACAAAATTACACACACATATACACACACACAGATATATATATATATATATATATATATATATATATATATATATATATATATATATATATATATATATATGAGACCAACCTCATAAATTCAATTCCCGACCACTCAATCAGCTGCTCGTACAAGGCTAATTCTAAAGATTTAAATAAATTAAAGACGAAATCATTAGATTTTAAAAGTAATTTAATAAACATCTTATAGACGTACACATAGATTAAAAGCCAGAGCGCTTTCGAACATCATTATACCCCTCCCCAGTGTCATCCCAATAAGGAGAGGAAGATTTCGTTTTTAATTCATTTAAATCAATGCACAATTATGACGTGTTACCACTCTATGTATTAATTCTAAAGATTACAAGTAAAATAAAAATTCTTCAATTATAGTATATATAGATATTATATATATATATATATATATATATATATATATATATAAGAATGAAAGTAGAAAAGAACGGGAGTGACCATATGAATTACATAAGAATGGTAGGGGTGGATTGCGACACCCCTTTCCCGCTTAAAGCAGCTTTTACTACCCGGGTAACGCTCACGGAACCAACATAATTCCATGGTCAGCCTCCCAAATGTGCGAAAATAAAAGCACCAGAACAGACTCAGGAACAAAGAAGTTAACGAATCCATGAAGGGAAAACATCCGCTAGTCCAACCCGATGGAACGTCTCTTTATATAAGTAAAGTTGCTCATGCGCAGGGAAATATCAGGATAATAGTTTCGCAGTCATGAATATTAAATCTCTATATCAACAATCAAATGACAAATTTTCTTTAAAAAACGATTTGTAATAATGTTGTACAAAATTGACTGGATAATTTCTTTTTATAGCTTCATCTGCAAATTTTTTACATTTGCAAATGCAGTCTTTCCTAAAAGTATTATAATTTTGGTTTCTTCTAAAATGTCCAATAATTTTATTTCTGAAGACATAATTTGCAAGGTTTGAGTTCCAATCGATTATATGATTTACCTTGATCCTGTATGAATCTCTTTTGTCGTGTAACTCTGTGAATATTCCATATTTCTTGTGTTTTTTGATAGCTAAATCAAAGAATTTTACCGATCCGTCCTCACACGCTGGATTTTCAATAAGGTCCAATTCGCTTGGGTAGAATGAAAAGTCTAAACATGGGGTGTTTTCAAAGCCCCCAATTATCACATCATCGACATAACGGAAGTAGGGCATTTCCGATAGGATATGAGTGCCTCTTTCGTATTTAGATAGATATATATCTGCTAGTATTGACGAGCAACTCCCTCCCATAGGTATGCCCTTGATTTGTTTGTAAAAATTGCTTCCGTCGTGTAGTATGTTTTCTTTCAATACCAATTCCACCAAGTCTATGTATCTTCTATAAGTTATAAATTGCTTTAGATCGTATTCTTCATGTAGATCTTTCAGAATCAATTGTAAATTATCCAAATCAATATTGTTAAAAAGATCTCGGAAGTCGTAACTCCTAAAGTTGATATCGTTATGACAAAACTTTAGTCGGTTTATCAGTTCCTGTCCGTTTTTTATCATAATAGAGTTATGTCTTTTGATATCATGCATAACTATTATGAGTAAATCCAAAAGTTTTTTGTTTGCTATTTCCAAATATGAACCACATCCCACCGTCACAGTTCGAAACTTGACAGGTGTTTTGTGTAATTTGGGGATCAGGACCAAATATGGATATTTTATTGTTTTAATATCAATTCCTATTCTTTTGTAAAGTGCCTCTATTCTTTTTGTCAGTATCAATGCGTTACTGGGTATTAAAGCATACATTTCACTGTCCCTGTAACTTTGGTTCAGTGTATCCACGTAGAACTTTTTACAAGTGAAGGCATAATTTGATACAATTTTATCGGTATATGTTAATACATATTCTTCTTTAATTTGCTTGAACGAGGATGGAACTTTAATTTCTCTATTGTTTTTGCAGTGCTGCGGGTAGTAGTGACAAAACTCTTTGTAAAATTTATATTTCCACTCATTAAATGCTTGTACTGGTAAACTATGTTTTACCGCCAATCTATAAATGAAGATGTCGAGATCATTATAAAATTCTTCGTATACATTTTTAAATTCTTGTATACGGTACTTTGTACCGAGTTGAAGAAGGTTTTTAAGTCTTTTGTCCTTGATAAAATCTAGATTTCCGGAGATTATATGCTTATGATGAGTGTCACTATGAATATTCTCATGACAATTACAAGAATCCACATTATTTGATGCAACATCTTGACAAATTTTGTTATAATTGAAAAATTTCCTTCCATTGGTTTTGACGAATCTATAAGTGATCAAGATTTTTATATTGGACAAAGGAAGATATACGTTAATATGATTTAAAATAGAATGGAATGGAATGTTCTCATACAGTTTGTTCTTGAAAGTTGTAATAAAAAATTCTTTAGATTGTTTTATAATTTCACTTTTTGTAAGTGTTAAATTAAAAATTCTGACTCTGAGTTTGATTAAATCCAATAGGATATCAATATTAGTACTTGCTTCTTCATTTTGGCAATTGCTTTCTTTTAAGTTGAAATGTATTATGTAATTCCATATTTTCTGTAGATATTTAAGCTTGATACTATAGGCCAAGTTCTTAATCCATCCAATTTTCATCGTGTTTTCAGTTTTTAAAAATTTCAATATTTTTTCTTCTGTTTTAATATAATTATTGTGTTGTTTTTTACTTCCTCTTTGCCATCGGTGGGATTTTTTATTTATAATATTTTCAGATAGAGGGTATGTAGAACTATTTCTGCATCTTTCTTTATTACAGTTTTCGTTAAATATTAATGTATTAAGGCCATATGGATAAGCCGTATTGAATTGTTTAATATGGTTGCTCTCCCACCATAATCTTTCCGATTTATTTGGTATTATATCAATTATAATTACCATGATGTTAGTGAACCCATGGGCTTTAAAATGTCTCAGTTCCAAATTAGCAGTGGGCATTTCCTGTTGTACCTTTCCTACCTGGCTTCGGTGCAGATTTATTCGAATGTTTAAAGGATTTGGCCTGCGTTTGGCCTATATATTTAGCTTGACATTTTAAACATTCAATACAATAAACCACATTATAGCTCTTGCAAAAAATTCTTCTACTTTTGTTGTCTGTAGAAATTTGTTGTGGATTAGCCACTGGACACAGTTTGCATCGTTTAGATTGGCATTTGCGAAATTTAATATTCAACTTCAACTTATTCTTCAACTCGGTACAAAGTACCGTATACAAGAATTTAAAAATGTATACGAAGAATTTTATAATGATCTCGACATCTTCATTTATAGATTGGCGGTAAAACATAGTTTACCAGTACAAGCATTTAATAAGTGGAAATATAAATTTTACAAAGAGTTTTGTCACTACTACCCGCAGCACTGCAAAAACAATAGAGAAATTAAAGTTCCATCCTCGTTCAAGCAAATTAAAGAAGAATATGTATTAACATATACCGATAAAATTGTATCAAATTATGCCTTCACTTGTAAAAAGTTCTACGTGGATACACTGAACCAAAGTTACAGGGACAGTGAAATGTATGCTTTAATACCCAGTAACGCATTGATACTGACAAAAAAAATAGAGGCACTTTACAAAAGAATAGGAATTGATATTAAAACAATAAAATATCCATATTTGGTCCTGATCCCCAAATTACACAAAACACCTGTCAAGTTTCGAACTGTGACGGTGGGATGTGGTTCATATTTGGAAATAGCAAACAAAAAACTTTTGGATTTACTCATAATAGTTATGCATGATATCAAAAGACATAACTCTATTATGATAAAAAACGGACAGGAACTGATAAACCGACTAAAGTTTTGTCATAACGATATCAACTTTAGGAGTTACGACTTCCGAGATCTTTTTAACAATATTGATTTGGATAATTTACAATTGATTCTGAAAGATCTACATGAAGAATACGATCTAAAGCAATTTATAACTTATAGAAGATACATAGACTTGGTGGAATTGGTATTGAAAGAAAACATACTACACGACGGAAGCAATTTTTACAAACAAATCAAGGGCATACCTATGGGAGGGAGTTGCTCGTCAATACTAGCAGATATATATCTATCTAAATACGAAAGAGGCACTCATATCCTATCGGAAATGCCCTACTTCCGTTATGTCGATGATGTGATAATTGGGGGCTTTGAAAACACCCCATGTTTTAGACTTTTCATTCTACCCAAGCGAATTGGACCTTATTGAAAATCCAGCGTGTGAAGACGGATCGGTAAAATTCTTGGATTTAGCTATCAAAAAACAAAAGAAATATGGAATATTCACAGAGTTACACGACAAAAGAGATTCATACAGGATCAAGGTAAATCATATAATCGATTGGAACTCAAACCTTGCAAATTATGTCTTCAGAAATATAATAATTGGACATTTTAGAAGAAACCAAAATTATAATACTTTTAGGAAAGACTGCATTTGCAAATGTAAAAAAAAAAATTTGCAGATGAAGCTATAAAAAGAAATTATCCAGTCAATTTTGTACAACATTATTACAAATCGTTTTTTAAAGAAAATTTGTCATTTGATTGTTGATATAGAGATTTAATATTCATGACTGCGAAACTATTATCCTGATATTTCCCTGCGCATGAGCAACTTTACTTATATAAAGAGACGTTCTATCGGGTTGGACTAGCGGATGTTTTCCCTTCACGGATTCGTTAACTTCTTTGTTCCTGAGTCTGTTCTGGTGCTTTTATTTTCGCACATTTGGGAGGCTGACCATGGAATTATGTTGGTTCCGTGAGCGTTACCCGGGTAGTAAAAGCGGCTTTAAGCGGGAAAGGGGTGTCGCAATCCACCCCTACCATTCTTATGTAATTCATATGGTCACTCCCGTTCTTTTCTACTTTCATTCTTGTATTCTACTAGGGAATTTGAGCAGCACTTGCGCCTCCTCCTTTGTAGTGAATCGTTCTTTTAATTTCTGGCTTATTTGGGATATATCCTATTTTAGTCTCACTTTATCGTAATTGTATATATATATATATATATATATATATATGCATATATATATATATATATATATATATATACATATATATATATATATGCATATATATATATAAATATATATATATATATATATATGCATATATATACATATATATATATATATATATATATATATATATATGCATATATATATATAAATATATATATATATATATATATATATATATATATATATATATATATATATATATATATATATATATATATATATATATATATATATATATATATATATATATATATATATATATATATATATATATATATATATATATATGGATCGGTAAAATTCCTGGATTTAGCTATCAAAAAACACAAGAAATATGGAATATACACAGAGTTACACGACAAAAGAGATTCATACAGGATCAAGGTAAATCATATTATCGATTGGAATTCAAACCTTGCTAAGTATGTCTTCAGAAATATAATAATTGGACATTTTAGAAGAAACCAAAATTATAATACTTTTAGGAAAGACTGCATTTGCAAATGTAAAAAATTTGCAGATGAAGCTATAAAAAGAAATTATCCAGTCAATTTTGTACAACATTATTACAAATCGTTTTTTAAAGAAAATTTGTAATCTGATTGTTGATATAGAGATTTAATATTCATGACTGCGTAACTATTATCCTGATATTTCTCTGCGCATGAGCAACTTTACTTATATAAAGAGACGTTCCATCGGGTTGGACTAGCGGATGTTTCTCCTTCATGAATTCGTTTACTTCTTTGGTTCTGAGTCTGTTCTGGTGCTTTTATTTTCGCACATTTGGGAGGCTGACCATGGAATTATGTTGGTTCCGTGAGCGTTACCCGGGTTGTAAAAGCTGCTTTAAGCGGGAAAGGGGTGTCGCAATCCACCCCTACCATTCTTATGTAATTCATATGGTCACTCCCGTTCTTTTCTACTTTCATTCATGTATTCTACTAGGGAATTTGAGCAGCATTTGCGCCTCCTCCTTTGTAGTGAATAGTTCTTTTAATTTCAGGCTTATTTAGGATATATCCTATTTTGTCTCACTTTATCGTAATAATATATATATATATATATATATATATATATATATATGCATATATCTATATATATGCATATATATATATATATAGAGAGAGAGAGAGACAAACACATACACAGACGTCACGCTAAAAATAGTTTTTCGAATTCTAGAAGTTCCCAAACGTGTAGATTCGTCGAAAACTCGACTTGCGATTTTCGACATGATTCCAACACTTTTCCAATACATTGCCATGTATTGTAGCGAAAGTAGAAATGGACTTGACAGAAAAAAGAAAATGAATAAAATTTTATCTGAGTACTATATATGTAACTACTGTTAAAAAAATTATATTTTAACATAGACGTTATAAATGTAATATATACTTCAATACAGATATTATAGCACTTCAAGAGAAACATGCAAAATATTAGAACATTCACTACATCCCATTTGACTACATATATAGCCTATTTATATCCAGAATGTGAAATGTGAAGCGTTGACTCTCTCATGATTCTCAGCTGTTGAATTATTGGTTGAAATGAACTCAATGCCTGATATGAAGAGATTGATGAGATTGCTTTATATCCAGCATTTAATGCAGTACCTAATGTTGTTGCATTTAGGTTCAAAGTGCATTCAGTTATACTTACATAACACAATTGAATTCCGCCTAATTAAAAATTACGAGGAAATTATATTTCTTATGTTTCCAGCAATTGGAAGTTAAAGTCAGTGGCAGTCACACACGCAGTCAGTGACAGTTGTTATTTTTTAGAATGATTTTTTTTTATTTATTTATTTTTTCAAGCCACGCAGGATACTGATGCATATTTTGCAAATGACTACTTTTTAGATTGCTTTTTTTGTAATTTTGAGCCTAATTTGGGGTAATTTATTTTTCAAACATCTGCCTTATGTTTCATCTCGTCAATATAATCACTGTAATTTCATCCATAAAACCACCTACATAATTTCATCCATAAAACCACCTTCATAATGCCATCCATATAATTTTACCCATAATTTCACCCATAATTTCACCCATAACACAGAAATTACTGAAAATATTACTTTTGATAAATATTTTTAGATTATTCGTATGCATCCCGACCACACTCAGCAGTACATTTATGTGTACAATACGCAATCATATGTGCATTCATGATCATATGTATCTATCATTGTATGTGTATACTCTTCTGTATATTTATGTGTCCAAAGCATGATCATATGTGTACACTGCATGATTATATGTATTCACTGCATGATCATATATATCTATCATTGTATTGAAAGATACATATGTCACTTATCAATACAAAACACTTATTCTGTTTTTAAACATATTTTACTTAAATTACAAGTTCCGAAAAGTTAAAATATTTATAAAATGTTTTATACACTGAATGAAATCCTTAAATTCTGAATCTATTAATAATTAATCAAAGCCAATAAATATATCTGCTTGCTTGCATCAATCTGCAATTTACTTTCCATCTTCGCTAGCAACTTCGTGTTATGAAAGGTAATGAATATATTGGAGCCGCCTGTAAATCCTTCTAATATTGAAGCTTATTCCAAATTTATTTTTAAACAAAGTTAAAGATCTTCATATTTACATGACAATCGTATCTTTCACAAAGAACGGGGCATATAACTAATATTTTAAGTTCCGAACACGTGCCCCCAAATCAGACCCTTTGAAAAATAGTGTCTGGTTACTACACTATTTTGTATACATGTAACTGAATTCCGTGGAGGGTTTTTTTTATGACATTTTGCTGTCTCAAAAAAATGTAATCTATCACAATGGGTGAAGAAGACCATCAATGGTAAAAGTGACTTTATATATTTAAATATTGCCAATTCCTAAATTATTGCTTTCTCATACTGCTATATAAAGTATTTTTCTAAATAATATATGTATTAATATAATAACGTCTAAAGAAAATATGGATATAGAGATTTTTCTAAAGAAAAATTCGTACTGCACAAGCAAATACTATTTATTCTCAACTGGAAAATTTCAGAAATTTCAAATTTCATTATATACCTATTTTAGTAATTTTATGAAATATCCTAAGTTTTGCATCGTTAATGTGACTGTACAAATATTTATCAAATAGTAAATTTATTCTACAGAAAATCTTCATTAAATCCAATTTTAACAAAACTATAACCTATATATTCTTTTAATAATCATCTGTTAATAATTTCCATATTTCTTATAGCTTCTAGTAAATGCAGTTTTTATGCCTGTAAAAGTTTTTTTCCAACCAATAGAATCATTCAACGGGGAAGCTCTCGCCAGTTGTTTGTTCGAGAAAGAAATGACCAAAATAACACCTATAAACACCTTGATTTATCTGTCTGTTTGTCCATCTATCTCTGGGTAAAGCTTGGCGAAATATTGGTGTCAAAATTGGCGAAGTATTGCCAACTTGGCGTGTTTTCTTAAATGTTGCCAAATTGATAAAAATGACGACTAATTGGTGAAAATTCAATATATTGGAAAAAATATAAGAATCCACTATAAGAATAGCCTATTTCTTCATCTGCAACACTTGGCGAAATTCTGGTGACGAATTTTGGCGGCATATGAACAATTTGGCGAGTTTTTTTAAATGCTGCTAAATTGACGAAAATGTCGCCAAATTGATAAAATTGATGCTAAATCAATGAAAATGATGACTAATTGATGAAAATTCAATATCTTGTAAATAACATAACAAATGACTATATGAATAACCCATTTCTCCGCACGTCCCTAATTCTTGACGAAAAATTTGTCGGGATATCGCTAACTCGGCGACTTTTGATAGAAACGTCATGAAATTGGTAAAAATAACGCTAAATGAGAGGCAATGCTTTACAAATTTTTATTTCCTTCATATGACACGTATACTTTCTAGTTTATAATAAAGAAGGTTTTATTAAAATATTCCCTGTCTCTCATACTCTTGAAACGAGAAAGTATTGTTTTCAGAAATTTTTAGAAGAAATTTTGGCGATAAAGCATATTTCGACACATCGTCAACCTATTTCGAAAACAGTCGAAAAATGTACGTCTACGTACATCTGAGCACGATAACAACTCAAGAACGAATGTACTTATTTAATGAAACTTTAAGTGCAGGATTATGAAAAATATAAGAATTAGATAGAATTTATTGTAACGGATCTGTAATGACGAATATAACTTGAAAACAGCTCAATCGATTTATATACTTTTACTTTCCCTAAATACATAATATACTGTATAGGAAAAGTATTGTGACGGAGTCGAAAATTAGAATTTGAGTTTTCGGCGGAAGAGCACGATTCAAGCATCCCTAAATTGGAATCGAACATTTTTAGGTGATGTCTGTGTGCGTGGATGTGTGTGTATGTGAATGTGTGTGTACGTGGTTGCATGTGTGCGTGGATATATGTGTGCGTGGATGTGATATTTCACGAACGAAAATATCTTTGTACAAATATAACAATCTACGATTACTGGAACTGTGTGCATTTTAAACGCAATCCAATGTTCGGAAAGCTCCCAACTTTTTGAATGACATTCTTCATAGGTCTTCTTTGATCCACTGTTTCCATCACCGAGGAACTACCATATCGCTGCGACCAAGATGGCCATTGATTGTTGGACCAAACGATTTCCCTTGGGCATATGATGCGACTTCTCTCTAAATTCGACAATGGTTTGTAGAGCTGTCGAGTACTTCTCAAAGGCATCATGTATATAACTTTCACTATCAAAACAGAAAATTAAGTTCCAATTACCCATAAGTGAGAACATCGGCCGTTTTAAATGCTGCACGAAACGTCGTTCTCATGCGCGTCGCATGAGCCCTATAACGTCATTGGCGTTGACAGTTTGATTATTTGAGTAACTCTTAAAACGATACATGCATGCCGAGTTTCGTGGATGTAGCTCAATTTTTTTATGAGTGCATATATTATTTTGCAACAGAGTATATATATATATATATATATATATATATATATATATATATATATATATATATATATATATATATATATATATATATATATATATATATATATATATATATATATATATATATATATATATATATATATATATATATATATATATATATATATATATATATATATATATATATATATATATATATATAAGAGCGGTCCCAAACTGTTTTGGCCACACACGAAAATATCCTTGAACCGACCCTGGCAGGAGGTGGTCAATCGGATTGTCAGTTGCACGTCAATATAACATTAGAGGGTGGAGCATGCAGAGTCCACTTCGACGATAAGAGAGCCTTGAGAGCTTATAATTTCGTCCCAGTAGTCGGCCTGTTTGGAAATCAATTGTTCGATTTCGATTCCCGGTTGGGGCAGCAAGTCTCTTTATACAAGCGACAGAAACTTTAAAACACTAGCATAAACCGTTCTCGAAATATTGCATAGTTTGTAAATAAATGTATAAAAAAATCGCATAAAATTTAAAAAAGTATTTACTATTGAAAAATATGTTCACTTTTTGTATGTAATATTATGCGATAAATGTGTTAACACTATTCTCGTGGATCTAGATAATTCCATATACCAGAGAAGATATTTTGAGTGATGGTTCTGTATTTTGAAGCCTAACAATACGGCAATTGTCATTTATATATAAGAAAAGCTCTTCTCTGTGTTTTTCTGTAGGGCTTGGAGATAGATTTGGCGAATTTAGCTAAACATAGCCAACTTGGCGATATTTCGCCAAAAATTGAAAATATCATCAAAATTACAAAAATGACGCTACATTAACGAAAATGACGCCAAATCAATGAATTAATTATTAAAATATTTTAATATATGACCTATTCTGTTTATTATCAATATTTATGATTGTCAATTTAGTTGCGCGAAATATAAATGAATTGTGCACTTCGAAATAGCTCTACATGTTGTCATCCAGACCGAATATAACAATTTAATGTTAAAAACATTGTGCCATGGACTTTAGACATCAGTTTTTCACTATTAAAAATGTAAATTCATTGCATTATATAAGGAAAGTCATGTGCTGCACACATCAGATTTTTTCAACTAATGTTTTTAAGCTGAATGGGAAGAACATTTATTCCCCAAATATTTCAAATTTTGTACTACATTAATTTTATTTCAGTATTTTGCCGGTGAAAGCCGAGTATATTATATCTGCAAGTAATGAATAATTTTAAAATAAATTTGACAAATATACTGAGGGGAAAAAAATACTTTCAATCATTGTAAAAATGTTTTCTCAACCAGTAGAGTCATCGAACTGGAAAGTTAACTTGTGCTGTGTAATGCAGCAGCAGCTTTACGAAAACTTTATAAGACATATTTCTCTGTTCCATATTAAACCATATTTCTCTGTGCACTTATGCGAATGTGAACTAATGCAAGACATGAAACAAATTTCTGTGTTTCTATAGGGTTTTACTTCTTGAAACCCTCCCTCCCCACTTATATGTATACATCTCATGGGACTTTTTATTAATATAAATATCCCTTTTGCAAAGTGGATTTTTGTTTACATAAAATAATGTCAGTATATATTTATTAATTGACTATTGAATGATACAAAATTTTCAACTTTGAGCAATATAGTGAATCAGAAACACGCACATATTTGAGCTCAATAAAGAAATTGATGAAAGCAGTAATTATTATATTGCTTTCATCATCAAACAAGACATAGTGCTGCCATCTATTGCACTTAAGTAGCACTTTATAAGGAATATTTCATTGGAATGCAATTAATATTTTATTATATTTATAATAATAAGTATATAATAAATTGCATAGGAAGATCTAGTACAGATGATGTTTTGATATGTTAATATTCTTCAGAGTAGATTATTTAGAAATTTAAAAAAATGTTTAGATAGTTTAGTAATTTTCTTCCATTCAACTAACTCATTAGTTTTAGCAATTTTCGTTTATTTTGTTGTTGAGCACTCGTGCTCAATATTGTATATAGAAGAAGCAATTGCTTTTAAGTAGTTTTTGGTTTGCTTGTACTAAATAAACTATATCCTACATAAAATAACCATTTAGAACAGTATAGATTTGCTGACAGAAAAATAAGTTCAGAATTAAAATAATAAACATATATTTCGAGCATGCTAAAATTAGCTTTAAAAAATATTTTGTAATATTTTTAAACCAGGTTTCTACGCAATCTAACCTGAAATTTCATTTCAATAAAATATCTGTCATAATTGCGATTTTGCAAAGAAATCATATTTAATTTATTATCAATAATGAATAAAAAAAATACGCATATTATTGCTCAGATATACAAGCAGTATAAGCAATTTCATTCGGCTGTTTAGAAATTTCCGCATTTGAAGTAATTTTCTGTTTCCATAAAATAATAATTTGGCTTCCGAAAAAATTCTATTTAAAAGCATTGAGTTTAATTTCTATTTATAAACAATTATGAAATGCATGAAACACATAAGGTATGTAAGTTTTATCGGCTAATATATGATCAATAGTTAGAAACATAAAGAAATTGACTAAAATTATTTTACAAAGATGAACTCACTCCCCAGAATACTATTTTACATTATTTCATTCTCAAGAAATCCAAGTATATAATATAATCTAGTTGAAGCAAATTAAATTTTATTTATATCTGTAGGTATTATAATTATAGTATTTTTAAGTTTTGTACTGTTGCAACTTGTAGCAAGACTAAAAGTCAATGCAACAGTAACAGTAAAAGTTAAGTTATAATAATTACTAATTAACTGTATTGTCTGACTTTCTCATACCAGAATCCATAAAAATTTTGAAAATATGTATCGCTGATCCAAATGATCACAATTATAGCATGTTATACCCTTCATTTTAAACAGCATGAAAATTGAGTTGATACTAAGTTGAACAATGTACCGCCTCGGGAGGACTGCTTGTATGCATAATAATGTCACATTTTGTCCTATACTGCCATGTTAAGAAAATATAAAATTTCGAATAAATTTCGACGTTTTCGCTCAAATTTTAAAAAAATTCAATCTAGTTCTATATTTTCCAATAACGAATCCGTATATAAAGTTTCGTGAAAAACTATTAATGTTTATAGCAGCTATCGTACACACAAAAAAACGACCACAGGCAGACGGACGTCGCTCTAAAAGTAGTCAAAAGGTGTCTAGGAGGTCTTAAATTATGTATTAATATCAAAATCCCGAAATATAAAATGTTCATGAAATCCATACTTTCTCCACACTATTTTCTTTAGTATGAGAAAAAAATATTTAATTTTTTAATTCAATAATTGTGGCTGTGATTATACTGTAGTGCCCACTTTACATACTGTTCTAATATACTGTTCTCTGAAAGAATATACTGTTCTAATAGATGTTCTAATAGTTAGAGGCATAAATCAGTGGCTGGAATCTATGCCTCTAACTATTGGAAAGACATGGGTTCTTTCCAATGGCTCCCAAGAAGCATAAACTGCATATGAGATGTTGTGATTTCCTGAGGGCTAAATAATACAAAACTCCGATTTTTTAAAGTAAGCAATTATTAATTTCCCTGCAATACATGGTAATATATAGGGAAGAGACTGGAATTATGTTGAAAATCGCATTTCGAGTTTCCGACGGATCTACACGTTTTGGGACCTCAAGAGTACGAAAATATTATTTTTAGAGTGACGTGTGTGTGTGTATGTGTGTGTGTGAATGTGTGTGTGTGCAATGAATGTATCCACTTTAACTCAAAAACTAATGGACAAAAATGTCATACAATTTTATAGGTAAGCCACTCGTGGGTCACCTTGATGTTAATTAAATTTTGATACGATTCAGGAAAACAGAACCTGCCTTTTTTGCGAAATGACACGTAAAAATTGTCTATACCCACTCTAGCTAAAAAGCTAATTGGTCAAATTTTGACAAAATTTGATGTATAAGTCATTTGTAGGTTACCCTGGTGCTGGTTAGATTTTGGTATGATTCAGAAAAATAGAACCTGCCCTTTTATGCGAAATGGCCTACAAAAATCGTCAAAATCTAAAATTAAGGACTGCATATGCTCAAATATCTCCATTAAATGCCTGTTTCATACGTATTTTTAACGATGAAAGGAATAAGACCAACTCTATTACTCAAAAACTAGCCGTTCTCGAGATATTGTTTTTTTTTTTTTATATTTATTTATTTATTTAATTTTTCCATTTTCGCTATGCCACTTTTACAAATAAGTCCAGCTGCCAAATGAAAACGAAAATTGAATTGAAAGTTCAAAATTCAGTGTAATTTAAAATAATTATGTGCATTATTTCGTGTAATCAAACCCAGTTTGATGAATTATTTAAGAAATAAAGAGAAGGTGAATATGAGTCTGCAGGAAAGCCATGTGCTGCCCATATCAGATTTTTTGTGCTATTCCGTTCAAGAAAGTTCGATGAACAGGATACTATAAACAAAGCAAAGAAAGAATTACTATGTACAGATCTGAAGTTGCACTTCAATCTAAAATATAAAAGATAAGAATGGTGAATTCACTTCACATATAAAGGAAAAGAATGTCATCTCTGCAGCTCAATATATAAAGCATCAACCGTTCAGGTACGGATATGTAAGCGACATATTTTCCTTATTTGTCTTAAAATAGATGCACTTAAAAATAATCAAAGTAGATTTTTTTTTATTTAAGAATCTTGCTGAAAGGTTTTTCAAGCTATTTCACGGCTAGTCTTATATTGATAACATTCTGACAAACCATTTTATGAATTAACAGACTTGATAGGCACATTCTGGAGCATAATCACACACGCACGTCATTAAAATGTGTTAGCTTAAGAACTAATAAAGTAAAATTTTAAGCGAATATTAACGGGCTTTCGCTCCGAGCAAAAATTACGGCAATAATCCAGCACAGCGCGTTTAATGCCCAAAACTCTATTAATGGACGCAACTAAGAGGAGTCAGCAAATTAAAAGCAGGGCTGAATTGAATTTTTTCTCCGTAATGACACGAGTTTTTTCGATCATAAAACGTTGCCCCGGTTTTAGATGGTGGGGGAGGGCAGAATTATGTAGGGTACACACCCTCCCCCTGGTACATTAGGGACTTATTAATGAGGGCCTTTACACGACGATAAACTCGCTTTTACAAATGGGTTTCCATTATCTACATACATAAAAAGCAGAATTGAGGGGAAAAAATCAAGAATTCCTTCCTGGAGAGAGAGGGAAAAAATGCCGTGCAAAACGACCGAATGCGCAAAAAAAAAAATTACAGGGAAAAAAATCCACCTCTTTTTCAAGAGTGATGGGTAGAAAGAGATTAAAAGGGACAAAAACCGACGATTAAAAAAGTTTTTGTGTATTTTTTTTAAATAAATGAGGGTGAGGGACGGAGTTTAAACAAAAGGTCTTATCGTTGATGCCAGTTATTACGAGCAGCCTATTAACAGAAAAGGAGGAAAAAATGGAAAATCTTCTATTAGCCATTTTTTTCCTATCGGCATGAGCTATCGCTCCCCTCCAGCATCATCCCTCTCGTCTCTTCCACCACCATCGATAAAATTTTTTGCAATCAGTCAGCTTTTTTTTTTCTGCATTCTCATCCCTCGCTTGTTTTATCAGTTTTTCACTTTTTCCCCCTTTTTCCGTATTATATAATTCCGCTCGTTGCACTAATGAGACAGAGTAGTGCGCTAAGAAGTGTGACAATGCACGTACAAATCAATAGCTTACGCGATAGAATGGGCGAATATGATTGGTTGATAAAGAAAGAAGGGAAAAAATTACGTGCCCCCACCCCTAATTCTCCTTCTCTCTGTATATATATTTTTTTATTATTAGTTCCTTGTGATTAATAAACGTCTTGCTTTTGTCCAGCTAAAAACCATTCAGTGAAGCAAGGGACTTAAGGGTATTTTTTTTTTGTGTATACATAAAGACGAAAAATAATTATTCTTTAAGCTATAGAGAGGGTGAGAAAGATGGAAAAAAATAGTAATCAATGAAATTCCATGCATTGATCGTCCAGAAGTGAGATTATGTGTGTTATACACAGATACATTAATGGAAAACGGATTTAGAACAAACATGTTTGTGACATTGATGATTTAAGTACCAATAATGATAATATTTGACAATAAGGGTCAAATCATTTCACGAATGTTTTAATGTGATTTATACGTCTATTATGTATTATTTTGTTTTTTCGTGATTCTTTATCCATAGAAAATGTTTCGTGAAGGAGAAATAAATAGATATTGATGTGTTCATGCCGTAATAGAAAGGATGATATTAAAGAAGGCAGCAATATATGGTACGTAACGTGCATGTATTAGACTAAATTATTAGACTAAATTGTTAGCTGAAAAATTACACTCGGCTGGATCCGAAGATCGATCTCGAGATCCTTGGTTTGCACTCAAAACGTGCTAACAACTACACTACTTCCGTCCTCTTTCTGGTAGGTCGGACGGTCTGGGTTTCAACAACAACAACTACTTCCATCCTGTAAAGAATTAATGGTAGCAAAAATTCGCCATACTATTGTTTTAAGAAAAAAAATTTCCTTTTAATATCTATTTTTCATAATCTGATACATATCATCTATTTCTCAAGATTGGATATAGACAGAGTTTAGATGAAAACCGATATAGATTTAGCATCTAATTTTAGAGGAGGAAGTGTGATTCTTTAAGAATGTTTGCTTCCGATTAAAAAAAATTTACTTGAAACATTGCTTATTCTGGATCGGATATATATAGAGCTTAATTAAAGACTGATATTTGGTCACTATCAAATTCCGAAGGTGATTAAGGGACTCATTAAGTACTTCCTCTTCTAGTTCTGGAGAAGTTAATTTCGATTTTAAAATTGACATTTACCTTGAAGCATCTATTTCTCAGGTTCTACTGTAAATATAGCTTAGATGATGTCTGATATGAATTCAGCTTTACATTTCAGAGGAGAATATGAGAGAGGTGGGGAGGGCCTAAAGATATTTATTTCCGTTTCTTTTTCCACTTCCGATTCAAAATAAATATTAAGGCATATATTTCTCAAGATTTGTTATAGATAGATCTTAGATGATAATGAATTCAATGATGTTGAAGTAAATATGAATTCTGTATTAAATTCGGTATAAGACGGTAGGCGAGGTCACAAAGAATTTTCATATCTGGAGATTTCGTTTCTAGTTTTTTTTTTAAGTCGTCTTATTGTACAAAATTAGTGTGCAAAAGACGATAAAAATATTTAATAATAGCGCTAAAAATGAAATGCACACACCCTTTTCCACCATATGAAAGCTTCATAAATTTCTTGTATATGATTTTGATTCCTCCTTTAACGATAGGTTTTACATTAAAAATTTTTCATGAGTGTAAAATAAATATAACAGAGATCGATGTTTTCATATTACAGTGGAAATGATGGTATTTATAAAGGCAGAAAAACATCGTACAGTGCAATGCCGAGTATTGTTCAAAAAATTGAACCAAAATACAAATAAATATAAAACATTACTTTTGGAAGTAAAAGCTTCTATTTGTAACTCGCCATGAGCAGCTTCAATGGAGACAAATCATAAGAAATATTTGGAAAATAATAAATAAATTGACATAAACCATTGAGCTCAATTTATACAGTTACATTAGAAACTTATCAGTGTTTAACTTTCCATTATCGCCAGCTACTTTTATTTTACACCATCGCGGGATATAGTTATGGCCTGGTCTGTTCATTCGTCCCACTTCGGGGGAAAATTTTGCGATATTGAAGACAAACTGGGCATCATTTGAAAAATGTCCCAAAATTGACGAAACAACGCCAAATCAACAAAAATGTTGTCAAATTCAAAATTTTCAGAAGGGACTGAAGTGGGCGCGGTAGCCCATTGGTTAGCGCGCTGGAGTTGCACTCGGTAGGCCCGGGTTCGATTCCAGCCACTGCCAAAACTGCCGCCGTGTTCATGCGGAGTACGATCACGTTAAACATGTGGGTCCGAAAGTCCTTCCGAGAGGTTGGTGGTAGGGGAAGGAGGGTACGGTCCCTGTGGATGCCTCCCCCACTGGGTTCCGGTCTAAATTGGGTGGCACTTCCCGACCGTCCAAACAGTTACCTTACACCTTTCTGGTAGGTCGGACAGTCTGGGTTTTAACAACAACAACTATGAAGGGACTGAAGAAATTAACTTAATATTCTCTATCAAAATATAGTGACTTTCACGGTTTGTTTGACAGTTACGTTTACGTTAAAGGAGGGGAGTAAATTAATTGCGCTATGTTAGAGTGTGTTAAGTATAGTAGAAGTATAATATATGTTAGGTATTTATTTAGTATGCTAGGTATGTTAGGTATAGTATGTATGTTTCGATAAGCAGTCGTATTAGAAATAGCAATGTTAAATACGAAAGGTGTATGGTCCACATGTGCATGTGGGGAATGGGAAGTAATCTTTCGTAACTTTGCCCCGTTCTATAACAAGCTTACTCTTCTAGTCAGTAGTCAATGTAAGAAAAATTCAAATAGCCCTACAATTCAAATATTTTAAAACTGAAAATGGAACTAATGAAATTAATTATTCCCATCTTATATCTTCAATTAGCATTCTTCATTTCTTAATGAAACAAAATTAAAAGAAACTAAAGGAAAAATATAAAGATTAACATCACAGACAAAATAAAATTTATCTGTCCTCTCTTCATTATTCCCTAAAGTGTTAATAAGCTTAAAATACAACTTTTAATATTTCTAATTAAATGTCGGTTTCTATCAGCAACCAAATACCTATCATAAGATGGTTGTGAGAGAAAAAAAGAGCATCTTACTTGAGCCCGAAATTACATCAAAGATCCCTAATCTCAACATAGAGACACAATTTATTTGACGACTACAAAGCCTAATCCACAGTGCCTCCCCGAAATTTATTTTTAACAATTGTTTACCTCTGAGACGCGATACGGAAATCCTTTTATTAGCTTAAAGAAAGTAACGGCGGGAAAGAGTAAAAACATTTCCTCTCTGGTGATTTTCTTGCGTTCAAAACAACAAACACTGTTCGAAGTAACGAGCCAACACGAGCATTTATTTCAAATCATGGCAAAGTCTAATTAATAATTAAGTAACATCCCCAAAAATTCGGAGAGAAATCATTAAACTTTGACTGCAAATCAGCTCCGATTCATAAAAATTCCCGCTTCTCCTTCTGTATAATCGGCTTTACAGCGTATGAAAGCGGCAAGAACTGGAAAATAAAGCTCGTGAAACATTTTTCTGATGGTAATTAATAATCGCTGAGTGGCAACATGGAAACAGATGTGACGTAGGCAAGAGGAAGGGTATCAAAAACGGTGATGCGTTGCTGGGACTTAAATGAATAATAAATACGTGAATTGGGATGGGAGAGATTTTCGTTTTCGTAAAACAAGGCAATTCGCAGTCGTTTAATTAGTAGTCATTTATTAATAGGTATGTGACTGGGTCTGAAATGCGAAAAAATGCCGAAATGTTGTGAGCTGTTCATGTGAGAGTTTTGACGTTATCTCAGTAAATGAAGCGCTGCGTGAATAAAAAGAGGCAGTTTTGTTAGAGATTAAAATGTATGTTTTGAGAAAGCAGACATATTTGAATATTTTAGAGAAAATGAAATTAATTATTCATTCTAAAATGTTATATATAGTGCCAAGTAGAAAATATTAGTTTATAAAGTATATTTGTGGTAGCGTGACAATGCCACCATATCAAGCATAAAGTTACAGATTGGGCAAAAGTTTTATGTTTTTTAATATCTGCCACTTGGCTGCTATTTGACAAGATATTTTTTTCCTGTCAGGGCGATTTTCTGGGACACCTAATATCATACTTTTTACAGTAATTTTGTAACCGCAATAACATTTTTCTTTTCCTCACCAATTTCCTATATTCCTCACATTGTTCCTTATTTTTAATATAAACTTCAATATTATTATGTATAAACAATCCTTTGTCAAAGCAGAAGAAAAGATAAAAATCTACATTTTTCGCTTTATGGAAAATAAATTAAAAGTAGAATGGCTTTTTAAATGCAGTATCATATTCGTGCATTTGCATGATATCTAGCGAAACCTCCTGATTGTCCGACCTTTTTGAGTCTTTGCTCTTTTTGCTCGACATTATATTAATTCTTTCACTTGTGAATAAGAAAGCATATTAAAATATTTAGTGCATTGATGAACAAACTATAAAGCAAATTGATATAGAAGAGAAATTCGCTTCGGAAAACTTGGGGCTTTACGCCGATGTTCACTGACTGGAATCTTAATTAATAATCTCCTCTTCTAGGAAAACTCAAACCAAGGGACACAGTCAAAAAATTATCCATCGCACACGGTCCGAAGAACACCTGCAAAGACTCCAGTTTTCGACGGCTTTGATACGCAAATTACAAAATTCGGACCACGCCGACATTTGAAAGAGTGCAAATATCTTACATCTAGTTTTCCATGTATAATTCCTTAGCACACCCCACATCGAATTCGTGTTCTTCCTTGTGGAGTTGGGTCAGAGCTACAAAGCCGAGGCTTCTTGAAAAGGGCTATACTTTTCTCAAAGGGGCAGTCTGTAAAAAGATATAATGAATGACATATATATATATCATATATTATAAAAAATATACATAATGAGGTTAACATGTAAAACTATTATGAATATTTAGGATCGTGAAATATCGTGATTCCTCTTCTCCTCCGACCCAGACCGTCCGATCTACCAGAAAGGTATAAAATATCGTGGTTGCTAATTTTCCTGTAAACCCTGACACAGCTAAAATGGGAGTAAATTATATTGTTTATGCTTGATAAACAAAGAAATTACCATGCTATCAAATGAGAAAGGAGGAATGGATGAAAATATTTCTAAGGAAACCATTTTCGTCTGTTTTGAAGGAAAAAAATCTATGTATTAAGATGTAATCTGGGGCAATGTTAAATTCTAAAGTCATATAGTTGAAAGCCTTTTACTTAATTAATTGCGTCGAATGGAGTCTCATTCGTATATGCATAATGGCTGAATCGAACTTGTGGATGCTCCTAGCTTATAGAATATTCGAAATTTAATAATCCTAGTTTTAACATATCATAATACTTCCCTTATACAGTATTTTTTTTCAGGTATGGAAAGTAAAAATAGTAACCAGTTATTAATTCAGATCTCATAAGATATATTGTGCCTGACTTATACAATATATATATATATATATATGTGTGTGTGTGTGTGTGTGTGTATACATATATACATGTATATATACATATATATATAAATATATATATATATATATATATATATGTATTTGTATATATACCATATATATATATATATATATATATATATATATATATATATATATATATATATATATATATATATATATATATATATATATATATATATATATATATATATATATATATATATATATATATATATATATATATATATATATATATATATATATATATATATATATATATATGTATGTATATATATATATATATATTATATATATATATATATGTATGTATATATATATATATAAATATGCATATATATACAACTATAAAAGATACGTTTAATATATAACATTAGACATATAATACCACTCAGAAAAAGGCGCAATGCCGCTCAAAAAACTGAAGTAGGATATAACCATGAAAAACGAATACAAAGTAAAGGGAGGGAAGCCATATGAATTGCATATAAATGGCTGAGAGGGATAGCGACCTCTCATTCCCGTTTAAAGTACTTTTACGTCAGACAACGCCCACGGATACCAATGCAATTCAACGACAGATCCCCGTACCATGTGCAAACATGAAAGCACCAGAATGCAGACAGATAAGGAACGACGAAAAACAATTTTCAGCTACACCACCAACAGTAATGGAACACTCGCAACGCCGCCTTTAATGCATGTCCGTACGCATGCGTACTGAGATAAGATCAAAATGATGTCACATCCCCAATTCTGCATTGAATGAATATTCTTCTTCTTTAAAGAAAGAATTATAAATAACTTTAAGGAAATTCCTTGGGTAATGTTTTTTCATTGCCTCCATCAAAATTTGTTTATTGTTTGTGAGACAATCCTTTTTGAAGGTATTATTATTTCGATTTCTTCTGAGGTGTCCAGTTATGATGTTACGGAAAATGTTCCTAGTTAAATTCGACTTCCATCCTATAATTTGGTTAATCTTCATTTCATAATTATTACGTTTATTGTACATTACTGTATGAATTCCATTTCTATGTTTAAATCTTATGGTTATATCAAGGAAATTTACTTCGTCTTTTACATTATTAGGGTTTTTAATTAGTTCCAATTCCGGTGGATAAAAGTCAAATTCAATTTCAGGAGTATTAGCGTAATGTCCCAAAATCACATCGTCCACAAATCTGTAATATGGAATCTCGTATAAAACGTGATTATTCCTTTCAAAATAGGTTAAATAGATGTCAGCTAGGACTGACGAACATCCGCCGCCCATGGGAATTCCTTTAATTTGTTGAAAAAATACCTCACCGTTATACAGTATGTTCTCAAATAACACCAGGTGAATTAGATCCATATATCTACGCAAAGTTATTACACTTTTGAGATTATATTCAGAATGCACCAGTAAAAGTATTTTATACAATTTATTAAGATCAATGTTATTGAAAAGGTCCCGGAAGTCATAGCTGCTGAACTGTAAATCTTTATTGCAATATTTTAAGCGTTTAATAACTTCATAGCTGTTTTTAATGATTATAGAATTTTGTTCCAATATAGCTTTATAAGCTGGTTGAAGTATTTTCATTAATTTTTTGTTAGCTATCGTAATATATGTATTACAACCAACTGTAACAGTACGGAATTTTACTGGTGTTTTATGCAGCTTCGGAATAAGTACTAAATAAGGAAAGGTTACCTTTTTTATATTGATGTCGATTCTTTTATATAAAGCAGTGATCTTGTTTGACATTATAGTTAAATTATATGGCAAAGGTTTGTACATAGTGCTTTCCATATAAGACTGCTTTAAAATTTTAATGTAATAAGGTTTGCAAGTAAATGCGTAATTTGATATCACTTTGTCAGTATATGTGATTACGAAACTATCCCTTACTTCCCTGATAGAAGTGGGAATGATGGAAATTTGCTGATGTTTGAGTTTGCTATGATATTGACTGGTGAACCGGTTCAGTAAATTGAATTTCCATTCATCAAATGCTTTGATGGGCAAACTATGTTTAATAGCCAATTTGTATATGAAAGACTCTACATCGGCATTAAATTCCTCTGTCACATATTCATATTTATTTTATGCATATATATATATATATGTATATATATGTATATGTATATATATGTATATATATATATGCATATATAGGTATATATATATACATATATATATATGTGTGTGTGTGTGTGTGTGAGTGTGCGTCGAGTTTATTAATTCATAATATCTCATATATTGACAGGAGTAAATAATTGGAAACATTTAAAAATATCAAACATACATTAATAGCATTTCACACAAATCTTTCAACAAATAAAATTACACATGAAGTATTAGAGGTATTTCCAACAAATCCCCCCAACAAATAAAAAACATCTGATCTCGGAATCTCCTTTCAGCCCAGATTAACAGCATTAAAAACGAAAATAAATAAACTTGGAAGCAAACTTTTTACAGTTTATCGAGAGATATGACGATTAACGGTACAATCTGGAATTCCTCTCTAACAATTGTCATCATTTGACGCCCCCGCTTCTTCCCCTCTATCATTTATAAAAAAAAAAGAAACCTCTTTATATAGAAGTCACGTGTAACAGAAGTTGTTCTCCGCAGGCAAACATATATCCCCAATCCTTGATACGGTTCATAGACATTCTTTTCACTAGGTTCTTTTTTCCCGTTTTTTTTTTCCTCGTTAACTTATTTAGGATGTATATATAGAATAGAAAGCAGAGAAGAAGAGGGGGGGGGGGGTGCCAAACTACTTATGGGATTAACGTGCCCGTGTATTACCCGTGTATAGAAAGAGGGCTGTGTAATCCTCTTTGCTGCGTACCCACCCTCTTCGATAGATGTATGAGAAGAAGAAGAAGAAGAAAATACACATTTGTTTCCGTTGGATTTCGTAAGAAAGGTGGGACAAAAAGTTAGTGAAATGTTTCGAAAAATTAAAAAAATTTCACCGTTTATTGTTAATATATTTTTTGTATTATGGGAAAGAGATTTTTGTAGAAAGTGTGGAAAATGGCTTGAGCATTCTGCAAAGGTAGGGATACCTTCATGGAAGATTTTTTTAGTAAAAAAAACTATTTAGTACTGATATTAATTAATAGTAGTAAAATCCTAAAAACCTAGCACATATAATATATGAAGACATGTGATCTTTTAGTTTAATGATCTGTAAAACGACTTTCCATGAGTTACTTAAAAAATCTGTTGTGAGCAGGGCATGCCTTTCCCTGTATAATGCAATGAATTTACTTCTTTCGCGGGAGAAAATGATTTACATGATATCCACGGCACACATTTTTTATGTTGAATTGTACACTTGGCGCTTTTCAGGATAACAACATGTAAAGCTATTTCGAAGTACCAAATTGACTTATTTTTCGCGCAACTCAATTTAATTATTAACTCAATTTAATATTGATAATTTGACAATTATCAATATTGATAGCATAAGCAATAAGCAATATAGTCTATATATCAAAATATTTTAATAATTCATTCAGAAATTTGGCGTCATTTCCGTTAATTTAGCTCCGTTTTCGCAATTTCGACTATATTTTGTCAATCTAAGGTGGCATATCACGAAGTTGACGATATTTCGCTAAATTAGGCTCTAAGGTCACCAAATTTATCACAAAGCGTTGCACAGGCGAAGAAAATATATTCTTTTCTTATATATAAATGACTATTTGCGAATTATTGGTCCTAAAAATACAAGACAATTACACATCCTCTCTCGTAAGTAGGACGAACTAGATCCACAAAAATGATGTTAACAAATTTATCGCATAATATTGTATGAAAAGTGAACATATTTCACCATGGTTAATGCTTTGTTTCTTAATTTTATGTAATGTTTTGATACATTTATTAGAAAAACATGCAATATCTGGAGCATGGTTCATGCTAGTCGTCTAAAGTGTGTGTCATAAGTTTTCTAAAGAAGAATTACATTAGAAATGTTAAATTACGTAATATTAATGAAAGTTCTGATTTTTGATAATATTTTCAAAATTTCATCGAAAATTTGGGGAGGCTTCAGAACTACTGATTGCATTTAAAATCAACAGACTTCCAGTATTCACTAACTGTAATATTCGTACCAAATTTCGTTTGAAAAGCTATATTCGTTCGTGAGATATCGCTGCCACATACACACACATTCACTCACACACACACACACACACACATACACACACACACACACACACACACACACATTCACTCACACACACACACATTCACTCACACACACACACACATTCACTTACACACACACACACACACATTCACTCATACACACACAAAAACATATTCACTCTCACACTCTCACACACACACACATTCACTCACACACACACACACACACACACATTCACTCACACACACACACACACACACACATTCACTCACACACACACACACATTCACACACACACACACACACATTCCACTCACACACACACACACACACAAACACACAAACACACGCACACTCACGCAAACGCATGCGCACACACACACGCGCGCACACACACACAAAAAAAATCGATTCGGGTTCATACCTGAAAGGTGGAAAACGAAATTCGAATTCGAATTTTCGACTCCTTCTCAATATTTTCTTATGCATTGCACTGTGTATATAGGTAGCGTAAAGAGTCATATCCCAGATGGGATTTTAACCACAGTTATCCGCCTGTTCAGTCTTTGCTCTAGCCATTGAGTTACTGAGACGATATAATTCCATTTTATTGTTCTAGTTGGACGTACATAGTAAGACGTACTCTCTTTTAGTGTTCTAGTAGGAGGTGGGTAATATAATATTATTACCACACAATTATGTATCATTTTGCAAATATTGCTCCGAAACTATATTGCTCCAAAAATAAATATTCTTTATCTCTAGGAAAACGCCAAGTTCTTCAATTGATAAAAGAAATATGTTTGAAATTATAGCCAGTGGTATAAAAAATCTGATGTGAGCAGCACGTGACTTTCACTACAGACTCAAATTCATTTTTCCTTTATTTCACTAATAATTCATTAAATTGAGTTTAATTGCACTAAATAACAGGTATAATTCGATGAAGTTACACTGAATTTACACTTTTAATTCAACTTTCGTTTCCATTTGGTAACTGGACATATTTTCAAAACCGGCGTAGCAAAAATGCAAAAAAACTAGAATATCTCAAGAACGGTTAGTCCTAGTGTAGTGAGGTTAGTCTTATTCTGTTAATCGTCAAAAATTATGCATAAAACAAGCATTTAATTGATACATTTGAACATGCGTAGTCTTTCATTTTCGATTTTGACGATTTTTGCGAGTCATTTCGCAAAAAAAAGAATGTTCTTTTTCCTCGAATTGTACCAAATCACATCAGCACCACGGTAACCCCCAAGTAATATATCTACCAAATTTTGTGAAATTTGGTTAATTAGTATTTCAGCTAGAGTGGATAAAAGCGATTTTTTGCGGGTCATTTTGCAGAAAAAAGACAGGTTATTTTATTCCGAATTATACCAAAATCTAATCAGCACCAGGGTAACCCATAAATAACTTACCAATAAAATTTTATGAAATTTGGTCCATTAGCCCTTGAGTTAGAGTGGATTCATGCATTGAACATAAACACACACAGATACATACATAGACACACACACACAGACATAACGCTAAAAATAGTCTAGTAAAAAAGAAGGAATTGTAAAAAGAACAAAAAGAAAATACGACTCTTATAAACTTAAATGTAACATAAAACTTCATAACACACTTTAAATTTTTTTTCATATTTTTATGTTTAGGTTTTTTAGTTTTTTTTCTCTAAAAGTTTTTTTTAATGTATTACTGTATTTATACTTACACCTTATTTACTGCAGAATATATCAGTTATAAATGTTTAATAGGATAATATATGGATTAGTTACATACATATGTTATAATCTATGTATTAGTAACATATATTCTTATAAAACAAGCTGCAATCACGCAGAAAAATTTTCAGTGATCAATTTTCCTAGATTTTATCATAAATGAAAATATTAAAAACCACTTAAATAACAAAATTCTTATAACAAGTAAAGAGTTACATTACATGATTTTTCCGGCTCTAAACAAATTTAATGGATGTGATATTGAATTTTGAACTCACAGACTACGTGGAGGATTAACAGGATCTTAAACTGTGGCGATAGTCATTCTAGTGTAATGACATTATTAATTTTATCATAAATGAAATTATTAAAAACCAGTTAAATAACAAAAGTCTTATAACAAGTAAAAAGTTATATTACATGGTTTTTCCGGTTCTAAACAAATTTAATGGATGTGATATTGAATTTTGAACTCACAGACTACGTGGAGGATTAACAGGATCTTAAACTGTGGCGATAGTCATTCTGGTGTAATGACATTATTAATTTTATGATAAATGAAATTATTAAAAACCAGTTAAATAACAAAAGTCTTATAACAAGTAAAAAGTTACATTACATGATTTTTCCGGCTCTAAACGAATTTAATGGATGTGATATTGAATTTTGAACTCACAGACTACGTGGAGGATTAACATGATCTTAAACTGTGGCGATAGTCATTCTGGTGTAATGGCATTATTAATTTTATCATAAATGAAATTATTAAAAACCAGTTAAGTAACAAAAGTCTTATAACAAGTAAAAAGTTACATTACATGATTTTTCCGGCTCTAAACAAATTTAATGGATGTGATATTGAATTTTGAACTCACAGACTACGTGGAGGATTAACAGGATCTTAAACTGTGGCGATAGTCATTCTGGTGTAATGACATTATTAATTTTATCATAAATGAAATTATTAAAAACCAGTTAAGTAACAAAAGTCTTATAACAAGTAAAAAGTTACATTACATGATTTTTCCGGCTCTAAACAAATTTAATGGATGTGATATTGAATTTTGAACTCACAGACTACGTGGAGGATTAACAGGATCTTAAACTGTAGCGATAGTCATTCTGGTGTAATGACATTATAGAACCGCTTTAGCAATGTATTTTTGGAGAAAATTTATTGACTAGAATATGATTCACAGTCTCTTTGCCTGAAATCATTTTTCTCGAAGAAAAAACGGGACTTAGAAAGTATCACGACAAAATAATAGCGCTAACAGTTTTGAAATTTTTACGGAATTTCGTCGAACTTTGAAAATCTGTATAAAAAAACTAAGGTTTTTTGGAAATTCAGCCTTCCAGAGTCCATTGGAAATTTATTTGTCTCCGGCTCAAAGATCGAAGTCCAAACTTCATTTTTGAAGGAGGAGATAGATTTTCCGTATGGGTATCTATTTAGCTCCGTTTAAAACGTTTCTTTCATCGGTCTAAAATTGAAAATTCTGTAACGAATTATCATTTTTTTAATTTACGACACTTGAGCAACAAAACTGTAACTTTTAGCTTCAGTATTAAAAAATAGAGATCGTAGCATTAAAAGTCAAGTAATAGAGGCTTTTGAAATAGGTCTGTCAGTCTCCCATTTATCACCCATTTTCTAAAACTTCGGACATTTGCCCGCTTTTAAAAATCTATAGAAAAAAACTATCGAATTTTTTGATATTCCAACTATTCAGCTCTAATTTACAAAAAATCAAAATTGCATGTAAAAAATTGGTGAAGAATGTTTAGGACGAGATCTATTTAGCTTCCTTTTTCAGAGGTTTATCGAAAAGATTTAAAAAGCTATCGAATTGTTTCGAAATCTCGAATATTTCAAATGCGTCCTGTACTCGAAAGAAACATTAACAATAAAAGTGAGGATTTAAGTCAATTATTGCGTTTGAAATTCGAGGAGACATACATACATATATACTTGCAAACCCTATAACGTGTTAATAATAAATATATGTACATAGGTGATAGACACATATATATTTCCATATTATTGTCAGCATAGTTTATCAAAAACGATTTATTATATGTATATTTTATGTAGATATCTCATTATATATTTTATGTATATATTTTACTACATATTTTATGTATATATTTTACTATAAATTTTATGTATATATTTTATAATATATTATGTATATATATATTACTAAATATTTTATATATATAATTTATTATATCTTTTATTATATATTGTTTTGAATATAACATACTATTCTATGAACTCATTGTGTAAGTTTCGCATAACCGTTACACAATAATTATTATCCAATAAGTATATTTCGACCTAAATCCTTATTACATTCCTACATGTTGTTTATTAAATTGAGGTTAAAATGATTATCTAAAGATGAAGATAAATAAATCAATGAAGAAATGAAAAGTTTTCTGTATTTCTGATCTGTAATACTTGTTATATTTTCTACAAATGCAAGTTTTATAAGTTTATTTTAAGTCAAATGCTTAAATGTTGCCGATCTAATATAAAATAAAATTATAATGTTCTTTATCATTTTTAACATTTTCCAACATAGTTGAAAAGTGTTTATGATTTTGGTGATTCTGTCTGTCTGCCTGTCCGTTCGCACGATAACAGCCATAAAAATGACTTTTTCGAAATGACATTTTAATATGCTGCTGAGACGGTTTGTTGGATGTTTGAGAATGACAATGAAGAATATCACTCAAGTAGTTTCGGTTATAACCCGGATTGAAAAAATTAAATACATGGGACTAAATTTTTCAAACATTTTTTAAGTAAAGTTAAAATTCCCAAATTCCTTCGAAACTTTTAGAAAATATCCAAATTATAGCATAAAATGTAAAAAAATTTCAACAAAATATGCTGAGTAGTCTATTAAATAAAAATTTAAATAGTAATTATACCCATATATATATGACCACATATATCTGGAGAGTTTAAGTGACTCGTTGCAAAAAAAAATATATATATATATGTTTTCCATTTTCCGCTGTTACCTTAAACGTTTAAAGATCGTTTAAATGTATATTCAGTGTTGCATCCGTCATAAAATCGCTTTATTTTTGCGTATTATCTGCGTATTTAAATTCCGCGATGACGCAATTACAGTATATTTTATTTTAAATGATCATTAAACCTTGATTATTCTTACAGCGAAGCTTAACACTCTACTATAACAAACGGAATGTTAACAAATCAAGCGATTGTAAGGCGAGCTGTATAAGAATTGAATTTTTTTCACGCAAAATTACTTAGCACTGGATTCTGAAATATAAGTGATTCCAATGAAATATTCATTGATTTTGCATGGAGAGTCAACCAACAGACGATTTATATTTCGATGACGTCATTTGAATAGAGTTCATTTTGTGTAACTAACATTGTCTTTTTCGATGAAGTTTTAAGTTTTTAAGTATAATAAATTCCTGTAGTACTGTGTTAATTTAAAGAAATATCAGCGCTGAATGTATCACATTTTAGAGATGTTTAAATAAAACTGTATTTTAGTTGGAAAGTGTTTGATAATCCAATGCTTTATGCATGATTGATCTGTTTTATTTAATAATATCTACGACAATTTCATAGTACTTTATATAAAATGCAAAATATTTTGTTCACTTAGAGTACATGTATTCTTTGAATTTTCTCAACACGATTCTGCAAAAGACCTTAAAAACCTATAATTTATGGGCATGTTATGGTCCTAAAGGGATAAGTTAAGAAGGGTACATGAACTCATTGCAGGGGTTTTTCATCATCGTTACTCGATAAAAGATTTATCGTAATCCCATAAGTAGATTCCGGCAAAAACCCTGATTACGTTCCGACATGTTGTTCATTAAATCGAAGTAAAAAGGATTAAGTAATGATGAAAGGTAAGTAGAAGAAAATAAAGGGTTTTGTGTACATCTGATCTCTTCATTTGTTTCGATTTCTACAAATGTTTGTTATAAAATGTGTTTTTAGGTTCATACCCTCTTTAAAGATACTTTTACAGGCAATCATCGTTATTAATTAAAAGTCCGAGTCGTTGATCTTGGCGATCTTTGGAGGATTACAGAAACTTCAAGAACTAAGATGATTGTCTTAGTTTTCCGGGTTACGTAGGTTTTTCGAAAACTGTCCATGGCATAAAAAATGGCATATAAGGCATATATAGGGCATATATTGGTGTTTGTTTTACATTTGCTAACGTGGAACGAGTAAAATTTTTCAAAAACTGCAGTGTTTAGAGAATACAGTCGGCTGCTTTGTTGCTGTTG
Organism: Amaurobius ferox; assembly: GCA_951213105.1. Lineage (NCBI taxonomy): Eukaryota > Metazoa > Arthropoda > Arachnida > Araneae > Amaurobiidae > Amaurobius > Amaurobius ferox. The sequence goes on along the minus strand of OX578140.1, from coordinate 81,737,622 downwards.
TTGAGACCCAGACCGTCCGACCTACCAGAAAGGTGTAAGGTATCTGTTTGGACCAACGAGTTAGTATATATGGAGAGAGGGTGGTCCAATCAGCCCCATGCTATCAACATGGTCAAACACAGAGCAGGTGTAGTAGGTCGAGGAGGAGAAGGACATTCATGATTTGGCGATTTATCGCCTAAACTGTGTAGTGTACCTTCTGTTTATTTTTTAACTTCTATTAAATTCGAATATGAATAGGAAGTTGTTACACGTGTTATACGTTATAAGATTTTAAAAAATATGTATGAAGAAAAATGCGAAATATGATTAGAATATTTTTATTACCAAAAAATTTTATTACTAAAGAATAATTTTGTTAATGAAATGAGTTTTGTATAACAAATTGAACTGTAAAACAACTGCAAATAAAACATGATACGAAATAGATTACAAGTATACAAATTGAAGTATATGTATAATATATTTAAAACAATTATAAAGTATATGAAAAAATTGTGTACATGCTTGCCTAAAATGTAGATTTCTCCACTTTTATCCAGATAAACTTTATCTTTGAAAGTTATGTTAGCAGTATCCATATCTGCTTTGAGGCGTAATACAACTGAATCATTTTTACATCTAATTTATTTTAATATATTGTATGCGTACCGTCAAATATAAAAGAATGTAACATTTGCAATAATAAAATAGTTAACTTTATTTGCATTTTTTTGTTTATAAAATGACATTTCAAAATAAAATAAAAAATTATGTCTAAATTCATAAATATGGGCTCAGATATTGAAGCAGCCATGATTCTTAAATCGTCAAAACGTGTTCGAAAGGTTCTTGCATGTTTAACCATATAGAATTTGGAAATTGTTTAAAAATGTTTTCTATAAAGTATTAGGAAATAAATAAGATTATAATATATTATGGCACAAAAAAGAAAAATTGCATTTCATTATAATAGTTTCAGAGATTTGGTTGATAATAATTCGTTTGAAAAATGCTTTAAATAAATATTGTTGAAATTTGCATTCAGAATTTAAAAAACCGTTTTTCCTCCCAAGGAAAACTGAAAAATATAAAACTTTATAATATTTCATATATAGGGAAATATATATATATATATTCGCTATTTTATCTGATGCGAATTAAAAAATATTAAAATATGTGTAACAATTATTGCCTTTTCATCTCTTCCTCCTGACAACATCTTTATTTAATTCCCATTAACCCCCTCCCCCTTTCTTTTTTTTTTGAGTTTTTCGTGTGCTATTATTTCATTTTAATCATGTTGTAATTAGTTGATGAAGATGATATCATATGTAGTCCTATTTCAATAAAAAATTATTACTTTTGAATCACCTAAGCAAGGTGTCCCAATAGCCTTATTTTCGTCAAATTTCTGTAATTATAATAATTTGGACTTTCATTTATACAAGTTAGTCGCACTTGAAAGACGCTGAAACACGACTGTGGTACATAAAACATGATGTAAGTAATAATATTTATATTGGTAGAGCTGTTTCTAGATCAAAAAGCCAATTACTTAAATTATGATGAGGAGAAAGTAAGGTTCTTTTAGAGTTAAGATTGCTCATTTAATAGATTGCTAACGCATGATCAAGAAGTCGGTGATTCAAATACTTCTTTGGGCAAGGAATATTTCTTTCTCGAGAACTAAACAAGAGTGTAATACCATAATACTTCTTGAAAACACTGAGAGTTTGATGATACATCCTTTGATATTTAATTTGTAAACAATCGAGATGTTTATATGAAATTAATTCTAACTAACATCGTTATCTATAAGATTTATCCGGAGGGGGGGGGGGGCAATATCAAAGGTAAGATTAACAACATCGACTTATTAAGTACGATTTACTCTGAACTAGAAATGAGATCGTGCTCATATTTCAGATCATATATCTTTAAATAAAATACACTTTAAGCAATGGGGGGGCAATCTCAAGGATAAGATTAACAACATCGACTTATTAAGTACGATTTACTCTGAACTAGAAATGAGATCGTGCTCATATTTCAGATCATATATCTTTAAATAAAATACACTTTAAGCAATGGGGGGGCAATCTCAAGGATAAGATTAACAACATCGACTTATTAAGTACGATTTACTCTGAACTAGAAATGAGATCGTGCTCATATTTCAGATCATATATCTTTAAATAAAATACACTTTAAGCAATGGGGGGGCAATCTCAAGGATAAGATTAACAACATCGACTTATTAAGTACGATTTACTCTGAACTAGAAATGAGATCGTGCTCATATTTCAGATCATATATCTTTAAATAAAATACACTTTAAGCAATGGGGGGGTGCAATCTCAAGGATAAGATTAACAACATCGACTTATTAAGTACGATTTACTCTGAACTAGAAATAAGATCGTGCTCATATTTCAGATCATATATCTTTAAATAAAATACACTTTAAGCAATGGGGGGGGGGCAATCTCAAGGATAAGATTAACAACATCGACTTATTAAGTACGTTTTACTCTGAACTAGAAATGAGATCGTGCTCATATTTCAGATCATATATCTTTAAATAAAATGCACTGAAAAATTATGATGTAAAATCTAGCTGACATTGCCAATGAATGTAAACTATTATTACATTTTATTATGAACGTAAAATTTTATCATACGGCACGTCTTTACGTTCATTATCTAAACTCCTATTTTTCTTCCCTAGCCACCAAATCTTGCGAGTCGCCAACCGTCGCCAAGTTTTATCTCGAAGGGAAAACATACGAGGATATCGAAAATAACACTATAACTATCAGAAAAGTACTCCGAATGTTTTTTTTAAAGTGTTAGAATGATATTATAAGTCTTCTGCAATATCACAAACACCAAAAATAGAGCAAAACTTCTAATAATACAGCATTAAAAGCAATGAAATTAATAGCCGAATGGAATGCACCATGCTAAAATCTAGCAAAATTACTTCTTAACTATATTTGTAAGATATATAATGAAAAAAAAAACTTACCCATGAAAAGAGTAAAGTCCTCCTTTTACATGCTTTTTCTTGCAGCCGTAAGCACAACAGCACATAAGAAATATAAATGGTAAAATAATGGTTAAGTACGCTCTCGGTCGGAAATCTCCATTGAAATGTACAGAGTGAGAGTCGGAAGAAAACGGGTTCGGAGGAAATTCGTCCTGACTACAACTCCCTTTATCTTTGACGACGATTGCAACCCTTAAGCTCTCTCCATATATACTACCTCGATGGTTTGGACGGCCGGAAAGTGCCACCCAATTCAGACCGGAACCCAGTGGGGGAGGCATCCATAGGGACCGTACCCTCCTTCCCCTACCACCAAACTCTCGGAAGTACGGACTCACATGTTTAACGTGATCGTACTCCGCGTGAACACGGCGGCAGTTTTGGCAGTGGCGGGAATCGAACCCGGGCCTACCGAGTGCAACCCCTGCGCGCTAACCACAGGGCTACCGCGCCGCTAGATATCTGGATAGTAATTAACTATATTTTGTTCTCTTGCGCTTATTACTGTTTGAAATAAATTATTAGTTATCCAAAAATTGGGAATGATTTTGTGTATCCTGCAAATACAGCCACGATTACAAAGAATACGTTGCCACAAATTGGCATCAGAAGTGAGATTTCTGGAAGATTGACAAGCATATATGTATTCTTGACTAGAAGAAGGATAAATGAAGAGTTTCAATAAATTATGGAAGCCATAAAAGCTGGACAATAGATGATGGAAGAAAAACGAAACCTTAAAAGCCAGACAATAGGAATGAAAAAAGAGATGAAAACTGGACAAGAAGTTATGAAGTCAGAAAAAACACATGAAAGCCCAACAAGAAGAGTTGGAGAAGCATAAATGATACAATACAAGAACAAATCAAACAAGAAAAAAAACCGTGAAAGCAGAAATGAAAGCGAACAAGAAGAGATGGAACAGAAAGTTAAAACTTTACAAACCAACATGAGAAACATAAATTGGAAAGGTACAAGCCGAGATGAGAACTGATCAAGATGATGTTAAATTGAAATTTGAAAACGTAAGTGAAGTTGCGAAGAACCCCAAAAAGAGATTATTGTATATGGAGTGAGCGAAAATCGACAATAAATCATTTTCTTCATGTCACCATTGTGTAAATTCTCCTACGTATGACTGACGAAGCATATGAACGAATTTTGGGACACAATTTGATGTTATAGTAGAAGTGATTAATTGGTAGAAATGTTACAAGGACAAAACCTGTCAACTCGCTGCTTCCCTTCGATATTTCGAAGTAGGTGCTTTACAGACGCTCCAAGAAAAAAAAAATATTTGGACTTCGTAATCCTGATAAATGTTCTCGGACTTCGCTATAGAAAAAAAAATTGAAAAAGACTAACAGAGTTCAAATAAAATCATGCCCCCAAAACGCTGAAGAAAATCTTTAGAAACTGGCATCCCATATTGAAAGACTTTCACAATTATCCTCTTCAAACTGTTCTGCAAATGCTGTAGACTGTCATATAGCTACTAAGTACTTTATCGAAGCTATTCGCTACACAGAAATTCAACAAGCAGCTGTTAGGACCTAATGCAAGGATTGGTTCTAGCAAGCAAGTTTGAAGCAACCCGTCAAACCTCTCGCGATCTTCAAAAATACAACACGGAGCAGCTTTGATTAAAACTCTTTAGATTCTGAGATACTGCGTACTATGGAGAATATGAAAGTTACTCCAGTGAGTAAATGATAAGTTAATAAAATCATCTAGTTTTCTTCTGAAAGTACTGGTGTTGTGAAACTGTGGAAAATGTAGTCATGCACGGTAAAAATGCCCGTTTTTCGGAATAAGAGATGTAAAAATAGCCTAAACCCCAGAAAAAATTCAGGAAAACTAAACGAGAGATTAAGTATCAAAACGCTGGGCGTTTCCTATTGGTTGGAAATCCTGTGACGTCGCGGTTTGGGCTTCAAGTGTTACTTTGCGGCAAATATCATACAAAAACGAAATGTAGCGCATGTCAGCATTGTAAAAAGGTATAAAATAATGTAAAAATAACAAATATCATACAAAAACACAATATAGCACAAAAGTTATTACGAATGCAATATTTGTCTTAGTGTACAAATAATTGAAAAATATATAAGTAAAATTAAAATATGTATAATAAAAACATAAATCATACAAAAACGAAAAATAGCACATATCAACACTGTAAAAATGATTATATATATATATATATATAAAATAGTGCAGAAACCAAAAATTTACATAAGAATGCTCGTTCTCTGTAGAAGGGCGCAAAGCGAAAACAGCCATTTGTGCAGCAGTTGGAATAATTTAAGAAAACTTTATGAAAATAAAGAAGCAATCATGAAAATACATAGCGCAAATAAATAGAACATAAATAAATGGGCGAGGAAAATACACGTGAAACTAAATATTGTGAGAAAAAAATGCAACCCCTGAACGAATGATCTATATGCCACTAACTGGTCAATAAGAAAAGCGCAGTTTTGATATTTAATCTCTTGTGAAACCTAAGCAGCGTCAGTTTACGGAAAGGAAACTGCCGTATTAAAAAAAATGAAGCATTACAGACTTCCTAAATTTCCTCGTTGCATGAAGATGCTGTCTTTTATGCTATAGTGTATAGAGAAAGCAATATCGAATGCTAAATGGTTCTATTCACGGATACAAATGCAACTATCATAAAAATGGACTTACCTTCATCTCTCCGCGCATAGAACTGGAGAAAAAGTTAATCCTTTTTCTGATCTACACAACTTTCAGCGTGTCTGAAGTTCTGAGATGCAGAACTAAGATACTAAACCCTTGTGTTAGGCATTTCAGTGAAGTTTAGATCCATATTTCATTTTTATGGGGGACAAACAAAGCTTCATCAAGCCCAGATGATGAACTACTTCATGGAAAATGGAAACATTGAATGAATCAGCAAAATATCCTGATCTTAAACCACAGAGCATGTGTGGGATACTTTCGGGATATATACATTGCAACACGCCAACCCTTCAAGAGTTCCAAACAACCCTGTAAAGCAGTAGCCATATTGCCCTTGGACCTCATTAATATTCCTGTCAACAGCATGAGGAATTGTCAGAACTATCTGGTTGTTAAAGGTAATCATAAACTGTAAATTATAGAACCCTTGCATCGAATAGTATAAATAATTATTTCTAAATCTACAATAATACTAATAATACTCCAATATTTGATAAATCACGTAACAATAAATCTTCATATCAATTTCATTGCATTCCTGTATTTATTACAATACTTACGTAAACTTTTGTACATTAACCTCTGGGAGCACAAGTGTATTTATACAGAGAGAAATAAAGACATTACCAAATTCTTCATTCCCAATATATAGACAATCCCCTTAAAAGGAAATATAGTTTGATAAGGACAACACGAAAAATGTGTGATCAGCCTGCTCAAGATCCACTGCGGCTTTTCTGATCTTGTAAGTCAACGCTGCATCTCTCTGTCTCACATAAACCAAATACTCACTACTGCTTCCTTTTCCTTATTGGAATTGAGGATATACAGAGATTACATAAGGCAGGAAAGATTAGAACGTCTGTTGTGGAAATGTATTTGAGGAATATGATTAATATATATATATATATATATATATATATATATATATATATATATATATATATATATGTATGTATGTATGTATGTGTGTGTGTGTGTGTACTGCTGGGAAATTGTTAAGGACGGATCACAAATTTCAATATAGCACAACATTAAGAGGGGTGGAAGCCCAGCAGGATAAAATATTGTTGCCATACTGTTCGCACATCAGAATAAAGATCATTTATTGTTCTGGAAAATACAGAAGATTTTGAAACATCTGAATGGAAAAACGTGTTCATTTGATGCTGTGTACGGAGAAATGAAAAAATGCATATGAACGACAGCAGACACCTTTGAGAAAGGTGGCAGTACGGGATATGTCCACCAAAAAGTCCCAGAGATATGTTTAAACAAAGTTATAACAAAAGTTTAAACAAAGTTTGAACAAAGATATGCTTAAATAAAGTGCATATATATATATATATATATATATATATATATATATGTACTGCTGGGCAATTGTTAAGGACGGATCACAAATTTCAATGTAGCACAACATTAAGAGGGGTGGAGGCCCAGCAGGATAAAATATTGTTGCCATACTATTCGCACATCAGAATAAAAATCATTTATTGTTCTGGAAAATACAGAAGGTTTTGAAACATCTGAAAGGCAAAAAGTGTTCATTTGATGCTGTGTACGAAGAAATGAAAAAATGCATATGAACGACAGCAGGCACCTTTGAGAAAGGTGGCAGTACGGGATATGTCTACCAAAAAGTCCCAGAGATATGTTTAAACAAAGTTATAACAAAAGTTTAAACAAAGAGGAAGCTGTCAGTACGGAATATGTCCACCATAAAGTCCCAGAGATATGTTTAAACAAAGTTAGAGAGGGATTAATCACAAATTAAAATGTAAATATTTACAGCGGGAGTGCAAATGACTCAACGCAGAAATGCATCTTCGGCTTGTTATCAGGCGAATGCAGCTCTGTATTGGCATGGATGAAAATCTTTTTGAACAAGCTTTGCAATTTTTTTGTAAAGTTATTATTTCTACACAGTGTAAATACTTTTGCACCAATAAATAGCAAAATTATTATTTATATATGAAATCATTGTTTTCTTTCGTAATTTGTGTATGACCCCTGAAACGCGATCTGCCGACATGATTTTTCCCCTCTGAGAACCCATGTCGATGCATCGAAGAGTGGTTTAAGTCAGTATTTTTGTCTTTTTATATCTCTGAGACTTTTTCTGTTAAAATGCTGAAATTTTGTACATCAACTTATTAGTGTATGGGGTACATTTTAATCATTGCAAATGTTTTTGTACGGGGCCTTATAAAAATTTAAATTTTGTATTTCTTCAAATTTAATTCCCTTGAAAATTTTAATCGATTTCATAAAATCCTGTACCTTATTTTACGCGACTTTGTAATGTATTTTATATGTCTGAGATCAATATTTAGGGAATAAAAACCGAGGTCAATGTTTTTGAGACGCCCTGTATAGGGTACAGAACTCAAACAAGAATTAGTGAACTATTTGGACCACAAAAGTGATAGAGCTCAAACACAAGTGTAGCACAACTCAAAAGCAAATTATCGCAACTTAAAACCACAAAATTTTAATCAACATGATTAACACAATGTGCTTTTTCGTTTCAGCCACTAGGGATCCCTGAAAACGCAAAGTGAATTCCAGCATTTTTCACAATATTCTATATAGACAACATTTTTTTACCAAGGACAGTTTCCTTCATAGTTCAATACGTTGTTCTCTTAAAAATTTAAATTTTTTATTTTCCATTTCATGCCCATACTGAAAAATAAAGCTTTTGAGTTGTGAAGTTATTGTAACAGATGTACGATACGCAAAATTATGTACGAATAATGTACGAATAACACTATGCGTACGACATAGTGTAATAAAAATTTTGCATAATCAGCCGTACTATTCTATATTTAAAATTGTTTCTAAAGATAGAATTGAAAACATGGAGCTTAAATCCTTAACACAGACAATATATTATTATACCCTTCAACCATTTTAAAATTATCCAATCATCTAGTACACTGAGAAATATTCGAAAACTTTAGTTTGTTCTGCAGCAGATAGTTTATGCTTTGTGTCTATTTACCTTCAGAACGAATGCCAAGTTTCTCTCCTATGCGTAAAACGTTCGAATATATTTAAAATTTCCTTCGTCGAACAATTCTGGAACATACTATCGATCCCCAAACAAAGCAAGATTTAAAACAGGTTTGTTTATTATTACTACATCAGAGCGCTGAAACAAACCTAAAGGCTCTTTGTAACCAAACAGACGTCTTAATACAAACACCATACTTGTATTTTCGGGCAGAGAAACTCATTACAGACATACAGACAGACGTTGTGTTGACATTACGAATCCGTAGAGAAAAGGAGGGTGGGTCTAGTTGGACAGCTATTCCGGTGGTAAACATTGGAGCCGTGTGTGTGCATGTGTGTACACTTGAAGCTGGTGTGTACTCTGTGTGTATGTGTGTGCTTTCCTTTGTGCAGGCCTAACCAAACAATGGTCACCCGCCGTCGACAGAGAGAAGGGGTGGTGCAAAGCAACTTTAACCCCCCAGTTCTCCAGGCCATTTGTTCAGGGTAAACAAAAGGAGAGACCGGCGACAAACCTTTTGCGGATAAAGGAAAAAGGGGTGATCCACAAATAAATTTTGGACATTTTATGGCAATAAAATATATAAAAATGTGTGTTATTGGATTCATTAAAGTAAAATGGATTTATGTATTTAAACAATTTTATACGCACTACATTCACTTGCTTGTATTATATGAAGTGATGAGCGTTTATAGCATTAGTACATTTGTTTAATACACACACCGGTATCTCTGAACTAATTTATCTCTAATAGAAGATCATTAGCAACGAGTAATGCACTGGGGCAAGAAAACCTTTATTTTTTAAATTTGTCAACTACGTTTCAGTGGACTTAATCTATTACACGATCCTTTGCGTATCTTATGGTATTTCCGTAATATTATCTTACTTATCTTATATTAAGAAAATATAATAGCATAATAATTGGAATTATGATATTACCTGCATTTTTGTATGATATTTCATTAACATTATATTTTTTTTATTTTCTCAAATATGTAAATAAATCTTAATCAAAATTGCTCATCTGGTTTACTGAGTTGTCATCTTAATAAGTCGTCATTAAAATAAATACATTTAGAGAATTAAAATTAAATACACGTATTTTACTTTTTAAAAGCATTTATTTCAGTACTTTTTTAGAAACACATACAGGGGATATTAGCATGAGTCCTGTGCAAGGATGGCACAAAACATTGCGAAGAGTTCTTCATTTTCAAAGGAATATTTCAAATTCTACTTCAAGTATATTATATGTCCTTCAGTTACTTTTCTTCGTATTACATTATAAAGCATTTTTTTTTCTAATTCGGTATTTTCCCATGCAATTTTTATCGCCATTCAATTCTTCCTAAGAATCTCATTGGTATTGTTTGCCATTTAGTATTTCAGTTTAGCTGTGCTGTCAATGCGTTTGTCTACAGTTAAAATTTGTTTCCTGTAAAAGTGGGAAGCTGTTACCCAAGCTTATTATATCTATGCTGTTACCCAAGCTTATTATATCTGTACTGTTACCCAAGCTTATTATATATATACTGTTACCCTAGTGCCATTTATTCACTTTCATCATATTATTCATTTTATGTGAAAATATTATGATTCTTTCAAATTTTTTATGGTTATAAAATGTGCTTTAACATTTCAGTAGTTACAAATCAGTGGCGGCTCGTGAAGTTAAGCAGGTGACACAGGCTAAGCTCTGCTTCACTTGCAGTTATCGGCTGAATGAGTTGTTATCATTATTTGGCGAATTTTCAGACTCTTTTGGATATTTTTAGATATTACTTGACAGCACTTATGCCAGTAGAGTCTGTTTTGACGATGTTCTTTGTCGAGGAAGAAGGGAAATTCCGCCGCTGACTGTGCTTTACCCATTCACGAAGTCACGAGCTGCCACTGATACAAATAAGCATCTACAGAGTTCATATAATGTGTCTCAATGTGAAACTAGACGTAACTGGTTAAACTGGTTCCGTTTTCATAGTTTAAGAAACTAGAATCCAGATAAACAAAAATACAAAAATAATTAGATTTACCGTTAACTTCAAAAATATGTTATATTTATTTGAAGAATTTAGGTACAGTGCAACTCTTTGTACACTAGAAAAGAAAGTACTGGCACAGTAGCTGATAAAATGTGAATATCACTCAACTTCTCAACTTCTATAAGCAAATTTTCGTAGGCATTCATCTCATATTGACTACTGTACAATCTACCTTGTTAACTACTTGTAAACACTTACTAACGTGGGGAGCAATTTATAGATTCAGATGATACAACAAAAAGGATGTTACTCCTTGTTTTGTACGGTTGGTTAGAGCATTCAACCATTTGTTTTCACTCGTGGCCCACTTCAAAATAATTTTTATTTCCCTCCGTGTACTCCCCCTCCCTTCTATTCCTCAAGCACTATTTTAATTTAGAATACAGTTTGGAATTAAATAAGTATGAAGCAACCTTGCTTTCTAATTGGTTGATCTGTTGGAAAATCTAACACATTCGCCAAAAATAAGACGCCGCCGTATGCAGATTTATGTGTAAAATTTGCTTAACCGATTGATCACGAACCACATAAATATAATAAAAAATAAAAAAAGTAAAGCTTAGCTTAAAATAATGACTATATAATAATCATAAACAATTTGACAGTTTAAAATTATTTTTCACATATTTCAGTGGTTATATATTAATAATAATTACTTCTTATTATGCAGCTAACATTGTGGTTTTATTAAGTGGGATTCTTGTAGCTGATACAAACGAGCAAGTTCTTGCATGTTTGGTTGCAGCGTTGCTAGTGATAACCAAAAATCACTTCTGTTCGCAATATCAAGAGGGTTACTCGCTTTGATAATAGGTGAATAACTCAACTGAAGCCATATTCTACGAGACAAAATGTAGGAAATGTCAAAGAAAGAAAAACATTGTCTTCTATCTTTTTCTAGTTTGACTCAGACCGTCGGACCTATCCGATCCGGTATAAGGTACCTATTTGAATGGTCATTGATTCTGCTATTCAATTTAGACCGGAACTCAGTAGAGCGACATTCACAGAGACTGTACCCTCCTTCTTCTGCAACACCAACCTCTTAGAAGGGCTTTTGGATACACAGATTTAACATGCTCGTACTCCTCATAGACACGGTGATGGTTTGAGCAGCTCCGGAAATCGAACTTGGGTCCTCTGAGTGCAATCGCCGTGTCTTAACTACTAGACTATCCCACTCCATTACCTTCTATCAGAGTTGCAGGAACATGTTAGCAATTTCACTGCTTAACCAGAAATTCCCTTTGCCATGGATCCCAGTACTCTGTTTCTAATCGTGGCCCCCAATAAATACACCGTGGCCCCCTGGGGGTTCATTTGGCCCCGTTAAGAACCGCTCGCTTAGTGTATACGTGGGTTAATTGATCCTGTCCTTCATTTTAAAATGAAAAGTACGAACGATTGTAAGATTATATAAATAGTAATAACAAATAAGATTATAAAAAGTAAGATTGCTAGATTATAAATAAAATAAATAATGTCAATTTCATATCCGCAGTGAGATGAATCTTACTGATACAAAAAGCCTCTTTTTTATTTATTTCATTTTTTTATGAATTGCAAAATAATTTTAACTAACAATAATTTTTAAAATAAACAATTCAGGTCTGAACATTTTTCCAATACTCGGCCGTCCAAACAGATACCTTACACTTTCGGGTAGGTCGGATGGTCTGGGTAGAAAGAACATTTCTAGTATATATACACAAAAATCCAATGGCAATCTCACGTCAATTTCGAGAGGTTGGTGGTAGAGGAAGGATGTCGCCCCCACCGGTATATATCTGTTACATTTAATTACTCTAAAACCTTGGTTGAGTTGTACGGTCTGGCAATTTCACGTCACTCATGATATCAGTACAATAGCGTCGTCAATGGAGGTTTGTATGTCATAACTTTCCTCCCCATAGGAACCCATCGAATTTCAGAAAAATGATATTTGCACAAATGATACTTGCAAAAATGGAAAACAACATGTTTTAATTATATATATATTTTTAGGGAAAATTTGGATTCAAAAAATCAATTTTTGACGTCTATTACAGCAAAGTATTTTATTAACTCACAATGGTAAATTTCATTGCAATGCTGTAGAGATCGTCAATGAATGTCTCTACAAATATCAGATCGCTCGAATCACAGGGCCGCACATACAATTTGTGGGCCCCCTCTACAAAAGAGCCTCTTTCCATAAATGATTTTCCCTCTTTGTGAATTTTTCTTTTTTTTCTCTTTCTTCAAGAAATATTGGGGATCAAGGCCCGCTTTGGCACCCGTCCATTCCTTCGAGTGGTGTTTGTTCTCCCCCTTATGGGCAGCCATGCTATGAATACAGCATAATGTATTATCTTGGGTTCCTTAGCAGGTACAATAAATACACCTTTAAGCCTTCAAGATGATGAAATTTGAAATATACATCATTAGAAATTACTTGTCAATATACCTTTAACTTCCTATTTGTTGCAAAAGTTTCACATGGATACTTGTCAATACAGGGTATTTCAATAGGTTTGCATGACTAAATATTTTTGAACGATTGGTCGTGAACTCATAGTTCCAATTTAAGAAATGCTTTAATTTGAGTAAACTATCACGTATGCAAATTTTGATATCATCTGACATGTAACACCTATTATCATTTGATACATTTTAGTAAAAAGTACGAAATTCAACTTCTTTCAGCGGGACTCCTTGAAAATATATTGCATAACTTAATTTTTCCAACAGAAAAAAAAGTTCCATTGTTATGCAATCAAACTTACCCTAATATCATCATTTTAAGTCTACGACAGATAATTGGGAACTGTATAAAACTTTTGCTGAAGTTACATAAGTATGCATGCAAACTTCCGATTACAAATGTTATGTAACATAATTTAATTTTTGTACAATCCCTAAAATCCGTTTTCGCAATTTGTTTTGATCAGGTGACAGTAGTATAAGTCCTATAACCTTGGAAATTTGCTAACTGTCAACATTGTATATTAGGGTCTTTCTCTAGAAGATCTTTAAACAAATAAGGAATAATTTTCTAATTGAAATTGATCTCTCTCTCTCTCTCTGTATGTGTGTGTATATATATATATATATATATATATATATATATATATATATATATATATATATATATATATATATATTTGAAGAATTTTTATTTTACCTGTATTATATATACATGAGATTCATCATTAATAGAAAATGTTCTGTATAGCATAAGTGAAAGGAAGATGTACATGTGACATCAAAAATACTATACGACAAGCTGTTGAATATTTTAAAAAGACATGATAAGAAAACATTATAAATAAATCAGGCACAAAATTGGTATAAATCGAACTGGTTTTAATCGAAAACTATGCATAAACTACGGTAAGTACAAAAAAAATCCATCTCTAGCATATCTGTTACAAATAAGTAACTATAGAGCAAGACTAAAGTTAAAAATAATAGGTAACTTATCACTATAATGTTATGGGGATGAGGGGAATATTAGTATACATAAATCAAAATTAAATAGATATATATATATAAATATATATAAAATGGAAAGGCAAACTCGGCAAAAATGAAAAAAGGCAATAATAATTAGCTCAAGATTAAAGATCTACACATGGATAACAATAAGTTGAAACTAGTACATAAAAAATGGCGATTAATTCGAAATTGCATTCTCGTCAGGACAGCCGTACAATTCGAATTAAAACCAATGAAACGGCCAGTTTCTAACAATGGAAATAGTATGTGACTATGGACATCATTGGAACTGTCTACTGGCTAGTGGAAGGAGAAATAATAAATAGAGCAAATGGATTAAAAACCACAAATATAAAAAACAGAAATATAAACTTACTAATACAGTCACCATGTGGGAGTCGAAATGCCAGCAAGAGAACATACGACAGAGCATTTTACATCTCTTCTTTAAACTGAGTGGATATCGGAATGAATATACTATTGAACGAAAAATTATTTGAATGAAGACTTTCAAAAATAGTAGTCAGTATAGGATTCAGGACAAGTGGAAAATAATCTTTCAAAAATTGTAAAGAGTATCAGACTCAGACCTAGTGGAAAGTAAGGTGATAAGAATGGGTGAAATTCACAAAAATGAGTTATCCAATCAAGGATAAATAATGCAATTGTAAAATTACTACGTGGTGTATTTGAAATTATTAAAAATATTATTTACAAATACTTCCGGATAGTAGGAATTTTGACATATGCGTTTAAGATTAATAATGTTTAGATAGTGAAACTGAGGATCAGAAAGTCGATGTATTCAAAATAGCTGTTTTAAAATGATATTTCTAAACAATTGAATAGAATTACAAGTTTGATATGATAGAAGTTTAATAATAGTGAAGTTATAAGCATCTTTTTTATCATATAGATTGGTAATAACATGATTATGGAGGGTATCTAAATTTAAATCTAACTAATTTACACTTTGACTAACACTAGGTTCATTAGGGATTAATTCTAGGTTAGAGGGGTAAAAATCAATATTAATTAGATAGGAATCATCAATGATAATACAAATTAAGTTCTCAACATATCGATATATAATATATGAATTAGAGAAAAAATGACATTCATTATAAAGATATAAGTTAGCTAGAATACTACTACTACAGCCACCTTGAGGTACACCAGATGTTTGTAAATATATGTTATCACCTTGAATAATATAATTATTGTATAACACAAAGTGCAATATCATAGGAAAGTTTTTGACCTTAAATGTAACATTATTGGAAGAGAGATAATCATAATAATGAAAAATAATAACTTTATATACATATTTAATTTTGATGTTATTAAATATGTCTTTAAAATAAAAGGTATGGAAACCAAGAATATGTAAAAGCTTGCTAAGTTGATTAACTAAATCAAAACTATTGTTCAAAATGAAATATCCTGAATTCTTAAATTTAAGAGATTCATTAATTCTATTTAAATAGTTTAGCACGTACTTACTATCAGTGGTGGTAAAGGTATTATGTCCACAAGTGACCGTTCTAAAACTGAGAGGTGATTTGTGTAATTTAGGAGCCAAAGTAAGATATGGAAATTTATAAAATTTACGATTAATATTTAATTGTGTATATAATTTTAGAATTTTAGTTTTGATTTTGATAGACTGATTATTACTGGGTTTAAAAATATGATTATTTTTTAAGTTATTCTGTAACAGAGAAACATATTTTTTTACAAATAATGGCATAATTATTAGAAGCTTTATCTACATAAGTTATGACAAAATTTAATTGCAGTTCTTTAATAGCAGATAGAAGTTGTTTATAACGATAACTAGGTTTCATAAATTTGATGTTTATAATAACATTTTTTAAAAAAATGTAGAGTAGTATACTTCCATAGATAGAATGCTTCAATAGGAATGAAATGTGAACAGGCTTGTTGGTATATGAATTTATCAAAATCAAAAGATAAAGACTGAAGAAGTTTGGGGTGATGGCAGAATGAAATGCGAAATTAATTGCCCTTTAATCATAATATCCCTAAGTATATCATTCTGAACTATACTGAGATCCCCAGTAATAATGTGTCCATGAGAGGAGTTAACATAAGGAGTAAGATTCTTATCGCTGCATACACATGATGTAAGATGATTGGAGTTTAATGACCTGGAAACTTCATTGTAATTGTAAATAGTTCTACCAATTGGTAAATTATATTTGAAAGATTTTTGTATTTTGATATCACTTATTTGTAACAAGTAGTGATGTTTTGCAAATAAATTATTAAAGTCAAGAGAATTAAGAATTAGATGTTTAAAAGAAATTACACAGTAAGCTGTCTTAGTAAGTGGATTAGGTGAATGGTATAAGTAGAAATTTAAGAAATCTGTACGAAAAGGAAGTAAATCATAAAATAAATATTTAAAATGCTCATTATTTAATTTTAATTTTAAAACATGCTTCAACCGGGAATAAGGAACCACAATCCCCTTTGGCCGTTTCTACTTCCCTGTAAGCATCCACTCTTTTTATTTCTTTTTTCATTTCTTATTCATGTGATTATATATATATATATATATATATATATATATATATATATATATATATATATAATATATATTATGTGTATCCCCAAATAATATCCCTATGGTATTAAACCTTATCCAAAAAATTTACAAATAAATGCAAGTAATAATGACTCAAATGTTGCAAACTTTTCAGATTTAAATTTAAATTTACAAAATTGCAATATGGTTATAAACTTGTATGATAAAAGACAGGATTTTAAATTTACTACATCAAAAATTCAACATTTTGGCTCTAGTTTGCATATATCTGTCTTTAGAAATATTATAATAAACCAGGCTCTTAGAATCAATAAAATTTGTGATGAATATTATAAATTAGCGCATTTTATGGAATTATTGAGTACAGCGACTAATAATGCATATCCTCCCAAGTTTGTTATTAAAATTATCAACTCAGTGTGTCAACTTTCACTCGATAACATCCTAGAAAACTTTCCCAATTATAGTGGCTAACATACATTTAAAAAAAAATTATATATAATTATTTATTAATTATATAAATAAATAAAAATGAAAATAATAAACTAAGTCAAAAAAATTAGAAAAATCAAAAAATCGGAAAATAAGATGCATTAACATTAATGTTTTGAATTTTATTTTCGCAAAAAAAATTGTAACTTTTACCAGTATTGAAACTACAATTTGAACGCCCTTATAATGGTGTATAGTGGCATTCTCGTTTATCCAGTTTTCCTATGAATTACTTGTTTAGTAAGAATTTTCATCTTTGATTCATATTCATATTCAGGATTGCGTATATGGGTTGTTCATATTCTGAATAGATGAGTTGCACCAACGTCACATTCACCGCCATACTCTTTGTAGACGCCTTCTAACATAGTGTAGCGATTTTTTCTTAATATAGATAGGTTTTCAATATTATCTGATTATGTCGAGAAATTGTCTTTAGAAAGCCAACAGAGGTATAGAGAAGAATTAATTATTATAGGTTTATCTGACGATCCATATATTATTCCAATACAAAGTTTTTCTCGATCGCTTGTTTTGATACCATCAGTCAAATGGTCGGATGTAATGCTATATTTTCCAGTTACTCCAAGTCAGGCTACAAAACAAGAAGTCAAGGTACTTTTGATGCTTATTTATTTAATTTATTTTAATACAATAGTGTGTAAGTCTTAGTATATTTATTATAATTGAATAAACTAACTAATTTGTGAAATTATCAGTTCATATTATTTATTTGGTAGCTAATAAGGCTAACTATTTGATGTTTAACATTGAAAATATATAAAAATTTATATTCGTTTGGGTGTGTTGATATTCTTATCACCTTAAATTGTCCTAACTATTCTCTTTTATCTATTTCACAAGTAAAGTACATTTTAATTCTGTATGTTTCTATGTAATATATTATGAGGAAATACATTTGCCAAGTAATATGAACGTTATCATTTTACGTACAGATAGCCCGATGTTACAAAGAACATGGCCGCTGTGCAGTGGAATCGCGAACGTGACGTCACATGAAACTCATCTATTGCTTGTCCGGTCTCCAGCTTAGACTCCCTGGACGGGTCTGGGAGTATTACTATGAACGTTCGTACTTCCTCCCTGGTAGAATTTCGACTTGTTCATTCCGGTGCTTCTAGATAATTAAGCTGTTGAGGTTGATCGTGTATACACGTGGTGGAAGAAGAAGGGTTCATGCCGCATGGTAATACAAATTTTCTTAATGTATCCTATTTTCATTTTTTCAGTTTTTGATGCCTGTAGTCTGGGTTGGAGTATTTATAGTAATGTACTGTTGCTCTATCTGAAACAGGCATGTGTTCGAGTTAGTTAGAGTTAAATACTCAAACCTGAGGAGGAATTTAACTCTGACTAATCATCGAATTTGGGCTGGTGCTGTTTTCTTCTCTTATCGGCATTATGGCCGTGAATTTGCTTCTATGGTGATGTTAATATTACTTGAATTTTTTTTATTATTATTATTACAATAATTTTTTATTATTACATATTTCTAATATATATATATATATATATATATACACAGAGGAGATATATATATATATATACAGCTTTGGGACTTTGATTCTTAAAGTTCTGCCTGAAACCTTTTCTGAAAAACTTCCAACGATGAATTGTATACGATCCCTTTCCCGATATTTCTTCCTGGCATCGAAGGCGCTATCTATTAGATCAAGGAATCAAACGATGTTTAAACCAACTGGACATACTAAACGTATCCGTTAGTCTCGGGTGGGGCAAAGTATCCTGGTGGACTAGGCCTTTAATCCAGACTCTCCGGCCGTACACACATAATATCAGAACAAATATTAGAAGGACGGAATAGAATTGCAATGGAAGGAGCAAAGAGAGTCTGTTGACAGAGTAATTATTGTCTGTCGAAGGTTAGAGGAAATGTTTTTCCAGCGGACGTTGGTAAAGAATCGAATTAGAGTCAATAGTGAAATTGGAAAAGTTTTCAAGCTTTGTATTTTTCGCTGTTTCGTCACTTCGGAATTGGTTTTGAATATTTGTTCTGTTTTTGTTACATTACTTGAAGTACTTTTAAAAGTATTGGTATGTTTAATTTATAAAGAAAATTCATATAAGACGTTCTTTATATACCGTTTTATGAATTGCACTTTCTATTTCTTTTACTCCGTAAATAGCTCATATTCTTAGACACTAACTCCCTCAATAAGACAATTAAAATTTTTGAACTAGTCTTTCTTAATTTTTTGATGATAAGCAAAAAATAAAACTTTACTGATATCAACAGCAATTAGCATGTGTTCCTAATTTTGCAATTCTTTATAGCAGCTAGTAATCATCCTTATCACGAAACTTTGTTGTTCCAGTCGTGTGAAAACTTTTCTGTTCTAGCCATGTAAAAATCTTGCTGTTCCATCCTGTTAAAACATTGCTGCTCCAGCCGTAACTCGAACCGCAGATCTCCGTACTAGTTTTCCCAAATGAGCTGCTGTAATAGATTTGCAAGTTCTTATCACAGGATTCTGCATTCTACTTCCTCTCATCTCAGTTTAACGTGTAACTTGACAATATGATTGACCATCTCCTGCTACTTTTGCCTCAAGTTATCCTCCTGGTGCTATTTTTATCTTATAAGTCAGCTTCCTGGGTCATCGTTGGCTTTCCGATTTGAAATCGGAGCTCAATACATCAGAATCGACGAAATATGTGCTAGTCGAACTAATATCACTTTCAGACCTCCGGCATGATTACACTAACCAGCAAGGCTAATTTGCTCGGGCGCCATTAAAAATATCTTTGCTGACCCAGCCGGTGATTTAACGTCGAATCTTCATACTGGCCAGCCGACACTCTCCCATTTCAGCTACTAGGACAGAATTGCAAACTCTTATCTTCGAAGTGAACTCTGCAAAATAGCATCAAATACATAGAAGGATTTACCTTATAATGCTTAATGCTTTCTAGTCAAGATATTAGAATCTAGATAATAACAAAAGAAGATAAACTGTGTTCTAAAACAAAGTATTCTGTTAATGCTCCCAAGACCTTCATATGAGCGAATAAATGACAACACTGTGTGACAACACCATGTCGGTTATAACAGTAGATAAGTCAAGCAATTTCTTATATGGCTGGAGTTTTAATATGGCTTAGTGACGGTATCACATTGGGACTTAATCCTGGAGGAGTTGTTTGTATCTTCGGTTCTTTCTCGGGTGTTCTATTTAACGCAAATTAAGTTCAATACTCTGCATATTATATATTCAGAAGGTAGATTCTTTTGGAGAACAGACTGCATCTCTCATGCAAAGACTGTGTTCGCACACTTATATTTCAGAAAAGGCGCGACACAATCGCCCTGCTTTGCGCCTAAGACCACCTTGATATTTTAGAGAGTCTAAAGGTATTATCTCCATCGCCGATACGTTTTCTAAGCAAAACAAAAGTTTTTTAGCAATAGCATTTCCCTTCCTTCTCTGTAGTGCATCAAATTAAGAAGTAAGTCCTTACCTTCAGAGCAGAACCCATCTGATATCTGATTCACTGAAAACGAAATAAGTTAAAACATTTTATATGCAGGAAGATATCTTATGGCTATTTAATGCGAACTTAATATGTCATGTGGATATCAAACTTGTCTGCAATAGCTATGTCATTGATGTCTTTGTTGTGTTTTATGCTGTCTAGATATCCAAATATAAATTTAAAGTTTCAAAATTTCAGGATTACGTGCTAATCAAAAATTGTTTGAACTGAAAATTGCAAATCCATAGGAGATCCATTAGATATTTAACTCGTACCTATGCATTCAAGTGATATCTATTGACAGTCTAATTGGACATCCAGATGATAAGGATCACGTATATATTTTCTTTGGCGTAGAAGACCATAAATAGATTCTTCAAGATCTTACCTTGAACATGGATCCAGAAAATTCAACAGAGGAATCGCATACGGTCCCTTTATCGATATTTATTTCTGGAATCGAAAGCTCTATCTATTAAATCTCGGAATCAAACGATGTTTAAATCATCCGGACTTACTAAACGTATCTGTTATTTTCGAGCTGGGCAAATAGTCTCCTGGTGAGAGAGGCTAGACCTTTAATCCGGGCTCTCCTGCCATACACTCATAATATGGAAGCAAATATTAATGGATAGCAGCGGAATCGCTTTGGAAGCAGCAAAAATAGTCTGTTGACAGAGTAGTTACTGTCTGTAGAGGAACAGAAGAAACATTTTCCTCGAACAGACGTTGGAAAAGAATCTTATTAGAGTTAATAGTGAAATTAGAAAAGTTTTAGTTTAGGGTTTTACGCTATTTTGACACTTTGGAATTAGTTTTAAATATTTGTTCTTTTATTTAAATAATTTTAAGTGTCTATATTTTTCTTGCACTAGGGACCCCTGATCGTAACACTACTTCTACTTTCTCCTGATCGCTAACACTTGCCAATTTCCATAACTCGCTTTGCGACTTGGGAAGTTTCGCCTCCTACTTGCTGGTACTTCTGGGCCCTTTTGTACCTTATTCGCTGACACTCACCAACCCCGGATATCGCTTAACGAGCTATTTCACCCCAACCGATGCTCACGACATCCTTTATGTTTCTTACTCTGCAACGCTCACTAACTCCCAGGGCTCGGAGGCTCCGCCCTCTATTATATGCCGCCCATTAATTGCCGGAGATCGCCTTGCCAGCTCTTTCGTTACGCCTACTACGCAGGCATTGGAACTTCGCTCCTAATTCGCTGACACTCACCAACCCCCGAATCTCGCTTCGCTCGCTCGGCCGCCATTACTCCAGCGCTCATCAACTCTCGGATTTAGGGAGCTTCGCCCTCTGTTTGATGTCGCTCACTAACAGACGGAACTCAAACTCACTTCGCGAGCTCTTCTTCATCGCCTGCTACGCAGTTGTATTAAGCCCATTGGACGCCATCTGTTTTCCGCTAAAACCCTGCAACTCCTGGATCTCATTTTGTGAACTCATTAAAATGTCCAGCTTAAAGGGCTTACTGGCGATTTTTATCTTTTTCCCCGTGCGGTTCAAAAATTGTCCTTTAAACATCTATTTTTCTAGATTGCCTATAGATAGAGCTCAGACAATGACTAATATGGATTTAGTATCAAACCCCAAAGCTGTAGGGGTTTATTAAGAATTTTCACTTCCGATTTTTTTCTAATTTCGGTACAAAAATTTTTATTTTCCTTGAAACATCTATTTCTCAGATTCGACTATAGATAGATAACTATAGATATACTATAGATAGATGATATGAATGTATCATCATGTTTTGAGGGTGTTGGGGAATTCACGAAGGATATCATCTTCTGGTATTTTATTTCAGGCTAAAATACATATTTTCCTCGAAACAGCTATATTTTTTCAGAATCAGCTATAGATAGAACTTAGATAATGACTCATCTAAATTCAGAATTAAATTGTAGTTGGAGTAAGGATTTGACTAAGGATTTCCATTTCCGGTTCTTGAGATGTTAATTCCGATATGCAACATCTATTTCTCATAACTGGCTATAGATTAAATTTAGATGATGAATGATATGAATTTAGCATCAAATTTCGAAGGGTGTGCAGGAGTTCAGTATTAGGTCTGGAAATGCCACTTCCGGTTTTTACGAACATTCGCATGGCAGTATGAAATACATGTACAAAATACTAATAAACAAATTCGCAACACTTTCGTTTAAAATGAACTTTTCACACTACTTAACGATATATGAATATACCTTCATAAATTCCTTGTTAATGTTTATATTTTGCATCTTAGCCATTGTGAAGCAACCATGCAGGCTTAAATCGTGAGAAAATGTATGCCAAAATGACACCCTGTTAAATAAACATATTTTCAAGTTATAATTTTCTCAAAAGCTGTAAGATATTTTAATCAAAAATTTTACCAGTTGATCATTGTAAACTTGTATGTAACTTAACTAGAACTTTTATCAAAATTTTAGTATTTCAAAAATTTGCAAATTTTTAATATACATATTATGTTATTTACTCTGCTAAACAGAATATTTTTATTTTTTGCTAGCTTTAAAATTAATATTTATTTAATTCGACCTGTTTGTTTGTACAAATACACCACACGTATATGTTGTATAATATCAGAGTGTGACATTTAATAGATTATGAGCAAACTGTACTTGAATATTAAAAAGTTAGTTATGCGATAAACGCATTTCAATTGAAAAAAATCTGATGTGGGCAACACATGACTTTCCTTATATAATGTAATGAATTTACTACTTTTACAGTAAAAAAATAGGTTTTTCTTATAGTAGATACTAATATTCTTTCCAAGACATTGAATTTTCGACAATTAGTCGTCATTTTCATTGATTTAGCGTCATTTTTATCCATTTGGCGAGATTTTCGTTAATTTGGCAAAGTCGCTAAGTTGGCGGCGTTCCACCAAATAAGTCGCCAAAATCTCGCCAAGCGTTATGCACTAAGAAATAAGTTATTCTTACAGCAGATAAATGATTATTGGCGCTCAAATACAAAAGTATTATTAAAAGTATCTTTTTTCATGAATGGAACGAGCTAGATCCACGAGAATGATGTCACCCAATTGATCGCATGGTATTACATATGAAAAGTGAACATGTTTCTCAATAGGAAATATTTTTTTTTATTTTATATGACTTTTGATAATTTTTTTGAAAAATGTACAATATCTCAAGAACGGTTCATGTTAGCGTTCTAAAATTTATGTCAATCGTTTTCTAATGAAAAATTACATAAGATATGTCTATTTGCGTAACTTTATTAGTGGTTTTGATTTTTTGACGATTTTTTCAAAATGCCATTCGAAAATTTAGGGGGGTTCTGAACATTCGATTGCGTATAAAAACAATAGGCTTCCAGTGTTTACGGATTGTGATTCTTGTACCAAATTTGGTTCGAATCGGTCCCTTCTTTCGTCAGTGATCGTCTCCACAGACTCACTGACACACACACACACACACACACACACTTTCACACACACACACACACATACTTTCACACACACACACACACAGACATCACTTCAAAAATGTTTGATTCGTGATCAGGGATGTTTCAAACGTGCTCTCCCGTCGAAAACTCGAATTCGAATTTTCGACCCAGTCACAATACTTTCCTTATACATTATGTATATAAGGAAAGTAAAAACGTTCATGCTTGTAAACTGGTTTTTTTTTTATGAATGCTTCTAATTCTTTGACATATTTTCTTATGCAATAGATCGTTGCAAAGATAATCTAAAACTTCTAGAAATGCATATAAAACAAAATTAGATGCTTCGTAAATTTTAGGGCTTCTCTCTCTTACAACACCATAGTACTTCTATTGTCTTAATATTCTTGGCTGAAATTTTAATAACATCAGACCGAATCATTTAAAGTGTACAAGTTCTATTTATCATCCTCACCTTTATAAAAAATATAAATATTCATATAAATATTAATAACGGTCTCTAATTTAAAGACGTTACAGTAAGGAACGGTAGCATGCTCTCTGGGAGACTTGGAAGAACTTTAGCTGATTTGCAAACAAAAGGTCTTAAAAGATAAAAGATAAAGAGAGTATAATATAATTGTCCCCAAGGGATTTTCAGCGAACCCAGCAGCAGGTAGCTTCATCCATAATCCAGCAGCCTTTTCAGTGCATATAAAAATAATGTATGTCACTGGAAAAAAATAATAGCCTTATGTGTATGAAAAAACGAGTATTAATAAGAGATTTTGGATCTTATGTCGGAAACCACCTTTATCTCTCTAATCCTGTGTATCTTAGAAACACGAGCAATAAAGTAATGTAGAGAAGCATCAAACGTGAATGCATTTTTGTCCCCTCCCATTCTCTTTTATATTATATGACAATATTTTTATTTGAAAATAATCTTTTTCTCATTTCAAGGAATTTCTTCTGTCTCGGTTTCCAAAGAAAGTCACGGTTCTAGATTATCAGAATACTGTTAAAGCCATTTGTAGGGAGAAATAATGCGGATATTTTAAAATTGTTCTTACTTAAGAAATTTAACTTGTTTGGTTTAGGATAATTAGGCACACACACACACATAGGAAGCCTGTTGCTTTCCCAACGTAGTATGATATATAGGGAAAGTACTGCGAGAGGGTGGGAAATTTGAATTCGAGTTTTCGGCTGAAGAGCACGTTTTAAACATCCCTAAATTAATCAAATTCCCCGTTTTCGAGGTGATGTATGTGTGTATATGTATATGTATGTGTATGTATTCTTATGTGTATGTGTATGTGTTTGTGTGTGTGTGTGAACATTTAAAGCATTTAAAAAATAATTTGATACGATTATTACAATCAGTATATATCAAAACCCTATTCAATTTAAACGTGATCAAATGTCCTGAAACCACCTGCAATTATCAAATGAATATTTGAAAAAATCATTTAAAATTCATGACCTTCAATAATGATAGAAAAAATAAACATGTCACACGTAATTTTTCATTAAAAAACAAATGATGTGTATTTTAGAGTGCTCCCATGAACAGTTCTCAAGATATTGTACTTTTTTTCAAATACATACCTGACGATATCATTAAGAAACCAGCACTTTTATTGTTGATAAATAAATAAATATTTCAAATGCAATATTTCATTACAAAACGAATGACATAAACTTTGGAACCTCAGCATAAACCGTTCTAAAGATATCACACGTTTTAATAAATAAATTTATAAAAAAAATTGCATAGAATTAAAAAAATAATACCTATTATCAAATATCTTGACATTTTATATTCAATATTACTCGAAGAATGTAATATTGAACTGTTTTGCATCCAATTCATTCTATTTGCAAGGGAGGATATTTTTATATTAGACCTGGATTTTGGCGAAAAGAATTCGCCAATAATAATTTTTTCACCTGTATTATTACTTTCCTTATATACATAATGTATGAGGAAAGTATTGTGACGGAGTCGAAAATTCGAATTCGAGTTTTCGACGGGAGAGCAAGTTTCAAGCATCCCTGATCACGAATCCAACATTTTTGAAGTGATGTCTGTGTGTGTGTGTGTCTGTGAAAGTGTGTGTGTGTGTGTGTGTGTGAAAGTGTGTGTGTGTGTGTGTGTGAAAGTGTGTGTGTGTGTGTGTGAAAGTGTGTGTGTGTGAAAGTGTGTGTGTGTGTGTGTGTGTCAGTGAGTCTGTGAAGACGATATCTCACGAACGAATGGACCGATTCGAATGAAATTCGGTACAAAAATCACAATCTGTGAATACTGGAAGCCTATTGCTTTAAAATACAATCGAATGTTCAGAACACCCTTAAATTTTCAAGTGAAATTTTGAAAAAATCATCAAAAAATCAAAACCTTTAATAAAGTAAACGCAAATAGACATTTCTTATGTAATTTTTCCTTAGAAAACTACTGACATAAACTTTAAAATGCTAGCATGAAAATGCTAGCATAGAATGTTAGAATTCTCAATAGAATGCTAGCATTCTCAAAATATTGCACATTTTTCAAATAAATGCATCAAAAAATCCCATAAATTAAAAAAAAATATTAACTGTTGAGAAACATGCTCACTTTTCATATGTAGTATCATGCGATAAATTTGGTGACATCATTGTCGTGGATCTAGCTCGTTCCATTCATGAGAAAAGATACTTTGAGAAATACTTTCGTATTTGAACGCCAATAGTCATTTATCTGCTATAAGAATAAATTATTTCTCCGTCCATAACGCTTGGCGAGATTTTGGCGACTTATTTGGTGGAACGCCGCCAACTTAGCGACTTTGCCAAATTAACGAAAATCTCGCCAAATGGATATAAATGACGCTAAATCAATGAAAACGACGACTCAAATTTCCATATCTTGGAAAATATATAAGTTTCTACTACAAGAAAAACCTTTTACTTTCCTTATATACATAATGTATAAGGAAAGTATTGTGACGGGGTCGAAAATTCGAATTCGAGTTTTCGACGGTAGAGCACGTTTCAAGCATCCCTGATCACGAATCAAGCATTTTTAGGTGATGTCTGTGTGTGTGTGTGTGTGTGTGTGTGTGTGTGTGTGTCATTGAGTCTGTGGAGACGATAACTGCCGAACGAATGGACCGATTCGAATAAAATTTAGTACAAAAATCACAATCCATGAATACTGAAAGCCTATTGTTTTAAAACACAATCGAATGTTCAGAACCCCCCTAAATTTTCGAGTGAAATTTTGAAAAAATCATCAAAAAATCAAAACCGCTAATAAAGTTACGCAAATAGATATTTCTTATGTAATTTTTCATTAGAAAACGATTAACATAAATTGTAGAACGCTAGCATGAATCGTTCTCGAAATATTGCACATTTTTCAAAAAATTTATCAAAAAATTGTATAAAATAAAAAAAATATTTCCTATTGAGAAACATGTTCACTTTTCATATGTAATATTATGCGATAAATTTGGTGACATCATTCTCGTGGATCCTAGCTGGTTCCATTCATGAAAAAATACTTTGAGTAATACTTTTGTATTTGAACGCCAATAGTCATTTATATGCTATAAGAATAAATTATTTCTCTGTCCATAACGCTTGGCGATATTTTGGCAAAGATTTTGGCGGAATGTCGCCAACTTGGCAACTTTTTTTAAATGTTACATCAAAGAAAATCTTTCCAAATGGATAAAATTGACGCTAAATCAATGATAATAACGACTATTTGACGAAAGTTCAATATTTTGGAAAAAATATAAGTATCTACTATAAGAATAACCTATTTTGTTTTTATTGTAAAAGCAGTAAATACATTGCATTATAATATAAGGAAAGTCATGTGCTGCCCACATCAGATTTTTTTTCACTGTAAAAGTAGTAAATTCATTGCATTATATAAGGAAAGTCATCTGTTGTCCACGTCAGACTTTTTACAGAGAGCGCTTATTTGGGACCCGGGTAATTAATTCTAATACATTCATAAATTTGCAGAACTACTTAAAGTATGAGTTAATTTCTCAGTTTGATGAGATTTGGGTGGGTTAATATAATATATAAATCACATGTTGTTGTTTCCCATAAATTTCAAATTGTAGACCAAGTATGTTTTAGGAAACTATGACGAAATAATAAGATAACTATATATCCACAAGAATTACCTAAAAATAAGCAAATTTGGTGAAAATCTTAAGCCTCGGCTAAGCAACACAGTCTGTTATGCAGCAGAATTTCTTTTAACAAAAAGATAAATTTGCTGAAATAAATATAATTTTACACTAATATTTTGAATTTAATTTATATTTTATAATACTTCAATCAATTTAAAACTTGCAAATTGATATTTAGCGAGCAGTCTGAACTACTTTGCGACATTTAGCGAAACTGTTACCATGGAAACCAAAAAACTCTTTGTTTATAATTCTAAAATTGCATAGTTCTAAAATTGCTTTATTTAAATACCGGACCTCATGAAATGCGTTCTTTTATGACATCAATTATACGCTAACACGGGGGTGTGAAGCAGCCCAGTGGCTAGCGCACTCGGATTGCACTCGAACTATCCGAGTTTGATTGCCGTCTCTACCCAAACTATCCCCATGTTCACGGAAAGTATGGGCACGTTAAATAAGTGGATCCGTAAGTCCTACCGAGTGGTTAGTGGTAAGGGAAAGAAGGTATGGTCCCTTTGGATGCCGCCCCCACTGGGTTCCAGTCTAAATTGGGTGGAATTTCCCTGCCATCCAATCAGATACCTTCGGGTAGGTCCGACGGTCTGAGTCGAAGAAGAAGAAGAATTACATAACATCGACACGTAAAGTAGTCCAATATTGAGAAATTTATATTACTAAAATCGCAAATCAAATTATCATTATACAGAGTGTCCCAAAAAGATTGAAATGCGCCTTAATTCTTTACCTGTTGGAGATAAGTGGGCAATGTAAATTGCAAAAATGTTGAAAGTAAGGTAGGATATAAGACTAAGTTAATGAAATAGTCCTCCCATTAATTTTAGAAATGTTACACTTTTTAAATTTTTATACGACCCCTTAGACAAATTTGGTCAATCAGAATTTTTTTTTTAATGCAACAAGATAGTTAAATAAACCGCATATCTGAATCTTTAGAATTGAGCGAGTTATATTTCATTTAAAATTGAACACTGTGAATGGGGACCATATATCATATTAGAAGTGTAAATTTGTGACATATCACAAAAAAAATAAAACTGTATGATAATACATGGGATACCCACCGGCCGTCCAAATGGATGTTCTATGTCTTCGGATGAGTCGGACTGTCTGGATCTTCAACATATCACACCCAACCGCGTAGTGAGTATCACTGCTTTATGTGATCTCTGTCTGTGTAATGCTTTATTTAGTTGCATTTGTGAAAAAAAATTTTGACACATATTGACGTATTTTTGAGCTAAACCATTTGCATCGTCAATTTGTTTATGATCCCTATTCTCACTGATGAAACAGCCTTTCACATAGTACGGAAAAGTGGCATAAGTCAGATTTTTCCTTTATCATAGTTGAGTTGATTTTAAAGATGCAGATATGCGGGATTTTTTAATGATCTTCTTGCATCTATATAATAAAAGGCAATGTCTGTCTGTCTGTGTGTCTTATACACTATGGACTCAGCGACCGCACGTCGCAGAGCTACGAAATTGGCACGTGAACGAAGATGACACGTGAGACTACGAAGCACTACGAAGATGACACGTGAGAGAGGTAACGCGTGATTAAGAAGGTGACACGTGAAAACCGATTTTTAAAATTTGAATTACTTTTTTTGTTATTTAATGTTTTATGCGATTTCGACCGTTTTCCCCCACTTTTTCTCCACCATCCAGACATCGTAGAAAAAAACAAATCACACGACCGGAAAGAACAGACAGTTACGAGTAAAAATATATCAATTTCAAATCTCAGGGACAAATTCTAATATTTTTTAAAGATTTTAAAACAAAAGTCACTTTCGGCTAAAAAAAACGAACTTTCATTTTTAAATCCTCGCGTCGAGAAAAGTACCGACAGTTTCGACTAATAATTTACATTTTTAGAAAGCTGAAAGGTCAGGCATTCTTACAAGCTCAATCTGGTCAAGAAATAAGAAAAAGTAGCCGCACGATCCGGATTTTAAGGATGTAATGATTTTCAATTTCTCGACCAAACCGGGAAAGAAAGGATCGATTTTTCATCCACATGCGCGCGCAGACGCACGGTGTTTCTATGGTGGAGGGGAGGTGTGCGAGGTTCTGATATCACGGTTCTGACGAGGTTGCGTCTTCAATTTACTTGAAATGCATTTATTAATTTTTTAAAAACGTCATTTTTACTTACAACTCAACCCAAACCTTTCACTTTGTTGTGTTAGCTGTTTCTTTGGAGAGGTTTATCCATATCAAGATAATAATTTATTTTACTTCATTTTTGTTCTTTTAAGAACATAAACTTTTCTTTCTCCTTTTATAACATTACGTATTAAGTGTATTTACACGTTTATAGTGTATTTTATTTATATTGCTTTAAAATTGTTCTGATTTAAACAGGGGCTATATATTGTTCTGATTTAACAGATTTTCGACTTCTATTCCAGAATTGTATTTAGATTTTTGTTTAATTTGTAAACATTCTATTCAGTTTAGAGTTTATTTTAACAGTGGACTATTGGTATTATGGGTGTTTATAATTTTGTTTCGTGTTTTTATTAAAAACAAAAAAGCTTTTAATATATACAAACTTAAATAATGAATGTTTTTGTTTTTGGAATACATTATTTTTCTTCTTAAAATATAATTATTAGTGTTAACGTCATTAAACTAAAACAAACCATCCATTTTATTGGAATTAATTATTCATCCATTTTATTGGAATAAAAATTATTCATCCATTTTATTGGCGCCAGCGAGTTTGCCATGGTCAAAATTTTCAAGGGTAGAGAACAGGCTAGTCGCCGAAAGCGGCTAGTTAAAAATAAAAATTTCCTGATTGACCAAATTTTATTAAGGGGGTCGTACAAAAATTAAAATGTGTAACTTTTTGAAAATGAATAGGAGGAATATCTCATTAATGTAGTCTTATTTCCTACCTTACTTTCAACATTTTTGCAATTTACATTGCCCACTTATCTCCAACAGGTAAAGAATTAAAGAGCTTTTCAATCCTTTTGGGACACCCTGTATATTGCCATGATTTTTTTCCAAATGATTTTATATTTGCCGAATTGCAGTACGAATATTTTGATCTATAACATTTGTTGCTTTTATTAAACTTATGCCCCTTTTATTGCGACATGTAAAAACGCAAATCCGAATATTTTTATTGTCTTTAATTCTCAGTCTGGAAAATTAATAACATCAAAACAACCTCCTCTATACATTATCCTCCATCTTCATATTCCACTTTTCTTTGAAATATTTACCAGCATTAAGGCTTGTTTTTAACTCAGAGAATTTAAAAGTGGGAAAAGGGAATCGGAACTCTTCTGTACATTTGCGAGAAAAAGCTTTAAAAGAAAGAGAAAGGGAGTAATACAATAAGTAATTGTCCCCGAGGGGTTTCAGAGAACAAAGAGGGTAGCTTTACAATTGAAAGAGAACAAAAAACTTTAAAAATCTGAATTATTGAAAAGTAAATAATTGCTATCTTAAAATTTTCCATTAATAAAAAGTGAAAAAACTGGTTTTGAAATTTAAATTACCAAAATTAACCAAAAGTGATTTTATTATTCTTTTAATGTATATGTATGCCCACCATGTTGTCTTTTGTTAATGATTGCATTTTACTTGTTCACCATCTTGTACCAATCACGTGGTTTTGAACGTGCAGGAGATTTGTTGAAGACCCAGACCGTCCGACTCGTCCAGAGGACTTAGAGTAACTAGTTGGAGTGCAGGAGATTTGTGTCAAACTGACGGCCATTTTTAAACCGTTCCATAAAAGAGGATAGTATACTGGTGAAGAGTTCGAAAAAATATAAATAGCCCTTTTCCTTGAAATATACAATTGTAAATTGTAGAAATGCAATTCTGCTGACGCGGTGACTGAGTAATCAAGGCAACCTCGTGCTCGCTCGGTTTCAGGGTTGGTTCGAATTCTACCTGTGGTCATGGATGTTATGTTGTTGAGAGTAGTGTGTTCCGCCCCCACTGGTGCGTCGGGGCAACGTCATATGACGTCTGAATGGTTCACGATTCTGACCGATGTCTAAGTGAATAATTGAATGTATCAAGTGTTTGACCATTATCAAATAACAAGAATGCAATTATTTTGTAATATCTTGAAATATCTAACTGTAAACTTCTATAATATCAGAGCGAGTCCTGCAATGAGCAGTTTCTATTTTTTTAATTATCAGCTCTTTAAACAAGTTAGATATTAATACATTTCTTTAATATGAAGACGTTAAAAGAAAAAACAGTAGCTCTCGGGAAGTCTGATCTTTATCTGATTTTTAAACAAAAAGTCTTAAAAGTTAAAAAAGAAAAGTATTATAATATAATTGCTCCCAAGTGAATTTCAACAAACCAAGCAGTGGGTAGCTTTATTCATAATCCACCACTCTTTTTAGCACATATAAAAATAACGCAATTTGTTGAAAGAAATAATAATCTTATATATGTATAAAAACGAGTATTAATAAGAGATTTTAGATCTTATGTCAGAAACAACTTTTATCTGTCTAATCCTTTATGTCTTGGAGACCCGAACAATAAAGTGATGAAGATATTTTTACCCCTTCATTTTTGCTATACGAAAATATCTTTATTTGAAGAGAATTTTTTTCTCATTTTCAGGAAATTATTCTGTTTATGTTTCCAAATAAACGAAGAAATCCATAATTCCAGATTATTAAAATAATGTGAAAACAATTTGTGGGGAGAAATAATTAGATTAATATAGTTATTATTATATTAATAAGTTTTTCATGCATACTTCTCAGTAATTAATTTGAGTTATTATAGCAAATGGTTTGGGATAATTTGGCGCATGATGCTTGCTTTTTAGTGTTATATTTGAAATGGAGTAAACATAAATCGTTTCAATTTGAAGACGTCACAGAATATGTATCACACCTGTATGTCTCAAATAGTTTATTTATTGCGCATATCATTAGATCCAAGAATTTGTAATTGGAAAAAATGCAAGATTTATGGGTTTTCCTTAATTTTCCTAAACTCTGTATCTTTGAATATTAACATCAGCATACAATTCAAAGTCGTTGCGTATTCCTTTTTATCCTCCACGTCAAAACTGATTATTAACTCTATTGTCTTGTTGTGGCGTTGTCTTGTCAAAAGTTGTGGGAAATAGCAATATGATCTGAATTGAAATTAGTAACATACTTCTGAAAATACTACTATGCAAATACTTGCATAGAATAGGCTTAAATAAGGGGAATATTATACTAAATAACTTCCCCAAAGGTTTACACCAGGAGGTATAGCTTCTTTCTTAAATCTTCCCTTTGAACGGTTATAAAAAGAAATCCGATTTGGACAGAGTATGACTTGTCTCACATAATGCAATAACTTTTCTTCTTTCACAGCGAAATAATGGTGTACAAGATTTACAGAACAATGTTTTTGGTATCAAAACAACATTGCATTTTGACCAATATTTTTCGTATTAAAACAATGAATTTTGAACGATATTTTTGGTACAAAAACAACGATGAACTTTGAACAATGTGTTTTTGGTATCAAAACAATATCATGTAAATTGAAACTAGGTGCTTTTAGCAACATATTAATCCAAACATAATTACTTATTTATACTCACGTGCAAAACCTTCATAAAATTCAATTCACATTTAATTAATATTTAATGTAAGAAATGGCTTGGCGACTTATTTGGCTTCAAAGTATAAAACTATGACAAGTATCTACTCTCGTGAATAGAACGAAGCAAATAAACGAGAATGATGTGTTATGGATTTGTATAGTATTGCATATAGTATACATATTTGTGTATATTGCATATGGTATTGCATATGGTATACATATTTGTATATATAGCATATGATATTGAATATGGTATAGTACTGCAAGGTATTTAATATAGTATAATACTGCGTGTTATTGCATATGGTATACATATTTGTATACAGTGCATATGATATAGTATTGCACAGTATTGCATATGGTATACATATTTGCATACATTGCATGTGGTATAGTATTGAGTATGTTATACATATTTGTATATATTGCATATGGTGTTGCATATGGTACAGTATTGCTTATGGAAAATGAACCTATTTGATGATACTCACCACTTTTTAATTTTATGTAATCTTTGGAAAAATTTTATTTAAAAAGCATACAATATCTTAAGAAATATTCAGATAATTCGTTTTCCATATACCAGGTTATCAATTTCATCAATATATATGAAATACTTAATTAATAATAACAGCAATAAATACAATAATATGACCTTTTATCTTTTATAATTCTCAATCAAATATTGCTTATTAAAATTTGTCCTTTATGATATATGGAAGTGTCTCTCGGCCAATATTTGATAATTTACCTCGCGTCCAGAGCATGGATCGTTTCCGCATCAAGATAATTCAGGATGATTTACTGAAAGTAGTTGTGGCAAACTTCATCTGAAGGTACTAATAATTTGAGGGATTTTGGCGTCCGCTTAACGCTGGCAAGATCATAGTCTTTCGACAAAGGATCTGGTCAGTTTCTCTTCTTCCTGACATCCACGCTCGCATCTCAATCTAGGCTCATCCAGTTTCGCCTGAAAAATTTGAAAAACAAATTTTAGAAATATAATTCAGAAATTTCGTGATACTGTTGCAAATCCTTTGTATTGGATTCTCGACTTTAATGGTCAATGTATCCGAAAGTCCAGGCCTTTAGACTTTCCGCCAAAACCTTTATTCCACTATTTCTTTCACCGCTCTCTTTCCTTTCCGCTTCCTCTCGACCTCTAAATCTTTGAGAAAAAGCCCTGCATCTATTGTTACAATCCCTAATATCTCTCCTCAAAATCTAATCTCATTGGCCATTAAAACTCCGCATTTCTGACGTTTCGCCTCTTGCGGAACTCACACGTCATACTCAGACATCAGAAGAGCGCCCAGACAAACAACCAAAATAAGAAAACGAAGGGCTCGCGGAGCAGAACTCTAAAAACCCGTGTATCTCTATGAGAACAAACCGAAACACTGCAAAATGGTTCGAGAAACGAACTTTTTGAGCCGCGCCAATAAAATGTCGATACGACATATGCATGTAAATGGCTCTACAACTTAGTAATTGGTCTTTTTTATCTATCTCGCTTTGTTGCGAGTTTGTTACCCTAACTTTTCAAATACTCCACCAATGACGCTGTAATCACTCTCATTCGATCGAGGAACATGGAAACTTTATTAAAAATAGACTTAACACGTGCACTCATGAACCTTTCTTGAAAAGATTATTCAAATCTTTCATCATTAGCCTTTCCTTGTGAACTTTTCCTTATGAACATTTCCTTATGAACATTTCCTTATGAACATTTCCTTGCAAAGTTATTAGGGACGATGGAAAAATTCAGAATTAAACTGTAAAGATAGAGAGGATACCTGCAGCAAATGTAGTGAGATAGAACACATAACTAAAAACTGTAAGAGTAACATTAAAAGCTGTGAAAACTACAAGGAATATAACCGAAAGGGCAATGCTATCCAAATAAGAGCATTGTTGCATCGATAAAACATGCCCTGTTAGAAATATAGAGATACATAAACTAAAATGGAAGACTGCCAGAGCAGCAGCAAGGATTGTGCGAGCGATGCCCTCGAACCATGAACCGCATCAATATGGAGAAGATAAGAAAAAATGTAAAGTCATATAGGAAAAGAGATGAAGTTAAAAGTACTTCACACCAGGCGCCAAATATAGTTGATGCGGTATTGAGAACAGGTTATGGATCAGCCAAAAGCGAATGGAACCGAAGCATACTTCTTAGAAAATGTGAGGATGGAACCGAAGCATACTTCTTAGAAGAGGCGAGGATGTGGAAGTGATCAAGGAAGAGATAATGGGGAGTGTCATATGGTGTTAGATGTAGTAACGTATTTGGTGCAATGGAACATGTGCATGCACTCTTTTATATATTTTTAGATGTTAGCAGAATTGGCAAAAAGGGGAGTATATTCTGAAGGCAGGACAGTGACGTAAGAAGTTACTTCTCAAACTAGAAACTTTGTCGTTCGTCATCTATTATAAGTGACTTCTGTCAGACGTGTCAGCTTTTAAGGTGGATTCCCTGATGCGCAACGCAAATGCGGAGCAGTAGTGTATCACTACCAAAAATGTAAGAAAAATTAAAATAGGAGGTATCTTCTGGAGATGCAATGGATCTCGAACGAAATCAAAAGAATTGAGGAATATTCTGATTTCGTCTATCTCTCTGAATTTTGGTTTCCACTCAAAATTAGAGAAAAATGTTTCGGCTTGGCTTTTGACGAATGGCCGTCAAATCTTAACTAGCTGTTAGTTCTTTGCAGGTGCGAGGACTTGCTCTCTTTCAGGCTGGGCGAGGCTTGCTGTTGCGTCTTCTGGTCACCAATGTAACTAATTGGGATGCTTCGTCTCCTTCTGGCTAGGTACTAGTATACGGATTACTTCGTAGAGGAGATTCACAGATTCAGAGGTAGAGGAGACTCCGTAGAGAAGATCCGCGGACTTACAGATTCACAGATTTACGGTACATCGACTAGGTACAGGTGCATGGATTTCTTACAAAGTCACTGGAGGTGTTACTGGAGAATTTTTCTAGGAAATTTGTATAAGAACCAATCCCTGCAATGAGCATTTTCCATTTTCCATCTTCATATCTGTAAAAAGAAATTGGGTATTAATTCTTGTCTTTATTTTGAAGACGTTAGAATGCTCTCTGTGTTAGTCAAATCCCTTTATTTGATTTTGAACAAAATTTTTTAAAAGATAAAAGTTAAAGAGAGTCTATAATATAATTGTCCCCAAAGGATTTTTAACGAACCAAGCAGCGGATTGTTATATCCATAATCCACCCGTATTTTTGGCTCATATAAAATAATGTAGTTTTCTGCAAAAACTAATAATCTTAAATGTTAAAAACAAGATTTTCGATTGCATGTCAGAAACCATTTTTGTGGGTTTTAATTCTTTGTTTTTGAGAAACATGAATAAAGTAATGAATAAAAGCATAGAACATGAAGACATTCTCTACATCATTACATCCACGCTTTTGAAATATGAAAAATATTTAGATTTGAATAGAATTTTTTTCACATTTCAAGGATTTTTTTCTTTCTTATACGTAGCATTAGAAAGTATGGTTTTCACGAAAATTTTCAATTTCGAAAATTTGATGTCAATATATGTTTTAGGACCTCCTGAGCAAGTTTTGACTACTTTTGGAGTGATGTCCGTCTGTCTATCTGTGGTCTATTTCTTGTGTGCACGATAGCTGTTCCAAATATTAATGGATTTTTACGAAACTTTATATTCTGCTTTGTTAACAAAAAATGTATAACTAGAGAGAATTTATTTTAATTCAACCGAAAACTTCGAATTTTTTTTTTAATGACAACATAAGGCACAATTTGATATAATCTATATAAATAAAATTAAAAATTTGTCTGTCTGTCTGTGTGTCTGTTTGTTTGTCCCATCATCACGGGAGAACGGCTGTACCGAATCTAATGAAATTTTGTGAGTAGCCTTGAAATAGCGACACTTGAATTAATTCAGTCCAAGTTCCGAGTTTCTAAGACC
The DNA here is from genome assembly GCA_951213105.1 of Amaurobius ferox. Taxonomy (NCBI): domain Eukaryota; kingdom Metazoa; phylum Arthropoda; class Arachnida; order Araneae; family Amaurobiidae; genus Amaurobius; species Amaurobius ferox. Next base: position 81,699,518 of record OX578140.1, on the reverse strand, counting down.
AGGGCTTGCCTGGATATTAATGAAAAACGAAACTTTTTAGTAGGAGTTCTAGTCTCTAACTCCTTGGTTCCTCCTAAAGAAAAGGTTGAAAATGGTTTGCTTAAAACGCGAAAGTGAATTAAATCTTTATCTCTTGAGTTTGGCGGAAGATTTTTTGCGCTAATTAAGCACTTTCTGAAGGCATGAATTGTTTGAAGCATGAATTTAAATGGAAAATCTATCACCTTGGTTTATTTTTCACAAGCTTTTACTCAACACTGAAAAGTATTAAGAAATCAAAATGGTTATTTTATTATTAGCATTTTATGAGAAATATTCTATCTTATATCATGTTGCTCAGCAGCGCAATTAAATTAAATGTGTTTGTTAAAGTTTATTATTTTTTTTTCGATTTGAATAAAAAATAAATGGATATAAAAATCTACTATCTTGGATATAAAAATCTACTATCTAATGAACCGTTTGATTTTTCTTTTAATATATTGATTGCGAACTGCGTACATCACTTTCATTTATTTTGGCAAAGAGTGTTAGTTAGTTTGACCAAGCTTATATATATTGTGTTCAACTAATAAACTCATATATTATGTTTACCCAATAAATTCATTTATCCGATTGTTGAAACTTAAGAAGCAGGTATATCTTCTAATACAATTTTAGTCATGAAATATCACAGTACCTGTTAGCTGTCGGACACACAATGGCTCAAAGTAGATTTGGAGCATTACTTTCGTGAAGTTGTGGTTTCACGGAAATCACTCACAATCAATTTGGTAACTGTCTTCTTCTGATGTATGTCCAAGATCTGCTTTCGTGGAGCTCTACGAAGACACTAATCTAAAGAGCATCCTCCACCGTTGAAATCTCAAAACATTATTGTCGGGATTTTTGCGGGACAGGGCTCCCTATAACTCTCAGCCTATAGATACTTTCCGCCTTACTACGTCTCAATACGAGATTGGATTAGCAAATTTCGGAACATTCCTGACCCCTTGATAAAAATCTTTCATTATATATATATATATATATATATATATATATATATATATATATATATATATATATATATCACGAAATTTTTTGAAAGGCACTTATTTTTATTGCTGTGGCGTAATTTTTAATAACATATCAGTGGCGGCTCGTGAGGTGACTGGTCTTTTCATAGCCTCTATAGAAACTTTTGTAAATCTATTATTCATACCTCCTAGACTAATCGTTACTTGGCGGAGTTTCTCGACGTTTCCGGAAGTCGCCAAATTGGCGATAAATCGCCAAATCTGGAAACCCTCCTTTTAACTGGGAAATCCTGATAACCCTGGTCCTCGTCACGTCATACTAACGTCATGAACTGTGTTTTCTTCGCCTGGCCTTCGAGACAGACGAAAGAGCAGGCGCCAATGAGAGAATATTGCGAGTTCGCAACATCATTATTATTATCATTATTTGCGAATTTTTCAACTTATTATTATTATTATTATTATTATTATATCACGAGGTTTTTATTGCTGTAGCGACATTTTTACTAACATATCAGTGTCGTGACGCAGGATAAGTGCTGCTTCAAGTTATCTGCTGAATGAGTTATTACTATTATTATTATTATTATTATTATTATTATTATTATTATTTGCGAATTTTTGAAGTCGTTTGGCTTTTTTTAGATAATATTTGACAACACTTGTGCTAGTAGCTTGATGTATTTTGATAACGTTCGTTGTCGAGGAGGAGGGGGAACAGCACTCTAGCATATACCAGTCATTTCTTTTCTGGAGACATAAAGTCCAGTCAATTGCTCAGAGAACTTCATGTTTATTAGTCCTAACTCACTAGTAAGACACATTTATAGCATTTTGGGGTGGTCACTCACTGTGTCTTTCACATTTGTTGTCCGTGTTCATACATGATTAAATAATTTTTATTTGAAGATATAATCCCAAATGCGGGATTGCGTCATCACAAATATTATGCATAAAATGAAGCAAAAATAAATTGCGTTTAGTTTTATTTTCAATTTGGAAGCCACGCAAATATGTATCCCAACCTTGTTTTTAAAATAAGTGATTACACTTACCATTAGTCAAATAATCGCTCAAAATCCCAAATAAAAACTTCGTAAATACAGCATTAAATGTAAAAATAAACATGTAGTTGCCGAGTTGACATGAGAAAGTGTCTATCCGGCTTTAATGTGTCTTTGAAACCAGTAGATCTGTTGACTTTTGTAGTTAATGATGTATTTGAAATTTTCGTTTATTGTGACTTATCAGTAGATCTAAAAAATATTATAATTGAAAACTTATAACTGAAAGCTTTACTGGGTTTTATTTTTGTTTTCTTAAACACTTTCGCTTTGAATCTTTATAACATTAGTATGTATTTTACCCAGTATTGACTTTTTTCTCATAATCCGCCATGTTATAAGTTCTGAGGATTAACAAGAGTCTTTAATTTGGAAAAGTTATGGGAAAAGTAACATGCTTTCTGAGTCATAGTAATGTAGTTGAACCTGTATATTAAAAGGGTTAAAAAAAGAAAATCCTATAATAAAAAAAATTTCGAAAAACAAAGTAAAAGGCAGCTTTGTTCCGGAATCTTCAATATCTCGTTGGATTCAAAAATAGCATATATCACCAACAAAAATTATAGCCGTAGATATATATTAGTTTAAGAACGAACCTTAAGAGAAATTTGATCCCAAGTTCTCGAGTCATAAAGTGTTATTTTTGTGCCTAACTCATTGTCTCTTAGGCATTCGAACAATCAAGTAATGAAAAAAATCATAAAGCTTAAAAAGTTATGCGCTTATATATATATATATATATATATATATATATATATATATATATATATATATATATATATATATATACATATATATATATATATATATAAATATAAATTATTAAATCCAAAGTTAGAATGTATGTAGTAACTCATAATACACTATTCCAAAATTTTCTACAAATACAAAGAAATAAAAGAAATTAAGACAAAAAGAGGAAATAATAAAGCATAATGCAAGTCATAAGGACAAAGACAATCAACAAATTTCAAAAATGAGGAATGCAAATAAGAAAACAAAAAAATCAAGCAAATATATATATATATATATAAAATAAAAATATATATAATATATATATATATATATATATATTTATATATATACACTGAAGAGCTAAATCATTATGACCACCCCCACCGTGTGTGAATGGGCTTGCCTGGATGACGCGGAGGGCACGTGAGCAGGCAGAAATGTTATTTAATGTCTGCCGGTGATTCTGAGGCATAATTCTATCGCTTCCGTGTGTATGCGATGGGTAAAGCTGCTGATATAAGCGAGTTCGGTCGAGGGCAGATCGTGATGGCCCGATGGTTCGGAACGAGTATTTCCGAAACGAAGTGGTTAGGTTACCTGCAAGTGCGGTTGCGGAAATTTGGCTGCCGTCAAGTGCGGACGCGCATTGAGCTAGCTACCTGCCAGTGGGCTACCGTCAAATTAACCGGATGTTGTCTTACAGTCGAAGGTCACCCATTATATTTCGTTTGCTAACGTTAGACAACAGTGTTATTTAAATTGTAATTATTCAAACATATGTAAAAAGAAATTACCGATAAAACGGTCGAATTTTACGACTTCTAGCTCCTACAAATGTATATATAGCATTAGAATAGAGTTTGAAGAATGAAGCGATTCCTTTTCTCCATTTTTCTGAAAATAAAATATAATAATCTTTTCAAACTTTTTAAGGAACTTGACAAGAAGTATTTGATCATAAAATTTTCTAATTAATAGACCCGAGTTAGAGCCCCTCGCGCCGGTATGCTGGGGAACCCGGTCCGGACAGGAAAAATTAGGTACACATATGAGGGGACGGGGGTCCGGAGAGGCCCCTTCCCCCCTCGCTTTCCACGGGCCTGCATGTGTGTGCTTTATTTTGAAACAAAAAGAATAAGAGAAAGGCATATGTGACATTTTACTCATTCTCAGATAAACGCTGGTAAAGTTGTGAATGAAAAATATAAAATATTTACGCAGGTACTTCTAGTGAAGGAATATGATTTAATAGCACTAAATGTATGCTTAACATATCTTTCAGCAAATTGTCTCTTCCATTTTATAATACTCAAGCATTCAATTACAAGCAGCTATTTTTTTAATAATTTCTAATATTATATATAATAATATATTCTTAAAAAAGATTTAATTATAAACCGGTTTTTCATTTTTTTAATTATTTAATAATGCATTTTTTATGTATATAATAAACTGAGTAAATTATTTTTTTTCTTTCTGTTATTAATTTCATTTTTACTTTCCTTATATACATAATGTATAAGGAAAGTACTGTGACGGGGTCGAAAAGTCGAATTCGAGTTTTCGACGGGAGAGCACGTTTCAAGCATCCCTGATCACGAATCCAACATTTTTAAAGTGATGTCTGTGTGTGTGTGTGTGTTGTTGTTGAAACCCAGACCGTCCGACCTACCAGAAAGGTGTAAGGTAACTGTTTGGACGGTCGGGAAGTACCACCCAATTTAGACCGGAACCCAGTGGGGGAGGCATCCACAGGGACCGTACCCTCCTTCCCCTACCACCAACCTCTCGGAAGGACTTTCGGACCCACATGTTTAACGTGATCGTACTCCGCATGAACACGGCGGCAATTTTGGCAGTGACTGGAATCGAACCCGGGCCTACCGAGTGCAACTCCAGCGCGCTAACCAATGGGCTACCGCGCCCAGTGGTGTGTGTGTGTGTAAAAGTATGTGTGTGTGTGTGTGTGTGTGTGTGTGTGTGTGTCAGTGAGCCTGTGGAGACGATAACTGACGAACGAATGGACCGATTCGAACGAAACTTGGTACAAAAATCACAATCTGTAAACACTGAAAGCCTATTGTTTTTATATGCCATCGAATATTCAGAACCCCCCCCCCCTAAATTTTTGAGCAAAATTTTGAAAAACTCGTCAAAAAATCAAAACCGCTAATAAAGTTTCACGAATAGCCATTTCTTATGTAATTTTTCATTAGGAAACGATTGACGTAAATTTTAGAACGCTAACGTGAGCCGTCCTCGAGATATTGCACATTTTTCAAAAAAATTATCAAAAAGTCATATAAAATAAAAAGAAAATATTTTCTATTGAGAAACATGTTCACTTTTCATGTGTAATACCATACGATAAATTTGCTGACATCATTCTCGTGAATCTAGCTCGTTCCATTCAAGAAAATGTATAGAGTAATACTTTTGTATTTGAACGCCAATAGTCATTTATCTGCTGTAAGAATAACTTATTTCTCCGTCCATAACGCTTGGCGAGATTTTGGCGACGAATTTGGCGGAATGTAGCCAACTTGGCGACTTTTTTAAATGTTGCCAAATTAACGAAAATATGGCCAAATGGATAAAAATGACGCTACATCAATGGAAATGACGACTAATTGAAGAAAATTCAATATCTTGGAGAGAATATAAGTATCTACTATATGAATAACATTTTTTAACTGTAAATGTAGTAAATTCATTGCATTATACTATAAGGAAATTCATGTGTTGCCTACATCAGATTGTTTTTCATAAGTGACAAAAAGGTTTCCCATCTGTAAATATTTAAAACGAATTCTAATATAATATTTAATAATATATTTTTCAAAAGCATTTTTAAATTTGTTCTTATAATTTAATAATTTACTCTTATTTATTATATTTAATAATTTACGTTTTAAGAATTTTAAATTATTTTTTCCTGCTATTATTTTTGTGTAATGTTTTAAATTTATCATTAAAAAGAAATCCTGTTATAGATAAAACATAATTATTTTATAACTTTTCTTTATCAAGAAAGAAAATATTTAAAAATAAACAACTTTAAAAAATTAAAAATATACTATATTTAGATCTCACTAGTACATATATAACATTAAAATAGATCTTGAAAAATGGAATTTTTTCCTCCTATATACATATAGGAGGAGGGAATTGGGAACTTCGATTTTATTGAAATTATTTTCATTATTACATGTTAGCTGGAATAATATGTCCAACGACTCTTTAAAGTATTTATTCTTATATTACAGCTACAATCAAACATATATTACACAGCATAGCTATAAAAAATATGATGTGAACAACACATGACTTTCCTTATATAATGCAATTAATTTACTACTTTTACAGTTTGAAAAAATGTTATCCTTTTAGTAGATACTTATATTCTTTCCAAGATATTGATTTTTCTTCAATTAGTAGTCACTTTCATTGATTTAGCGTCATTTTTATTAATTTGGTGAGATTTTTGTTAATTTGTTAAGTTGGCGACATTCCGTTAAATTTGTCGCTAAAATCTCGCCAAGAGTAATGGAGGGAGAAATAAGTTATTCTTACTATTGGATAAATGACTATTGGCGTTCAAATACAAAAGTATTACTCAATCTTTTTTCATGAATGGAACGAGCTAGATCCACGAGAATGATGTCACCCAATTTATCGTATGGTATGACATATGAAAGGTGAACATGTTTCTCAATAGGAAATTTTTTTTTTCTATTTTATATAACTTTTTGATAATTTCTTTGAAAAATGTGCAATATCTCGAGAACGGTTCATGTTAGCGTTCTAAAATTTATGTCAATCATTTTCTAATAAAAAATTACATAAGAAATGTCTATTTGCGTAACTTTATTAGCGGTTTTGATTTTTTGACGATTTTTTCAAAATTTCACTGGAAAATTTAGGGGGGTTCTGAACTTTCGATTGCGTATAAAAACAACAGACTTCCAGTGTTTACGGATTGTGATTTTTGTACAAAATTTCGTTCAAATCGGTCCTTTCTTTCGTCAGTTATCGTCTCCACAGACTCACTGACACACACACACATACTTTCACACACACACAGAGAGAGAGAGAGAGAGACATCATTTCAAAAATGTTTGATTCGTGATCAGGATTGCTTTAAACGTGCTCTCCCTTCGAAAACTCGAATTCGAATTTTCGACCCCGTCACAATACTTTCCTTATACATTATGTATATAAGGAAAGTAAAAAGGGTTTGAATTTAAAAATTTATAAAAATTTCTTATACTTGTATATTGCAGTTAGCTATATACAAGTATAAAAAATCAACTAAACGGAATATAACGCTACTTTCCACCAGAAAACAATCGTCGGACTAATTTAACGGAAGCCCACTTGCAGGTTTCCTACTACAACTCCATCCGCGACCGCACATGCAAGCAGCCTAACCACAGCCTGTCCGAAACTGCAAAGCTCATCGGGTGTTCGCGAGCTCTCGTACTAGTTAGGATCTATACAAAGTGGATGAATGACGGCGAAACCAGTAGTAGACGGCAAGGCGTTGGACGTCCACGCGTCTTGAACGAAACTGGACGTGAGAGGCTGTCTCGCTTAAAGCAAAATCGGCGACAGCCAGTGGCTGAACTGAGAGCCGATTACAATGCAAGTCCCAGTAGAAGTGTTTCGGGGCACACAGTTCAGCAGACTCTGGTGGATATGAAACACCGCAGCAGACGCCCCTCTCATGTGCCTCTGTTAACCAAGAGTTATCGCCATTTACGTCTCCAGTGGGCCCGGGAACATCATGACTGGACCATGGAATAATGGAATAGAGTTGCCTGGTCAGATGAATCACGCTATCTGGTTCATCACGTCGATGGTTGCGTCATAGTACGACGTGTTCCAGGTGAACAGTTCCTGGACACATGTACCACGGGTCATAAACAGACCGGAGGTGGTGGTATTAGGATTTGGGAGACCTTCTCACGGGCGTCTCTGGGACCATTGGTTGTGGTGGAACACACCTTGAAAGCGGTAAACTATCTGAGTGTCATAAGGTAAAATTTGTCCTTATCAAAATTACCACTATAGGACTTACCTATGATGCCGTCGCTAAGGGTGTAGCATGTAAGCTCCAGGTCCTCAAGCTGGAGAGACGAACACACAAAATATAAATAAATACACTTGATTTAATTGATCAATTTATTTTAATATTTTAAGTTATAGATATCCATTGTATCTTGAGTAATGATACTATTATTAAATCTATTATTATAAGACATATAGCACTGACAACATTTCATTAATACATATTTACACACATAATAACATTGACATATATTTTTAAAACAGTTTCTTTTAATCAATCGACACTCAAAATAGTTCTTTTAGCTCAATATCTAAGAACTCGTTAATATAATCTACTCTTACGCACTGATTGTTCATTATTTGCATAATCGATAAAAGTGTGCCTTCAGTGCTAATTAGTGACAAATTGAAAGTTGATTTACCTCTACTCTTTGTGTTAAGTACGTATTCGTGCAATCTCGATGATGTATGAAACTGTTGCACATCTCATAACTGCAGCAAGCTTCCATTTTATCACTCACGTTCGATATACCTTTTTTCACAAAAACCAAGAAACATGATGTTAGCTCGTTCGAAAATTTGAAGTGTACTGAACTTTTTGGAATACGGCTTTGGGGCGCTTTTTTCTTTCCCCCATTGATTCCCTACCACATCTACCATTCGTTGTTGATGCAGACGCGGATGACCACTGTTTATGTATGCATGTGTTGTCATTGGCTCCCTCTGCAGCATTTAGATAGTTCATTATTTAGGTTGGCATCCGTAATTGAAATTACAAAATGTCGTGCACGCCGTACGACATTATCCCCCTCTGCATGAGATTAAATCCAAAATACGTTAGAAAGTCTATGCACTGAGAGGAAAATCTTCACAGGAAGGCACTAGTATCATGGATTACTGACACACATAGATGAACTTGAGAAAGTATGATGCACTGAAATGTACACACAATGATGCAGTAGTGTCCTGAAGCATTGAAAACATATGTACACATTGCGTGCACTGAGGAAATCTTGATCTGAAGCACTGAACACACATCTGCTACATAAATGAATATCACCATCAAGGAAAACACAATATTGTAATATTAAAAGTATATCACCATCACGTAAAATACAATATTGTCACATTGGAATTATATCACCAGCACGGAATACACATTATTGTCACCTAGAATTATATCACCAGCACGGAATACACATTATTGTCACCTAAAATTATATCACCAGCACGGAATACACATTATTGTCACATGGAATTATATCACCAGCACGGAATACACATTGTTGTCACCTGGAATTATATCACCAGCACGGAATACACATTGTTGTCACCTGGAATCATATCACCAGCACGGAAGACACATTATTGTCACATGGAAGGCACACTATTGATCTTAGAAACATATTTATTGTAATACTGCATAATGTTCTGTATTATAGTCATACTTATGTGATATCATTTTCACAGACTTGGTACTGAAATATCCCTATGTCCGTACATTTCTTACTACAGTTTATAGTTCAGCTTGAATGCAAATTCTGCTATCATATTGGTACTTGTAGTTACATTTATATCACATTTTCACTGTTTCTTATATTATATACAATTCATTAGCTTACTTTCTTATATATATATTTATATATTTTTACGGACGTCTTTTTTTTTAAACAATTCTTCAGCTGTATATATTTCTTAATTGTTACTATAATTAACATGTTATATACTTTTTTTGCGTGTATAAATCATGGCTATTTTGAACACCATATTTACACCATATTACATCGCGGCATTTAAAATATCAATATACATACTATTTTCGCTACGCCAACATATAATGCCTCTCCAAAACACGAGCATTCGATCTTTAAATTTCCTCTTCTGCTGCCCTTTCGTGTGAAACAAAACTGAGAGCGGGAGGAAGGGGAGAAAAGAAAAAAAAAGAAAAAATTCGCTTGACCACAAAGAAGATTTTCTCTCTTCCCCCTAACGCGCTTCCACGGCAACTGCGTATCTCTTGACCTGGACGGCGACCCTGAATGGGTGGCTTCATTGTTTGCAGAGCGCAAACTTACGTAAAATGGAATTTAACTGCCTTTTGCATGTATCGCTAACGATTTAATCGTTATCGTGCAACTTTGGCGGTATCCTATCTACAAAGCGCGGACTTTTGAGTCATCCACTGACTGCATCGCTATTATTGAAGTGGTAGGTTCGGCTGTATCTTTTAAGGAATTTTATTACAATTTTTTCTTTCATGTTTTTTTTGTATTATATTTTTTATTTATTCTATTGTTATTAATTCTATTTAATTTGATATATATATATATATATATATATATATATTTCTTTATCTTATGACCTTAACACAGATCTGATTGTTGACTACATATGATTTTAATTTCATGTACTCTTAATTCATTGGATTTATTTATCTTTTGTTGCAACAACGCGTGATATATTTATTTATATGTAGTATTATGAATATACTATGCTTTATTGTTATGTTATTGATATAACTGACTTTATGTTCCCATTTCAGCATAACATTACATATTTATTTATTTGAATATCATTCTTTCATATTTAATTTTATTTGTTATTTCTTTTTATTTACTGTGATGTTTAATTACTGCAATAATTTCTTAATAATACTAAATCATTTATTATTTTACATACAATTTAATGTCTTTTCCAAATGTATTTTATTTTACCGGCCAGTATTTTTAAATAACTATAATTGCCTGCAATTATAATTTTAAATTTTGAAACATTGATTGTATGCTTACAATAGAAATTTTTCGTATTATTCTCGTACTATGCAGGGGAGATTTTCTCCTGATGTTTATTTTTAGCCTGGATATTTCTTTTGAAGGGGACAAGCTTTCGCCGTATTATGCCCAAATATGGACTTCTTACGCTGACTGTGAAGAATGGGAAACTAATTTTACTTATTCAAGCTTTATTAATTCATTTTATGATTAACTTTTATTTTGTTTTTTAGATTGCGTGTTTTTGTAAAAGGTCTGTATACACTATTTATGCAATATATATTTATTAGTTTACTGTTATTTTTTATATCAGCTGTGACTGTTTATTTTGACTTCAAAATTTTATTTATTTATTTATTTATGATTTTGCTTGTAATCTATCGGCTTTTTATAAACTATTAATTAATAATTTTATGATTTTGAATATTATGTACTTGCTTTTACCATGTTCCATCCAGTTTATTTTGCATTTTATTAATTATGTTATACTATTTTTTCGAAACCCGCACAAGAAAAAGGAAAAAAAAAAGAAAAGACATCGTGAAGAATTCCATCCCACACATCTTTATCATTGGAATGTCTACATATTTTGATGACCATTACTGTTTTATTCCATATTTGTTTCCAAGCAAGACAAATTACAGGTAAGTGAAATTTATTTATCTCTCTCTCTCTCTCTCTTACAACACACCTTAGTTTATTTTATTTTAGAACATTGAGGGGTATTGTATGTATTATTTACCACTTATACATTTTTTTTTCTGATATTTATTGTTCTATTTTGACTACGTTTCACAGAAATTTGTATTTATTTACATTTATTATTTTTGTTTTCTCAAATTGTATCTTCTAGGAGTCACATTATTTTGATTCTTTCCGTTATCATCATATTTATTTACATGCGATTGACTTCTGTCAACAAATCGCCGTGTTTGATTATTTTGTAAATACTTTTTACACGGTTCTGCTTTATATAATTTATTCGCGTGAACAACAATCCATTTTTTATTTGAATCGTACATAGGCGTGATAGCGTAATTATTGTTACGGATCACCTTTACAATGCGAAATGGTCCTTGAAATTTCTTTTGCAACGCTGTGGTAGGTCGTAAATTCTTTAAATATACAATTTGCCCTTTTAATAATTTTTGTTCTCTCACTCTTTTAAAAACTCTTTCTTGGCGAATTTGCGCTTGAATTTCCTTCTGTTTCGTAAACTTATTAATTTTATCCGCTAAAGTAGGTGCTTCACTGGCCTCATTATCATATTCAGTTTGAGTTAAAATCGGACTGTCATCAGGGTCCGCTATTTCCAGATTATTTTCTCCGGGTAATTTCAAATCTCTGGTAAGAAACAAAATAGCGGGACTGTGGTCTATATTTGCGCTGGGTGTAGCATTATGAAATAACTTTACATATGGCAATACTTTATGCCAATTGAACGTTTGGTTTAACATTGCTGCTAAAGAATTTTTATGGCCAAGTGGCTTCTTTCTAAAATTGCATTTGAGCTGGGTTTGTAAATTGAAGTATACTTTAGTTTTATACCATGTTGCTCTGCGAATTTTTTAAATTCCTCGCTTTTAAATTGCCTCGCATTATCTGTCAACAGCCACATTGGGACTCCATTTTGAGCTATATAATTAGTTAGGACCTGTAATACGGTTGCAGTATTTATATTTCTCACGGGTACAGCCTCCAGGAATCTGGAATAATGGTCAATAAGAGTAATTATGTATTCGTGTTGACCATTATTTCTGGGTAATTTTCCTACGATGTCTAATGCCACCGTGTGATTTTGTTGACCCGGACGTGGCACACGTTGTAATGCCATAGGTCTTATAGCCTTATTTTTATAACATAAACATGCATCACATGATGCGCAAAAATTCTTTACATCATTGTATGCCCCTTTCCAGTAATATTTTCTATTCAGAATTTGATAGGTCTTTTCTACTCCAAAATGTGGTGTATGAGCTAACTCAATAACTGCGAATTTTAGACTGTGAGGTATTAGAATTCTGTCCTTTTGCATAGGATTTCTGATATATCTAGCAGTCTTTATCATAATTAATCCCGTATTTACATCTCTATAGTATTTATTTACATATTTCGGCTGTTTAGATTTTGCATTCAGTTCGTTCATAATTTTCTTTATCTCTCTATCTTTTGCTTGTTCTTCTAAAATTTTGGCTATTGTTATAGCGCTGTCATTAGCAATAATATTATTTATTAATTTAGTCTTAGTTTGTTCAGAAAAAATTTGACGTGACATAAAATCACTGGGATTATCTTGTCCTTTAATGTATTTGATGTCGAAAGAATATTGTTGTAAATTTAATAACCATCTTGCGATTAAATCAGAATTTTGATTTTCTAAATGAATATAATGCGTTAATGCTTTAGAATCTGTAAAAATTGTAAAGTGCGTACCATATAAAAAATCCTTGAAATGTATTATAGCATCATGAATTGCTAGCAATTCTAGCTTCATGCTCGGATATTTTTTTTCACTGTCTGAAAGTTTCCTGCTGTAATACTCGATAGGATGAAAATTTCCATTCACTGATTGAAGCAAAATTCCCGACGCGGCTACTCTTGAACATTCTGTAGATAAAAAAAATGGTTTTGACATATCAGCTGCCCTGACTACCGGTTTCGATAAAATCGCGTTTTGTAATTTTACAAACGCTTCTTCGCATTTCTCCGTCCATATAAATTTCTTATCTTTCTTTGTTAACACAATTAATGGATTGCATAGTTCAGAAAAATTGGTTGGCATCCGTAATTGAAATTACAAAATGTCGTGCACGCCGTACGACACTGAGCATCATTACTGACCAGTTGCACCCTTATATGGCATCAGTCTTCCCCAATAGAAATGAAGTCTTCTAGCAGGACAACGCTGGCTGTGACAAGGCCCTAATTGTGCTACAGTGGTTCGAGGAGAATGCGAATGAATTTCAATTGATGTCCTGGCCGCCTAACTCTTCGGACCTTAATCCCATAAAGCACATTTAGGATGCCATGGAACGGCAGCTCAGAGCTCAAACACCACCGCCTCGGAATATCCGGGAGTTGCGGGACGCTGCTTGCACATCTAGTACCATCTGTCTCCGACCACCTACCAAGGACTTGTGCATCCATGCCACGGCGGGTTGCAGCTGTTTTGCATGCCAAAGGCGAGACAACACGATATAAGGTAGATGGTCATAATGTTTTGACTCTTCAGTGTGTATATATATATATATATATATATATATATATATATACTATATATATATATATATATATATATAATTGAAGAATTTTTATTTTACTTGTATTATAAATACCTGAGATAGATCATTAATAGAAAATGTTCATATATATATATATATATATATATATATATATATATAACTGAATAATTAGTAACTGAAGAAAACGGAATAATTAGTAAACTATGTACAGTAGAAAGATGCGGTTTTCACAGAAATACTTAGAAACGTGTGGGATTTTATTTACCATAATGGAAAAAATGTTATAATAGTCACATTTTTGACCAACAGGTGGCGCTGGCTCGAAAGGTGAAACAGGTGGCGCGAAATAGTTTTGCAATGGTATAGTAGATTTCATCCAGAAAAAACAATCAGTATCTGAATGTTACACATTTTCAGTGTGACACCCATCATTTATAAGTACAGCCGTCAGACGATGAATACCACCGTGCACAGCATCAAAGAGCATTTCAGTGGGTATCCCTGAAACATAATGTCGTATAGCATCTTTCAGTTGGCCCAATGACGTAGGCCGATCTCTGTACATCCCTGATTTCAAGTTGCCCCATAACCAAAAGTCACAAGGCGTAAGATCTGGAGACCTTAGAGGCCATTCAAGCAGAAAAGAGCGATTGAGGACATGGTTCTCTCCAAATGTCGACCTCAGTATTGTTTTGCCAGGAGCAGCGATGTGCGGAGGCGCTCCATCCTGCATGAATGTTATGGAATGGAGCGCTTGCCTGTCTTGCAAGTGAGGGATGACTTTATTCTTTGAAAGGGCTGCATATCGCTCACCCGTCACAGAAACTGTCTGGAATGTACCCCCCTTGCTTTCGTCGAAGAAAAAAGGGTCAATGGTGACTGACCTTTGGCTGATGAAGAGGTTTTTCCACCAATGCATGTGGGTTCTCTATTGCCTATATGCAGCAGTTTTGTGTGTTTACACTTCCACTTAGTGAAAAGTGTGCCTCGTCTGTCCACAAGACATTTAAAAGCCAGTCCGCATCATCTTCCATTTGCAGGAAAACCCAATTTGCGAAATTCTGACGTTTTGTAAAATCAGTTAATTGCAGTTCTTGCACATGTTGAATTTTATACAGGTATCTCTTGAGAATGATCCTAAGACCTCGCCACACCTTTCCATACGAAATTTCAGTTCGTCGTGAAATGTCGCGTGCACTGCATTCACCATGTGCTGACGATGTCTATCACGTGTCGGCCTCATCTTCCACCTCGTTCACTACTGCGACAGATGTTTGAGGTCTCCCTCTTCTTGGACGTTCTTCCAATGAGCCCGTTTCCTCGAACCTTTTTATCATAGCCTTCAGTGTTTAAAGGGTCATAGGTCCTTTTCCACTTTTAACGCCCCGCATGATACGATAGGCACGAAACGCTAAACTTGCCGATTCTGTGTTTTTATAAAATAATTTCACTAATAAAGCTCTGAGCGCGGTAACCCAGTGGTTAGCGCGCGGGAATTGCACTCGGTAGGACCGGGTTCGATTCCCGCCACTGCCAAAGTTGCCGCCGTGTTCACGCGGAATACGATCACGTTAAACATGTGGGTCCGTAAGTCCTTCCGAGAGGTTGGTGGTAGGGGAAGGAGGGTACGGTTCCTGTGAATGCCTCCCCCACTGAGTTCCGGTCTAAATTGGGTGGCACTTCCCGGTCGTCCAAACAGTTACCTTGGGCCTTTCTGTTAGGTCAGACGGTCTGGGTCTCAACAACAACAACTAATAAAGTCCTATCACACAAAGATAACATTTCTTAAAAGGAACAGTTACAGATAAAATTCCATCGAAGCTTTTTAAAATGCATTTTTTTTAAGTTTCGTAAAATCTTTGGAACAGAAACGTTCCTCACAGCAAAATCTGAGCAACATCCTTCGCCCGGATGTTGCGCAATGAACTCATCAGCTTATATAACGCTTGGTATAGATACTTCGGAATTGTACAATAGCTCCACCTGTTGGTCAAAAATGTAACTATTATAACATTTTTTTTCAATATAATAAATAAAATACCACACATTTCTAAGCATTTCTGTGAAAACCGCATCTTTCTATTGTACATAGTTTACTAATTAGTCAGTTTTCAAATGCCTTGGGACTTCTGGATCAACTGGTATATATATATATATATATATATATATATATATATATATATATATATATTACAAAAAAAAGCTAAGCACCCCTAAAAAATAATCCTATCATCTCGAAATTTCGCATGCAAATTTCTTTATACCAAGTATGCAAATGATTAAATTTGCATGATCAGTGAGTGTTAACTTCGGTCATAGCGCACGTTTCTACTGCGGAACTAGCAACTTATAAAACAGGCTAAAAATGTGGACGGTTTATCTTTGCTCGTTATCTGCGTTGCAGTTCTATGAAGACACAAGCAATAATGTCGTTACGACGTTCCCGAAAACCTTATAAGCAATTAGACGAATTCGAACGTGGTCGTATATTCGGGATTCGTGAAGCTGGCTGGTCGTACCGAGCAATAGGCCGCCACCTGCACCGAATGGACACTGCTGTGCAAAAGTGATAACAGCAATGGCTACTGCAAGGACTTCATCGGCGGAAGGATGGCTCTGGAAGGCCTAGGTGCACGAATGCGAGGCAAGATCGGATGATTGCGCGATAGGTCATACGGCATCATTGTCCGCAATCCAACGTGCTACCGCCTCTTGCATACCGTCCGTGGAACCTACCACAATCTTACGGCGCTTGACTGAGGTGGGGTTACTCTCACGGTGGTGTTTAAGACGACTGCCCATATCCTCAACATCGACAGAGTCATTTGGGGTGGTGCCGTAGCCGAATATCATGGCTGTCAACAGACTGGCATCGAATAGTGTTCAATGATGAATTACGCTTCCGTCTTTCAGCAGATGACCATCGGATGCGTATGTGGAGACGCCAGGGCCAGCAGTCCCTATCAGCCTTTGTTTTGCACAGACCCACAGCCTTTACTCCTAGTGTGATGGTGTTGAAGACACAGACCGTCTGACTCGTCCGAGGACTTGAGCAGCTATTTGGGGAGCCGGTGATGTGATGGTTTGGGTGCTATCTCTTACAACAGCAGGTCTCTACTAGTCATCCTGCATACAATTTTAACAGTTTAATGATATGTTGATGAAATCCTGAAGCTGTTTGCGTTACCCATCATGGTACGTCATTCTGGGGCCATTTTCCAACAAGATAATGCCATTTTACATACGGCTCACATATCTGTGTATTATCTCCGTGCTGTTCATACTGTACTCCGTGCTGTTCATACTTTGTCCAGCAAGGTGACCAGACCTTTGGCCAATCGAGCATGTATGGGACATGCTAGACCGACAGATTCGGGCACCTCGAAATGTAGCAGATCTGGAGCAACAATTGAGGAATGCCTGGAAGAATGTATCTCAGGATGACATTAGGAAACTTTATCACTCCTTATCTAGGCGAAACACTCCTTACCTAGACGCATGCATCGCCGCCAAAGGGGTCTCACCAATTACTGATTTGAAAATTCAATTAATAACCATTGATGGGTCCTGCGGCCCTGATTTTGTAATCATTTCATTACATGTGTATGAGCTATAAGCATATTTAATTTCAATAAAAACAATAACTTTCTTCATGCTGCTTCTTTTTTTTTTCTCGAAAGAGTGCATATATATAGTTACGTATATATAAATAAAACAATTATGTGGATATTTATAAACGAAAACTATGTATTGTCAACCGAAATGACTAATAACCCAACTCTAGCAAGCATAGATGTTGAGATAGAGTTTTAACCTGGGTAACTAATATAGAATATATAAAC
Organism: Amaurobius ferox; assembly: GCA_951213105.1. Taxonomy (NCBI): domain Eukaryota; kingdom Metazoa; phylum Arthropoda; class Arachnida; order Araneae; family Amaurobiidae; genus Amaurobius; species Amaurobius ferox. The sequence goes on along the minus strand of OX578140.1, from coordinate 81,681,778 downwards.
AAGGAAAATATTAGCAGGTAACTTATAAAAGGAAAAAGTGTGTACTCGATAAATTAAGAGGAATAAGGATACAGTAGCAGTGAAGACACTTATATAGGAAACACAAATCAAAAGAATATTCAGAAACATTATCAAAAAATACCTGAAAGAGTAAAAGAAGTAAAAGATGGAAAAAAATTAACAAAAAAGGGTGAAAAGGAAATTTTGATACATGTTAAAAATACATATAAAAAGAAACGAGCATACCTTCAAGTATATAGAAAATTCTCTTCTCTCCATTTAGCTGTACACTTGACGATACATCTAGTGAGCTTGGAGAACAATTTAGCGAAATATCGCCAACATGGAGATATTACGCCCCAGATTGACTAAATTATCGTCAAAATTGAAAAAATAGCGCCAAGTTAATAGAAATAAAGCCTAATGGATGAATTAATTAATGGACTATGTTGCTTATTGAAGATGTTATCAATATTTAGAATTGTGAATTTAGAATTGCATGAAATATGAGTTAATTGGTTGTTTTCAAATAGTTTTACATGTTGTTATCCAGAAGCGCTCCAAATGTACAATTATCCGAAATATGTTACTAGCGAGATATTTGTTTTTACTTTCTGCTTATGTAAATATCTTTCATTGCAATAAATAAATAAATATTTCTCAACAGTTCGATTTAAAGCAATCCAATTATACAATTTTTTCATTAGATCTAAGCCCTTGAATTATACATTTGAAAACTCCTTTCTCATAATTATTTAATTAATTCTTAAATTCTTAAATTCATAATTATTCTTCATACTCCACATTTCTCTGAATAAATCACTCAGCTTTAATCTTTGTCTTTAATTTAGAAACGCTAAATATGGGAACAGCAGCTTGTTCACTCGGAGAATCAAAGTTGTTTGACTGATTTGTAAAGAAAAACGATTTAAAAGAAAGAAGAAGAATAATAATACAAGAAATAATTATCCCTAAGAGCTTTCAGTGAACGAAGAGTTCAGCAGTGTACCTAAAGTATTTTTGATACGGTAAAAAAACGTCGCGGGTAACCAAAAAAGTAAAAGATTCTTGATTTCATATAAGAACAAGTATTAAAAAGAAGAGTAGATTTCTAGTCTCTAACCGCTTTTTCTATCTCTAATCTTTTGTCTCTTAGGAATTCGAATAATAAAGTAATGAAAAAATCATAAAGCATGAAAATATTTTTGGCCATCCCCTTTGTGAGATGTAAAGTGTTTCATGTGAAGAAGAATTTTTCCCAGTTTACGAAGTATTTTTTTTTCTGTCTCCGTTTGTGGATGCTGAATTTCAGACCCTCAAAATGATTTAAAGGAACTATGAATGGATAAAAGAAATGCAGTTTAATTAGATTTGTTAAGCGTGCAGCATTTTGACGCTGTATTTTGACGCTGCATTTTGACGCTGTATTCTATGAGTAAGATTGTTACTTTAATTCAATATAAAATAAATATTTTTAAAAAGGAAATATGAACGCCTGGTGTAGAAACATTATAATGCATTTTGAGTTTGGTTTTAAGTAATTCAATATTTCAAAAAAGTTAAGATACATTAATTTCAGAATAAAAAATCTGATCTGGGCAACACATGACTTTCCTAATATAATGAAATGAATTTACTACTTTTACAGTTTAAAAAAATGTTATTCTTATAGTAGATATTTATATTCTTTCAAAGATATTGAATTTTCATGAATTAGTCGTCATTTTCATTGATTTAGCGTCATTTTTATCCATTTGGCGAGATTTTCGCTAATTTGGTAACATTTAAAAATGTCGCCAAGTTGGCGACATTCCACTAAATTCGTCGCCAAGCGTTCTGCCAAGCGTTCGCCAAGAAAATCTCGCCAAGCGTTATGGACGGAAAAATAAGGTATTCTTACAGCAGGTAAATGACTATCGGAGTTCAAATACAAAAGTATTACTCAAAGTATCTTTTCTCGTGAATGGAACGAGTTAGATCCACGAGAATGATGTCACCAAATTTATCGCATGATGTTACATATGAAAAGTGAACATGTTTCTTAACAGCTAATATTTTTTTAATTTATGGGACTTTCTTGCTAAATTTATTTGAAAATGTTCAATATTTCGAGAACGGTTCATGCTAGTGTTCTAAAATATATGTCAATCGTTTTCTATGGAAAAATTACGTAAGAAATGTCTATTTGCGTAACTTTATTAAATATTTTGATTTTTTGATGATTTTTTCAAAATTTCACTCGAAAATTTAGGAGGGTTTTGAACATTCGATTGTATTTTAAAACAATAAGCTTTCAGTATTCATGGATTGTGATTTTTGTACCAAATTTCATTCGAATCGCTCCATTCGTTCGTCAGTTATCGTCTCCACAGGCTCACTGACACACACACACAGACATCACCTCAAAAATATTCGATTCGTGATCAGGGATGCTTGAAACGTGCTCTCCAGTCGAAAGCTCGAATTCGAATTTTCGACCCAGTCACAATACTTCCTTATACATTATGTATATAAGGAAAGTAAAAATTATGAAATTGACATTTCATTATTTTTAGTATTTTTCAATTTTATAGTTGAGTAGCAGTTTTCACAATAAACACCAAACATTAAGGTAACTATAACAAAAATTACTAAAAGTAACTCTTAAATTCATAAATGTATCACTTAAATTTTACTGGTTAGATTCATGCATTGAAACTTTGAAAAATAATTCTAATTCTATACATATTTGTATTTACTTCACATTAAAAGTTGTCATGTTATAATTTAATTTTTCACAATAGTAACAATTTAAACAATTCAGATTTAAAATTGATCGTACTTATTAGATCTATATCATTATTACTGAACACATACAAGTAATAATGCTTTTTGTACTTTAACTCCTTAGATTGAAATATTAGCAACATTATAAATCATCTGCTATGTACTGCTTTCATTTTGAATAGTAAATCCTTATTTTGAATAGTAAATTATATAGTAAATCATCTGCTATTTACCGTTTCCATTTTGAATAAATGTTGATTTAATTGATAGAAGCATTTTTCTTCTTATGCATACTTTTTAATATTGCAATTTAGTAGCATTTGACGAAATTTATCAGTTAAAGAAATACAAATTACTAGCTTCAATTAATAAATGTATTACTGAAATTCTAAAAGTTAGATTTATGCATTAAAACTTGTACTAAAGTACCATTAGTGGCAACACGTCAAACTTCAAATAACTAAATCAACGATTTAAATGACAAATCTTTAAAAAACAGATTAAAGGTTACTGTAATAAAACCATCCTAGAGACGTACAACAAATAATTTTAAGCCAAAACGCTTTCGAACACCTTCATGCTCTTCCTCAGTGGCGATAGAATCAGAACAGATGCCAACATGCCTAAATACATTCCAATGCCGTCAAGCAAAATTTGCATTCGGCACTGAGGAAAAACCATGAAGGTGTTTGAAAGCGCTTTGGCTTAAAATTATTTGTTGTACGTCTGTATGATGGTTTTAATAAAGTGACATTTAATCTGGTTTTTTAAGATTTGTCATTTAAATCGTTGATTTGTACTAAGTGTTTCAGTTGTAGTGCTATTGCCCTACACTTAATATTAAATTGCACTTGTCCTTCAAGTTGAAAACTACCGAATAAACAGTTTATATTTTACCACGTCATAGCTTTTGACAATCCAGTTATAAAATTTGTTCTCATTAAATAATTCATACGACTCTTACTGAAGGCATACTAATGACAAAAATAACGTAATTAATTCTCATAATTAACATTGTATATAGTAACTGCAATATTTCCAGACGAGCAAAATATTTTAATTTGTTTGTATATATTTTAGAAGAGAAAATAATATAACAATTACCCTTCAGGGTTTATGGAGAACAAAGCGGTGATTGTTTCATCCATAATCCACCAAGCTTTTCAGATGAAATAAAAAAATGACGCGGGTGACCAAGAAAAAATAATAACCCTGGATGTATATCTGTATAAGAACAAGTAATAAAAAGAATTTTGATCTCATATCAGAAACCTCTATTTCTGTCCCTAATCCTTCGCCTCATAGGAACCCAGACAATAAAGTAATGAGAAAAATCATAAAGCATAAAGCATTTTTTTTTCACCCTCCAACCCCCTGTTTCTAAATGTAAAGTTTTTTATTTGGGAGGATTTTTTTCTTACTTCACGTTCTTTTATGTCTCCCTTTGTGAATAAACGCTGCGGTTCATAATTTATGACATTCAAAATGTTGCAAAATATATTTGACGGAGAAAAATTAGGTTTAATTAGATTTTTTAATATAATGCCGGGTTGAGTTTCTGCATTGTGGACAATTTATATTTCTATAGTAACTGGTTTTAAATAATCTCGTATAAGGTGCTTCATGAATGAAATAAGACGATTAAATTTGAGGAAATATGATACTGTAATGAAGAAAAATGACATTAATTTCGACATTTTGAAAACGTTATTAGTATTTCAAATATTTTTCTCGAAATTATTTTTCTATAGAACTCGCAATATATTTCTATTAGCAAGAGTTCTACCAATTTAAGTGACTTAGTTAATTTAGTATTAAAAACACACCATCTTCATTAAAATACTTTAAATCCGGGGCTTTAACTTTATAATTAAGACAATTATATGTCCAGAGTGATATAGATGGTAGCACAGAAGTTTGCAATCCAGAAAGTCAGGGTACATTTCCCTATTTCGTCCGATTACTTTGTGATGAAGCAAAGTTCTCCAATTTGTGCCTGAGTTAAAATATCATAAGGTAGAAGCTTCAAAGGGTTAGGAATTACATATTTCAGCCTCTTTTCAAAAGCGAAAAATGTAATTAATTCATTAAAAATCCTTATATGACCTGAAGCGTGATGCTAGTAAAATAACTAGAGACAATCTTGGTAGACTGGGTTCTATTCTCTGTTAAAATCGATTGTCATTTTGAGATGACATTTACTCTAATGTTTTACATTTGCCACTCAAGCTGTAAATGTGTGGCAGAGGTTGAAGGGGTGGGATGATCACCTTTGGTCGCATTCCGAAGAAAAAAATGTGCTGATCATCATCAATGATTGAATGGACAGCCCGCTGTGAGGCTTGGTCTTACGCAGGCGTTCTTCCAGGTTCTCCCCTTTAAAAAAATGCGTTTCCCATTTTTAACACTTTACAACAAAGTTGAAAAGTGTTTATGACTTTGTTCATTCTGTCTGTCTGTCTGTCTGTCTGTCTGTCCGTTAGCACGATAACTGCCGTAAAAATGACTTAATCAAAATGAAATTTTAGTATGTTGTTCAGACGGTCTGTAGAACCTATGGGAATATAAATGAATAATATCACTCAATTAGTTTTGGATTGAACCCGGGTTGAAAAAATGAAATACATTGAGCCCTATGGGACCTAATTTTTCAAACATTTTTTAAGCGAATTTAAAATTCACAAATTGCTTCGAAAATTTTAGGTAATATTAAAATTGTTCCATAAAATATATAAAAGAAATTTCAGCGAAATATATTCAGTAGTTTTTGAAATTAAAATTAAAATAATAATCACACCTCTTATATGAAACGATCACGTGACCATGATATGAAACGATCACATGACCCACTTCAAAATGATATATGGCATCCATCTTGTTTCAAATTCGTGATTTTTTAAAGTTCTTTTTAATTCATATTGAGTGTTGTATCCATCCTAAAACTACTTTATTTCTGCTTAAATTCTGTGCATCTACATACTAAAACAACACAATGGCAATATATTTGAGTTTAAATTCTCATTCAAATTTGATTATTTCTACAACTAAGCCTATTTTTCATCTATGTAAAATGTAAACAGCAAAATATGTAGAATGAGTTGTATTAGAATTGCTGTATTTCTTTAAGACAAAATAATTTAGCCCATGGAGTCTGCATAGCTGATATGAATGAAATATTAATTGATTTTATAAAGAGAAGGACGATTTTTTTCGATGAAGTTTTAAGCATAGAGTTTAATTACTTGTAGCTCTATGGTCTTAATTTTTAAATAAAATAAATTATTATAGTATTGTGATGAATGAAATGAATGGGAGAAAGTTATGAATGAAATGCTGTTTTTATAGAGAGATCCAGGCGTGTTATTTTTTCTATGACGTCATTTGAATGAATTTCAGTTGTTTTCGATGAAGTTTTCAAATATAATAAATTATCGTAGTATTATGATAGTTTTAAAAATATTACCGTGGAATGTATCGTATTTTAGAAATATTTAAACCAGGCAATTTATATTTCAATGCCGTCACTTGAATGAAGTGCATTTTTTTCAATGAAGGTATAAGTTTTCAAATATAATAAATTATGTAGTATTGTGATAAGTTTTAAAATATTACCGAGGAATGTATTGCATTTTAGACTTCTTTAAATAAAATTGCATTGAAGTTGGAAAGTGTTTCATAATCAATGCTTTAAGCATGATTGATCTTTCTTGTTTATATTTATCGTCTCAAAGCCGTTGTCCACAAAATCGATCCATCTCAACTTGGATTATTCTCTAGGTATTTTCCGATTAGTGTGGACATAGATATTTTCGTGGTTCTGTTGTTATTCATTCCTGGCAAGTGTCATGTCCATTTCAGTCTGCTAATCTTAATATGTTTGATTAAATCAGAATCTTTATGTAATATGTATAGTTCGACAAGAATATGTTACTTAAAGCAGTTCTTTGCATGGCATTATAACTGGACAATACCCTTTGGGTTTAATTCCCATTTTTGGACAAGTTCATATTAAGTCAATTAGCACCAGGACTTAAGCGTGTACTGTGATAACACCCGACGGGAGTTGATAACCTAGAATAAGACTATACATGTTTGTTAAAACAAAGCAATAAGAAAACACAATCTTTTGTTTTATTTCCTCACAAGATCGTAATTTGTTAGTCTGTAGGGATAGTCAAGTGTTGGAAACTTCGAATTTTTTTAATATAGTTGTGTCTCAAGTTGTATAGTTACAAGAAATGTATGAAAAATAATTACTGATGCGTAAATTTGAAGAAATGAAAAAATAGCATTTCAAGAGCTGCATTAAATATAGTTCTTACAGATGGATGATATGAATTACTTTTTACTCTAAAAGAGTTTAAAGAAATGTTCTCTTGAAATATCTTAATTTTAATTTTATCATACTATTGTATAAAGATAATCTTTATTTCACTTTTTAATTAGACATTTTAGTGGATAAACATATTTTAAGACCTCCCGAACTACTTTGAACACTTTTGGAAATATATCCATCAGTGTATCTTATTACCTTATACTCTTCCATTTAAAACAAGGGAGGAGGTAACTCAATCCTCTGTAGTCACCATCATACTATATTTGAGGTTCCAGCTGTAGAGGATTGAACCTAAATTTGGCTACTGAAACCAGAATTGGCCAGGACCAGGGATCCAATCCGGCTCCTAAACGCCAAACCACTATGTCCGTGTAAGGAACTAGTATAATTACCTCCACAGCCCATTTTGAATATTCTTGCAAAAAGTTTCTTTCGAACACATTTATATAAGAATTTTTTTCATACTATTGCATACAGATAATTTTGTTTTCATAAAAGAATTTTAATTCGATATTTTAGCGGATAAACACATTTCAAGCCCTTCCGAACCATTTTGAACTTTTTTGGAAATAATTCCATCTGTGTATATTATTACCTTATACACTTCCTTTCAAAAAAAGAGACGGGGTGGCTGAATCCCTTGTAGTCACCAGCATACTATATTTGAGTTCAGATACCAGCTGTAGAGGATTGGACCTAAATTTGACTACTGAAACCAGAATTGTCCATAATCATCCCTCACAGCAAAGATCGTCACATGTGCGACAGTGACATTGTAGTCACGTGACACCTGGGTCACAATGTGACATTATATTTGTAACTTCTATGCGACGTTACGTATTAGTAACTTTGTAACTTCATTGTGACTATATTCTGTGACGTTTCCACAATTTAATTAACACGTAACAATGTAACGACTTTACAATGGTAATTACAATGTGACGTCACAAACAATTTAATATGCGACTTCACAAACAATTTAATATACGATATCACAAATGACCATGAAAATGACCAAAATGATTTCGCTGTGACCTCAATATGATATTGCCGAGACGTACTGCGACGTTCCAAAGTCACAGTGTGACGTAAATATTACGTCACTGTGTAAAAAAATGCTGTTAGGGATATGGATCCAATCCGACTCCTAAAATGTGAAACCACTTTGGCAGTGTAAGGAATTATTAGAATTACCATTACAACTCTTTCTGAATATTCTTGCAAAAAGTTTCCATTGGACGAATTTGTATAAGCATTGTAATTTTTTCTATGAATGAAAGCAAGAATTTTATTTCATGATACGACAACATGCGAGTGTTCAAAAAACGATGAAAGAACGTTTTTCTGTTATTGCAAATAAAACGTCTCTGCAATTTTGTCTATCACCTGCACATTTCAGCGAAAGTTCCTCCTTAGACAAATAAAACAGCATTATCATCTTATCCATTTTCTTAATGATGTGTCTGTCCTTTGTTACGAAAATGCTATAATAATTAATACATAGCGCAACTAAAAGAGCCATTCAAGATTTTGTGATGTGAAATGCGAAAAAATGTATTGTTCGCAATCGTGGATGAAAACTCCTTTCGTAGCAGTGGCAAAATCTATCACTAGGAGTGCTTTGTTTCCAAAGAAGACGCTGATGAGGTTTTGATTTTGAATTGATAATATTATGATTAGCTAACGCAACTGGAAATATGCTTCGTTCTTAGTATTGTTATACTTTTTGAAACACCCTGTATAACTCACAACTTTTGAACTGCTAGTGCTAGGCACATACTTCCAATTGAAAAATGGTTTTGAATCGGGAGAAAAGTTTGTCAAAAATATTTTCAAATATGGATAGGCATTTGCATGAAAATAGGAAATCTTACTTTTTATTCGTCCCCTTTTAGGGCAAAATGTTCAATCAATCAAGAAACATTTATAAACTTTAATGTAACATTTAGCTAATTGATCATCTGTACCTTTGTAATCAAAGCTGGGGGATAAAACAAAATTCCTGACTTACACACAGAAATCCCGTTCTTACCAATCGAAATTGAAAGAATTCAGAGACCATCCACAACGTTAAGTTTTATTGTACTCTCTGTATAGTATTTTTAATGTAAACCACTAGTCAATTGATGTACGGACCCCAAAAATTTGTATCATGAATATCAACGCTAGTTTTTCACTTAGAATCGTCCATTTTTTAATGGATGCCAGATGTTAGGCACCTTTTTTTTTCAGTAATCGATCATTTTGTGCAAAGGGAGCTATAGAAAAACGTTATTACTTTCCTTATATACATAATGTATAAGGAAAGTATTGTGAAGGGGTCGAAAATTCGAAATCGAGTTTTCGACGGGAGAGCACGTTTCAAGCATCCCTGATCACGAATCAAACATTTTTGAAGTGATGTGTGTGTGTGTGTGTGTGTGTGTGTGTGTGTGTGTGTGAAAGTATGTGTGTGTGTGTGTGTGTGTGTCAGTGGGTCTGTGGAGATAACTGACGAACGAATGGACCGATTCGAACGAAATTTGGTATAAAAATCACAATCCGTAAACAGTGGAAGCCTATTGTTTTTAAACGTAATCGAATGTTTAAAACCCCCCCTAAATTTTCGAGTGAAATTTTGAAAAAATCGTCAAAAAATCAAAACCGCTAATAAAGTTACGCAAATAGACATTTCTTATGTAATTTTTCATTAGAAAACGATTAACCTAAAATTTAGAACGCTAACATGAACAGTTCTTGAGATATTTTACATTTTTCTAAAAAATTATCAAAAAGTCATATAAAATTAAAAAATATATATTTCCTATTGAGAAACATGTTCACTTTTCATATGCAATACCACGCGATAAATTGGGTGACATCATTCTCGTGGATCTAACTCGTTCCATTCATGAGAAAAGATACTTCGATTAATACTTTTGTATTTGAACGCCAATAGTCATTTACCTGTTATAAGAATAACTTATTTCTGCGTCAGAAAAGCTTGGCGAGATTTTGGCGACGAATTTGACAGAATGTCGCCAACTTGGCGACTTTTTGAAATGTTGTCAAATTAACGAAAATCTCGCCAAATGGATTAAAATGACGCTAAATCATTGAAAATGACGACTAATTGTCGAAAATTCAATATCTTGGAAAGAATATAAGTATCTACTATAAGAACAACCTATTTTTTTTACTGTAAAAGTAGTAAATTCATTGCATTATATAAGGAAAGTCATGTATTGCCCACATCAGATTTTTTTTGTATTTTTATACCAATACGCTAATAGTTTTGAAAGTGTTTTAATATAATTTTCCTTGAGGTTTAAAACAATTTTCTAAATGGAAGTGTATTTCTAGCATTAATGGTTCAAAAATTATAAACCTGATCAATCTTTTCAAAACGTCTTGTACATTAGATGGTTGACTATACGAAGAATTACTATGAATCCACGACAAGACAATGAAAGTTGATTAGTTTACTTTCAACAAACTTGAATACTCATTTTCAACTAGAACCTAATATACCTAGATATTTTCTTTGTTAATGAAATATCCTACTTACAACATAGACTTCGGTAAATGTACCATAAAGGCACTACACATAAATGTAACACTTAACTTTAGTAGAAGTTCTAACTTGGACAGCCATAACGAAATTATTGTGTCCTCATTTCGCGACCAATACTGAATTCATGAAATGAATACACCCAATAATCGGAACTGCATACTGGAAAATAAGTATATTGCTCAGAGTGGTAAGTGAAAACTTCTTTAGAAATCTGATGTGGGCAGCACATGACTTTCCTTATATAATGCAATGAATTTACTACTTTTACAGTTAAATAAATGTTATTCTTATAGTAGATACTTATATTCTTTCCAAGATATTGAATTTCCTTCAATTAGTAGTCACTTTCATTGATTTAGCGTCATGTTTATCCATTTGGCGAGATTTTCTTTTATTTGGCACCATTTAAAAATATCGCCAAGTTGGCGACATTCCACTAAACTCGTCGCCAAAATCTCGCCAAGCGTTATGGACGGAGAAACAACTTATTTTTACAGCTGATAAATGACTATTCGCGTTCAAATACAAAAATATTACTCAAAGTCTCTTTTCTCGTGAATGGAACGAGTTAGATCCACTGGAATGATGTCACCAAATTTATCGCATGATATTACATATGAAAAGTGAACATGTTTCTCAACAGCTAATATTTTTTATTAATTTATGGGATTATTTGATAAATTTATTTGATAAATGAGCAATATCTCGAGAACGGTTCGTGCTAGCGTTCTAAAGTTTATGTCAATCGTTTTCTAATGGAAAATTACATAAGAAATGTCTATTTGCGTAACTTTATTAAAGGTTTTGATTTTTTGATGATTTTTTCAAGATTTTACTCGAAAATTTAGGAGGTTCTGAACATTCGATTGTATTTTAAAACAATAGGCTTCCTGTATTCACGGATTGTGATTTTTGTACCAAATTTCATTCGAATCGCTCCATTTGTTCGTGAGATATCGTTTCCACAGACTTACTGACACACGCACGCACACACACACACACACACACAGACATCATCTCAAAAATGTTCGAGTCGTGATCAGGGATGCTTGAAACGTGCTCTCCCGACGAAAACTCGAATTCGAATTTTCGATCCCGTCACAATATTTTCCTTATGCATTATGTATATAAGGAAAGTAATAATAGTGTTGCGAACGTGTAATATTCTCTTTCTTCTGCAGTCTTTCGTCTCTTTCGAAGACCAGACGGAGAAAACACCCGTATAGACACTCTTTCCCGTGACATCATTCTAGGGGTTGCCACTTGCGGAACTTCGAAGAAAGGATTGTAAGATTTGTCGATTTACCGCCAATTTGGCGCGATTTGGCGACGTCCCGAATCTTCGAGCCTCGAAATAACGATTATTCTACGTGATATGAGAAATTTCCAGAAATTTCTATAGCGAATCTGTAAAAGGAATCATCACTCAGTCGGTTAGCAATAGGCGTAATACGAGCTACATTGAACTATGATTTTTGTCAACGTTTTGAGAATGATAGCAGCTGTTCTGTGACATTACTTTCGTCAATGTTTCGATAATAGTATCAGTTATTTTGTGAAATTGTAAAAGCATTTAAGTGCTATTTTACTGTATATTGTTTCTGTTTACGCTGTGCTAGTGAATAAACGTGTTAATTATCCAGAAATTTGGACTCATTCTTATGTCCTGAGTGCACACCCACGATTCCAGAGGAACCGTCGTAACAGTAGTATCAAGTTCAGACACTAAGCATGATTTGTATCCTGGGTCGCTTCAAATTGCTCGATTCATTCAAATGTGGCGATGATTAGAAGATAAGTCACGATAACTCATTTCAATTGAAAAGTCTCTGGAACAAAACACCCCTTGACGCGCTGCATTTCAAGGAAGTAGCAAGAAAATTTACAGAATTACGAAAGTTCAAATTTAGAATAGGGTGAAAGAAAACGATATTAAGGTCTTAAATGAAGAATTTATATATATATTCATTTTGAGGACTAGAATATTACTTTCCTTATATACATAACGCATAACGAAAGTATTGTGACGGGGTCGAAAATTCGAATTCGGGTTTTCGACGGGAGAGCACGTTCCAAGCATCATTGATCACGAATCAAACATTTTTGAAGTGAAGTCTGTGTGTTTGTGTATGTATGTGTGTCAGTGAGTCAGTGGAGACGATATCTCACGAACGAATGAAGCGATTCGAATGAAATTTGGTACAAAAATCCCAATCCGTGAATACTGGAAGCCTATTCTTTTCAAACGCAATCGAATGTTCAAAACCCCCCTAAATTTTCGAGTGAAATATTGAAAAAATCAACAAAAAATCAAAACCTTTAATAAAGTTAAGGAAATAGACATTTCTTATGTAATTTTTCCTTAGAAAACGATTGACATAAACTTTAGAGCGCTAGCATGAACCGTTCTCGAGATATTGCATATTTTTCAGATAAATGTATCAAAAAATCCCATAAATTAAAAAAAATAATTAACTGTTGAGAAACATGTTCACTTTTCATATGTAATATCATGCGATAAATTTGGTGACACCATTCTCGTTGATCTAGCTCGTTCCATTCATGAGAAAAGATACTTTGAGTCATAATTTTGTATTTGAACGCCAATAGTCATTTATCTGCTATAAGAATAATTTATTTTTCAATCCATAACGCTTAGCGAGATTTTGACGACGAATTTGGTGGTATGTCGCCAACTTGGCAACTTTTTGAAATGTTGCCGAATTAACGAAAATCTCGCCACATGGATGAAAATGACGCTAAATCAATGAAAATAACAACTAATTGTCGAAAATTCAATATCTTGGCAAGAATATAAGTATCTACTATAAGAAAAACCTACTTTTTTTACTCTAAAAGTTGTAAATTCATTGCATTATATAAGTCATGCATTATAAAGTAGTCATGCATATAAATATATATATATTCATTGCATTATAAAGTCATGTGTAGCCCACATCAGATTTTTTAATATATACTGTCATTGTTAGATCAACCTTGTGATAACGGAAACACGTATATCAAGATATGTCGTTTTACCTGTACAAGGCTGATTGACGTTCTTTTGATGGGTTAATTATGTTATATTTTTGTTGAAAGCGTATCTAAATTAAAATTAATAATGCAGATATGAGAATGCGGGTAACAATATTTCCATAGCACTGATTTACTTAAAAAAACTTGCATTATAATAAAGGTAGAGATAAGGAAAGCAGAATGAGAACATCACAGTTTAATCTGTTCCAAGAAATATAAAATTTATTCATAACTAAAGTCATACAGCTGGAATAAAGCTTATTATTCAAGTTTTTCATTTATTAACACTTTACAACATAGTTGAAAAGTATTTATAACTTTGTTCATTCTGTCTGTCTGTCTGTCCGTTCGCACGATAACTGGCGTAAAAATGACTTTATCAAAATGAAATTTTAGTACATTGTTCAGACAGTCTGTGGAACCTATGGGTATATAAATGAATAATATCTCACAATTAGTCTTGCATTGAACCCAGGTTGAAAAAATGAAATACATTGAACCCTATGGAACCTAATTTTTCAAACATTTTTTAAGCGAATTTAAAATTCACAAATTGCTTCGAAAGTTTTAGGACATATTCAAATTATCCCATAAAATATATAAAAAAAATTCAGCAAAATATATTCGGTACTTTTTTAATTAATATTAACTAATTATTACATCCATATCATATGAAGAGATCACGTGACCCACTTCAAAAAAAAAAATATGGCATCCATCTTGTGTCAAAATCATGATTTTTAAAGGTATTTTTAATTTATATTTAGAATTGCATCCGTCCTAAAACCGCTTTATTTTTGCCTAATTTCTGTGCATCTATATTCTGAAACAGCGCAATTATAATATATTTGAGTTTAACTGATCATCAAATTTTGATTATTTCTACAACGGAGCCTAATTTTCGCTTATGGAGAATGTAAACACACCAATCTGTAAGATGAATTGTATAAGAAATGCTGAATTTCTTTAACGCAAAATTATTTAGCTCTGGGGTCTGCAATATAGTTGATATGAATGAAACATTCATTTATTTTACATAGAGAGAATAGCAGACTTTTTCGATGAAGTTTTAAGCATAGAGTTAAATTACTTTTACCTCCATGGTTTTAAGTTTTAAGTAAAATAAATTATTATAGTATTATGATGAATGAAAGGAATTGAATAAAAGTGTATGAATGAAATATTTACTACTATGTCATAGGCGATTTATATTTCGATGACGTCATTTGAATAAAGTTCATTTTTTTTCGATGAAGTTTTAAGTTTTCAAATATAATAAATTATTGTAGTATTGTAATGATTTTAAAAATCTTAACGCTGAATGTATCGCATTTTAAAGGTGTTTAAATAAAATTGCATTGCAGTTGGAAAGTGTTTCGTAATCAATGCTTCATGCATGATTGATCTTTCTTGTTTTTCATAGAACATGTCATAGCAAAAGTGATGAGGATAATTCGATAATAATGAAGATAATGAAGAAAAATTCGCCTATGTACGGAGCTGTAAGCTCTTTACTATTATGTGTTTTGCGATTGAGAACCTGTATAATATAAATTAAGAACAATTTCATTGTGCCACTAGTTCAAGTGTTACGGCGTCGACTGCCAGACTCAAATATACTGCTGATTCCATCACAGCCAGGGAGCAGGTTACAATTTATCAGAGAATTGCTTTATGTCTTGCCTTCTTTGTGTTTAAAACAAATTATGCCTAATTAAAAACATATCGACGGCACCATTTTCTTTCCCTTCATGCTTCCCCAAAAAGCATCTTCATTAATACAATTCTTGAAAAGGTATCTTCATTAGCACATTTCATGAAAAGGCATTTTCGTTAACACATTTCTTGAAAAAGCATCTTCATTAACACCTTTCTTGAAAAGGCATCTTCATTAACACTTCTTTGCCCAAAAACATCTACATTACACTTCCTTTTCACATTTCTTAAAATTTTATAAGAGTCGTTTTTTCATTATTCATCATAACTACTGGGTTATTAAGGCAAAATAATAAGTACTTATAACGTGTACTATACATGCTCATTTTTCTTGTTAAATGCAAAAACCTTATTTTTAACACACCTAACGTAACCACATTACCGAAATTCTACACACTTATTTTACAGCCCCTTAAATGAAATATTATCTCTAACTGAAAACAGTATTACTAACATTATTTATTTTCTCGCGTCCTTTTATAATAACATAAAGAACTCAAAACATGTTAACATTAATAGAGGCAGTTTAATCTCAAAATATGTTAACTTTAATAGAGGCAGTTTAAGCTCAAAATGTGTTAACATTAATAGATATTTTAACATTAATTCTTTTAAAATGACGTAAAGACCTCAAAATATGTTAACATTAATAGATATGTTAACATTAATCCTTTTAAAATGACGTAAAGACCTCAAAATATGTTAACATTAATAGATATGTTAACATTAATCCTTTTAAAATGACGTAAAGACCTCAAAATATGTTAATATTAATAGATATGTTAACATTAATCCTTTTAAAATGACGTAAGACCTCAAAATATGTTAACATTAATAGATATGTTAACATTAATCCTTTTAAAATGACGTAAAGACCTCAAAATATGTTAACATTAATAGATATGTTAACATTAATCCTTTTAAAATGACGTAAAGATCTCCAAATATGTTAACATTAATAGATATGTTAACATTAATCCTTTTAAAATGACGTAAAGACCTCAAAATATGTTAACATTAATAGATATGTTAACATTAATCCTTTTAAAATGACGTAAAGACCTCAAAATATGTTAACATTAACAGACATTCAATTTATGGACGTCCATAATTTATATGGACGTTCATAAATTGAAGCCAGAAACAGAAAAATAAGCTTATTGTTCGCAGCCGTGAATGAAAACTGCTTGAGTAGCATATCAAACTCAGACACTTGATGTGCTTTGTTTTCAGAGATCACACTTCTGTCACTTTAACTGCATCTGATCTTTTGAAAAGAGGAGATTAATGCAAGATAAGTCACGGCAGATTATTCCGAAGAGAGAACGCCGAAACAAAAACTCACTGGAAGCAGCGAGAGAGCTCTTTATTTAAAGAAGATGACAAGATATCCCGAAATACAGAAATTCAGATTAAGCAGGGGACTGTAATGATATTGGGGAGCTCCTTGAGTGTTTTCCAAATATTCATATTCCGGATAATAGAAAAATAACTGCTCCTATAGAAGAATAAATGCTCTTATAGAAGAATAGATGCTCTTATAGAAGAATAAATACTCTTTCTCCAATGTACCCTGCTTGTAATGAGCATGCACGAATTTCTAGATTAATAATTTTACAGGATAGAAATACTACAAAGGTTATTGATGTCGATTTCTTTGTTAATTAACTGGAGACTCGTATTTCTCATACCAGAATCCATTTTTAGTATTTTTCAAATTTTACAAGAAAACTTTTGAAAATTCGGTATCATGGCTCCAAATGATTACAATTATAGCGTGTTACCCTTCACGTTAAAGGGCTTGAAAAAAATCTTTCGATTGATACCATACTTGCAATGTACACCCCGAGGTACGGGTGGCTTGCCCCCCGAGGAGGACTAATGACGTCACCAACAAAAAACATTATATCGTGGCTATTTCTCACAACAATGATTTAAACTGTATAATCCTATGTTCATTGAGCCATAAATAAACCCTTTTATGCATGATTACATCGCATTTTGTCCGAAGCTACGAAGTTAAAAAATATGAAATTTCGAAGATTTGGTTCGAATTTTAAAAAATTCTATCTAGTTTGAGATTTTTTTATAGCAAAGCCGGATACAAAGTTTCGTGAAAATTCATTAATATTGGTGGTCGTTATCGTGTATACAAAAAATCGACCACTGGCATACAGACAGACGGACAGACGGACGGACATCACTCCACAAATAGTCTAAACGTGTTCAGGAGTTCTTACATCATATATTAGCATCAAAATCTCGAAATCAAAAGTTTTCGTGAAAACAATTCTTTCTCAATACTATATATGAGAAAATAAAAATATATTAAAAAGATGTATAATACTAATGAAAAATAGGAAAACACACAGAAAAATATTTCCACGAAATAAAATGCATTAGAATAAAAGTATATAGCTTGTAAGTTCATTCAAGTTCTTATATGCTCAGAGCAGCAGTTGGTTTCACGTCTGGGAGCAATTTCAAATGCACCAAATCAATGTCTTTTTTTTTTCCCAAAATTAGCTCACATACTCAAGATATTGACAAAATTATAATTTAATTCTGAATACATTGATAGACTTCTTTTTAGACAAAGGGACTGCAATTGCCTTACATTATAAAAGAAGATATTTGCCTGTGTGTCTGTGTCTCAGTGGATGTATGTCATCTGTAGAGGAAGATCGAAAATTCTTACCGCTGCTAAATTTGCTGCATGGGTACTTCAACTCCCCGTACGAAGCGCCTCGGATAGATTTTTTTTTTCTTTTAATTTGTATTAGTTTAAAAGTAATAAACTTCTAAAGTTGGAAATCGCCGTTTCCCGACATTTTATCAAATCAAATATATTTATTCATTGCTGCTGCAGCCGATACTTAAGAGTGTTTTATTTAAATAACAGACATTTTGTCAGGACAAGAAATAGTTGTTTCGAAACAAGGTGGATTTAATTTATTGGTTTCGAACTTTGCTAAATTGAAAAATGTTTTCCTATTATTTTTTAATTTTTTTTTTATTTGGTATTGCATTATCATTATGGGTACTGTTCTGATATTTGACTTAAATTTAATAAAAACTTGCTTATACTGGGATATATTTCTTAATTTTACTTTAGAAAAAATCTGATGTGGGCAACACATGACTTTCCTTATATAATGCAATGAATTTACTACTTTTAAAGTTTAAAAAATGTTATTCTTATAGTAGATACTTATATTCTTTACAAGATATTGAATTTTCTTCAATTAGTCGTCATTTTCATTGATTTAGCGTCATTTTTATCAACTTGGTGAGATTTTCATTAATTTGGCAGCAATTAAAAATGTCACCAAGTTGGCAACATTCCGCCAAAGTCGTCGCCAAAATCTCGCCAAGCGTTATGGACGGAGAAATATGTCATTCTTACAGCAGATAAATGACTATTGGCGTTCAAATACAAAAGTATTACTCAAAGTATCTTTTTTCATGAATGGAACGAACTAGATCCACGAGAATGATGTCACCCAATTTATCGCATGGTATTACATATGAAAAGTGGACATGTTTCTCAATAGGAAATATTTTTTTTTATTTTATATAACTTTTTGATAATTTTTTTTGAAAAATGTGCAATATCTCGAGAATGGTTCGTTTCAGCGTTCTAAAATTTATGTCAATCGTTTTCTAATGAAAAATTACATAAGAAATGTCTATTTGCGTAACTTTATTAGCGGTTTTGAATTTTTGACGATTTTTTCATAATTTCACTCGAAAATTTAGGAAGGTTCTGAGCATTCGATTACGTATAAAAACAATAGGCTTCCAGTGTTTACGGATTGTGATTTTTGTACCAAATTTCGTTCGAATCGGTTCATTCGTTCGTCAGTTATCGTCTCCACAGACTCACTGACACACACACACACACACACACACAGACACACAGACATCACTTCAAAAATGTTTGATTCGTGATCAGGGATGCTTGAAACGTCGAAAACTCGAATTCGAATTTTCGACCCCGTCACAATACTTTCCTTATACATTATGTATATAAGGAAAGTAATAAATGAGCTTTTTTACGACTTCAGATATTATGATTTATTTTTATGTAGCGGGAATGATTTTAATTCAAAGCAAACAATTTTTGAAATTGAGATGTGTCCCTTATTATTTAAGTGTATCTGTATTATTTACACAGACTTCAGATATTTTGATTTATTTATGTAGCGGGAATGATTTTAATTCAAAGCAAACAATTTTTGAAATTGAGATGTGTCCCTCATTATTTAAGTGTATCTCTATTATTTACACAGACTTCAGATATTTTGATTTATTTATGTAGCGGGAATGATTTTAATTCAAAGCAAACAATTTTTTAAATTGAGATGTGTCCCTCATTATTTAAGTGTATCTGTATTATTTACACGGACTTCAGATATTTTTATTTATTTATGTAGCGGGAATGATTTTAATTCAAAGCAAACAATTTTTGAAATTGAGATGTGTCCCTCATTATTTAAGTGTATCTGTATTATTTACACAGACTTCAGATATTTTGATTTATTTATGTAGCGGGAATGATTTTAATTCAAAGCAAACAATTTTTGAAATTGAGATGTGTCCCACATTATTTAAGTGTATCTGTATTATTTAACACCTTCCCGACCGCGAAACTTACCATCAGTACGCCGCCAATGAATGCTACGTCGTGCCATTAGTGCATACCGTAGACTTTAATTACTTTACTTTTAACTATGACACTCCACAAAAAAAGTAGAAAATAAATACACTTTACTCATGTCAAGAAATTTTATGTGCTAGTTAAATGCCTAAGATCCAATTCGCGTATAGTTACTGCAGATGTCGCTATCCAATGCGACGCATTTAGTGGATGCTGGATATAGCCGGCGCTAGTCGTGAAACGGTTTAAGTAGCGAGCGCTTATTCCCGACCGATCAACGCCGGGTAATTCGTTCCAGTGAAAAATAAATGTAAGAAGTACACTTCTACTGATATTTTATTCATAATACTCCTATTTACTCCGATCACAATACTCCGGTTCCCAGCGGGAACATAAATGAATTTTTTGTAATTCTTACTCATTCTCGTTTCAGTACAAAAACCTTGTTTACAACACTATAAACAATGGAACACCGCGTGCTGTTGGCACATTTCGGGCACGGTAGACCGGTG
Source organism: Amaurobius ferox (assembly GCA_951213105.1). NCBI lineage: Eukaryota > Metazoa > Arthropoda > Arachnida > Araneae > Amaurobiidae > Amaurobius > Amaurobius ferox. The sequence continues at coordinate 81,661,199 of OX578140.1, read as the reverse complement.
GTTTGCGCGCTGGATTTGCACGCTGCCACAACTGCCGCCGTGTTCATGCGGAGTACGATCACGTTAAACTTGTGGGTCCGTAAGTCCTTCCGAGAGGTTGGTGGTAGGGGAAGGGGGGTACGGTCCCTGTGGATGCCTTCCCCACTGGGTTCCGGTCTAAATTGGGTGGCACTTCCCGGCCGTCCAAACAGTTATCTTACACCTTTCTGGTAGGTCAGACGGTCTGGGTCTCAACAACAACAACACTATAAACAATAAGTTAATCAGCAAAGCGCTACATAAAAATATAGTTCATTTTAGTTTATTCGTACAAAGTCCGTTTTTAAACAGCTAAAACAATAGTATTATACTAATAGTATATTGAGGGTTCAGGGGAAATATATCAATGGAGTCCCACAACTGAAATTTCCCAGGAAAAAGAAAATAAACATTGAAAAAAAAAAAACAGAAAATGCATATTTCCTAGTAAAAATATTTTTAACCGTTGGTGTGATGCTGGCTATTTTTACATGAAACCACAATTAACAAGAAAGATCAATCATGCTTAAAGCATTGATTATGAAACACTTTCCAACTTCAATGCAATTTTTTTAAACATGTCTAAAATGTAATATATTCCTCGGTAATATTTTAAAACTTATCACAATACTACATTAATTTATTATATTTGAAAACTTAAACCTTCATCGAAAAAAATGATCTTCATTCAAATGACGGCATTGAAATATAAATTGCCTGGTTTAAACATCTCTGAAATGTGATACATTCCTCGGTAATAATTTTAGAATTATCATAATACTACGATAATTTATTATATTTGAAAATTTCATCGAAAACAACTGAAATTCATTCGAATGACGTCATAGAAAAACTAACACGCCTGGCTCTCTCTATAAAAGCAGCATTTCATTCATAAATAATTTCTCATTCATGTCATTCATCACAATTCTATAATAATTTATTTTATTTAAAAATTAAGACCATGGAGCTACAAATAATTAAACTCTATGCTTAAAACTTCATCGAAAAATATCGTCCTTCTCTTTGTAAAAGCAATGAATATTTGATTCGTATCAGCTATGCAGACTCCATGAACTAAATGATTTTGTGTTAAAAGAAATACAGCAATTCTAATACAAATCATTCTACATATTTTGCTGTTTACATTTTACATAGGTGAAATATAGGCTTCGTTGTAGAAATAATCAAATTTGGATGAGCATTTAAACTCAAATATATTGTAATTGCGTTGTTTCAGTATGTAGATGCACAGAATTTAAGCAAAAATAAAGTGGTTTTAGGACGGATACAACACTCAATATGAATTAAAAAGAACTTTAAAAATCACGATTTTGAGACAAGATGAATGCCATATATCATTTTGAAGTGGGTCACGTGATCTTTTCATATCATGGTCATGTGATAGTTTCATATAAGAGGTGTTATTATTATTTTAATTTTTATTTAAAAAACTACTGAATATATTTCGCTGAATTTTTTTTTTATATATTTTATGGAACAATTTTAATATTACCTAAAATTTTCGAAGCAATTTGTGAATTTTAAATCAGCTTAAAAAATGTTTGAAAAATTAGGTCCCATAGGGCTCAATGTATTTCATTTTTTCAACCCGGGTTCAATCCAAAACTAATTGGGTGATATTATTCATTTATATTCCCATAGGTCCTACAGACCGTCTGAACAACATACTAAAATTTCATTTTGATTAAATCATTTTTACGGCAGTTATCGTGCTAACGGACAGACAGACAGACAGACAGACAGAATGAACTAAGTCATAAACACTTTTCAACTTTGTTGTAAAGTGTTAATAATATAAACACTTTGATTAATCTATCTGTTTATCTATCTATCACTGAGTAACACTTTGCGAAAATTTTAACTACGAATTTGGTAGATATCGTCAACTTGGCGACATTTTTATATGTTGCGAAATTGACGAAAATGTCGCCAGATCGATAAAAATGACACCAAATCGATAAAAATGACTCCAAATCAATGAAATTAATTGCGTTTTGTAAAGGAATAGTATTGTAATGATGTTTCGATATCGTTTGTCTCTCAAGTCAAATCCAAGCATTCCACTTGTCGACTTTTAAAAAATGTCGATAAATCGATAAAAATGACTTCAAATTAATAAAAATGTCGCCAAATTAGCAAAAATGACACTAAATTGTTAAAAATGTTGCCAAATTGTTAAAAATGTCGCCGAATTGATAAATATGAAGTAAAATTAATGAAACTAATTGTGTTTTGAAAGGGAATAGCATTATAATGATATTTCGGTATCGTTTGCCTGTCAGTTCAACCATTCCATTTGTAGACAATTTTCGCGAGTTTTTTAAAATGTCTCAAAACTGAACAAAGTATCACAAAAATTAGAGAAAATGTTACCAAAATAGATAAAAATTCAGTATCTTAGAAAGAATATAAGAATCTACTATAAAAAAGTCATTTCTCTGTTCGTCACGTTTGGCAAAAAATGTGGCAAAGAATCTGGCGGGATGTCGAAAATATCGACAAATTGATAAAAATGACAGCCAAATAGGAGACAATACTTTGCAAATTTGAATTCCGTCATATGACGTGCATACCTTCTAGTAGCACTAGATTTTAATTTACTTGCACAATTAATTTTTTCCCTAGTAACAGTTTTTTCTCTATACTCGGTTTTTTAAATTTTCAATAATTTCACTCCATAGATTTCCTACTTTAAAACTTACCATATTTAAATTACCTGTGAAAACAATGCAATATCATAATAATCTCATTTTCACATTTTTGGACTTTTCCGTGCTCCCTACATATATCTTAGCAGGAAGAGATACAATAAATTAATATTTAATTTACCCGTGGCGTTTGATTACTAAGAAAATACCTTAACTATCAACTTACTGCATTCAAAAGGAAGGAGTTTAAGAATCGGAGCTGCGAACCAGAAAACATATTTATTATTCACAGCCTAGAAAGAAAACAGCTTAATTAGCATGATCATGTTCTTATACAAAAGCCGGCTGTAGACGCTCTCTTATTGTGACAAGTCAGCGTCTGATGGTAAAAGTTTCCTGGTTTCCACCGTACCCATCTTTTGGCAATAACGGTGGAATCCAGAAAACTTTTACCATCAGACTCTGACATTGTCCCTAGACAGTGTCTGCCAACTAGGTGCTATAGTAAGATAATAAGAACTCAATGGTGTAAACAGCCGGCTTTAGAGTATTTTGTTTATAATGATGTCACTTCTGTAACTTCGTTTGAAAGCATCGATCACTAGGCGATAAAACACGGCAGTATATCTCAATACCAAGACTCATAAATAAAATATCCTTGCTTGCAGTCATATCAATTCAAGGAGATAGCAAGTGTACTAGAAAAAAAGGTAAAACTTTTTATATTAGAAAGAAGAATGAAATTGAATGAAAGGATTTATTTATTTTGTGCAAAATTGAATTATGCAGTTTTTGCTGTCACTAGGATCATATAATTGCTAGATTAACATAAAAAAAGAAAAAAAATACCCATTTTCTTTTATAAAGAAATAAAGTTTTTGTTACATAAAAATTATACACCTGGGATATGTATCTTTTGATTGTAATTATTTCTAACTTTATTTTCTAGCAAAAAAATTTACAATGATGTATCTGATATATACAATAATGTATGTATTATTTGCAATGATATATAAATGATATATAAATGATATATGTGTTATTAAAGAGTTTTCCGTGCGCGGGATTTATTTTGTACAAAACTGAATTGTGTAGATTTTTACTGCCACTAGGATCGAATAAATGCTAAATCAACATAAAAGAAAAAAAATCTGATGTGGGCAGCACATGACTTTCCTTATATAATGCAATGAATTTACTGCTTTTACAGTTAAAAACATCTGATGTGGGCAACACGTGACTTTCCTTATATAATGCTATGAATTTACTACTTTTACAGTAAAAAAATCTGATGTGGGCAACACATGACTTTCCTTATATAATGTAATGAATTTACTACTTTTACAGTAAAAGAAATAGGTTTTTCTTATAGTAGATACTAATATTCTTTCCAAGATATTGAATTTTCGACAATTAGTCGTCACTTTCATTGATTTAGCGTCATTTTTATCCATTTGGCGAGATTTTCGTTAATTTGGCAACATTTCAAAAAGTCGCCAAGTTGGCGACATTCCGCCAATTTCGTCGCCAAAATCTCGCCAAGCGTTATGGACGAAGAAATAAGTTATTCTTACAGCATATAAATTGGCGTTCAAATACAAAAGTATTACTCAAAGTATCTTTCTTCATGAATGGAACGAGCTAGATCCACGAGAATGATGTCACCCAATTTATCGCGTGATATTATATATGGAAAGTGAACATGTTTCTCAATAGGAAATATTTTTTTTTCTATTTTATATGACTTTTTGATAATTTTTGTTGAAAAATGTGCAATATCTCGAGAACGGTTCATGTTAGCGTTCTAAAATTTACATCAATCGTTTTCTAATGAAAAATTACATACGAAATGTCTATTTGTGTAACCTTATTATTGGTTTTAATTTTTTGACGATTTTTTCAAAATTTCATTCGAAAATTTAGGGGGATTCTGAACATTCGATTGCGTATAAAAACAATAGGCTTCCAGTGTTTACAGATTGTGATTTTTGTACCAAATTTGGTTCGAATCAGTCCATTCGTTCGTCAGTTATCGTCTCCACAGACCCACTGACACACACACACACACACACACACAGACATCACTTCAAAAATGTTTGATTCGTGATCAGGGATGCTTGAAACGTGCTCTCCCGTCGAAAACTCGAATTCGAATTTTCGACCCCGTCACAATACTTTCCTTATACATTATGTATATAAGGAAAGTAAAAATGTTATTCTTATAGTAGATACTCATATTCTTTCCAAGATATTAAATTTTCTTCAATTAGTCGTCATTTTCATTGATTTAGTGCCATTTTTATCCATTTGGCGAGATTTTCGTCAATTTGGCAACTTTTAAAAATGTCGCCAAGTTGGCGACATTCCGCTAAATTCGTCGCCAAAATCTCGCCAAGCATTATGGACGAAGAAATAAGTTATTCTTACAGCAGATAAATGAATATTGGCGTTCAAATACAAAAGTATTACTCAAAGTGTCTTTTCTCGTGAATGGAACGAGTTAGATTCGCGAGAATTATGTCTCCAAATTTATCGCATGATATTACATATGAAAATTGGATATGTTTCTTTACAGTTAATATTTTTTTTTAATTTATGGGATTTTCTGATAAATTTATTTGAAAAATGCACAATATCTCGAGAACGATTAATGCTAGCGTTCTAAAGTTTATGTCAATCGTTTTCTAAGGAAAATTCCATAAGAAATGTCGATTTGCGTAACTTTGTTAAAGGTTTTGATTTTTTGATGATTTTTTCAAAATTTCACTCGAAAATTTAGGGGGTTCTGGACATACGATTATGTTTTAAAACAATAGGCTTCCAGTATTCACGGATTGTGATTTTTGTACCAAATTTCATTCGAATCGCTCCATTCATTCGTGAGATATCGTCTCTACAGACTCACTGACACACACACACACACACACACACACACACACACACACACACACACACACACACACACAGACATACACACACACACACACAGACATCACTTAAAGAATGTTCGATTCGTGATCAGGGATGCTTGAAACGTGCTCGCCCGCCGAAAACTCGAATTCGAATTTTCGACCCCGTCTCAATACTTTCCTTATACATTATGTATATAAGGAAAGTAAAAATATCCCTTTTCTTTTACAGAAAATAAAGTTTATTATTAAACAAAAATTATACACTTGAGATATTTATATTTTGTTTTTTATTATTTTTAGATTTACTTTCTTGAAAAGTTTACACTGATGTATGTGATATATGCAATAATGTATGGGATATTTGCAGTAATATATAAATGATATATGTGTCATTAATATGTGTCATCATATAAATTCTAGATTATACATAAAAGAAAGAAAATGTTCCTTTTCTTTTACAAAAAAATAAAATTTATTATTAAACAAAAATTATAAATCTGGGATATATATATTTTGATTTTTATTATTATTCGTTGTATTTTCTAGCAAAAAGTTCAATGCAATGTCATGAGCTGTTGGAACTTGAGTATAAGTTTTTTATACTTCTTATTAGAATTTTCTAATTCATTATATTCGTATATCCCACAATTATAAGATGAAAGGGTTTGCAATGCATCGGTGGTTTTCTAACAGGATATGCAAAAATTAACAGTGCTTGTCTTAGAATATTCTCCTAAAAGCCATTTCTGTGATTGCAAGGTTAAATCTGACCAAGTAACCAACAAGTCTTTTCTTTCTGGCAAAAATATTTTTCACTTAGCCATGATTGTGTTGCCCGGACACGTTTGAGGCACATTTATATGAATTAAGATGATTTTCTCTTTGAACAGAAAAAAATTACTTTCATCCCAATCTATATAAATAAAATTGAAAATCTGTCTGTCTGTCTGTTTGCCCCGTCATCACGGGAGAACGGCTGAACCGAATTTGATGAAATTTTCTGAGTAGCCTGAAAATAGTCTTACTTAAAATTTAGTCCATGTTTGGAGTTTCTACGATCAGTGGTTCTCGAGATATTAGTAAAAAATGAAATTTTCGTTTGTCTCATCATCACGGGAGAACGGCTTAACAGAATTTGATGAAATTTTGTGGATAGCTTTGAAATAGCCCCCCATAAATTTAGCCCAAGTTTCAGGTACCTAAGACCAAGAGTTGTCGAGATATTAATGAAAAACGAAACTTTTTCCTAGGAGTTCTACTCTGTAACTCCGTGGTTTATCCAAACGAAAAGCTTGAAAATCGTTTGAAAGTGAATTAAAACCTTATCTCTGAGTTTGATGGGAGATTTTTTGCGCTAATTAGTCACTTTCTGAAAACATGAATTGTTTGAAACATGATTTAAATGGGAAATCTATCTCCATGATTTATTTTGCACAAGCTTTTACTGAACAGTGAAAAGTATAAAGAAATCAAAATGGTTATTTAATTTCGCAGTTTATGAGGAAAATTCTATCTTATATCATGTTGCTCAGAAACTCAATTAAATTAAATTTAACTGTTAATTTTAATTATTATCCTTTCGATTTGAATAATAAATAAATGGATATAAAAATATATTTTAGAAAAGAACGAGTTGATTTTTCTTATAGCATTTTTGACTGGATAATATCAATAACGGTCTTCAGGTTTAAACGTTATTATTATTGATAATTTCGGGGATTATTGATTAAGGGATTATAGATATTTTCAAGTTATTATGCAATTGTTTTATTACGACAAAAATTGTTTAAACTCATATATTGTACGTTGTACGAATAATCTTCTACAAATGCACGGGTATATCTTCTAATCTACGAGAATATAAGTAGCACAGGTATATTAGCATATGTTTTGATATATATTGGCATATATTGGAATCAATTACGACCTTCTGGTATAAAGAGTACTGGGATCATTGATATTTTCAATGTATTACGTCATCTCTTTTATTTTGGCAGAGATTTTTGAAACTCATATTGTAATACGGGTAATCTTCTACTAACACACTGGCATATTTTCTACTCTGCGATAATATAAGTAGTACGGGATTGCATACATTGATTCAATTCTTTTTTTTTTTTTTTTTTTTTTTTTTTTTTTTGTAAATTTGCTTACAAAGGGGGCCAGAATGTTTTTTTCTTCAGATTTGCCCGTGAAGATAATTTTGCATAGTGAGAACAGATATTTTTAAACTTCTCTTTAGGAGCAATAAATTTAATATTTTAACAGAATTTGCACATGATTGCGAATTATAAGCTTCTTTATATTATATACTCCGTGCGAAGAACGGGTATGCTGCTAGTTAACTATAAAAACGAAAAACTCGATTCTGAAGATAAAATTAGTAGGCAGTTTAGTCTCAAATCCTCTTTAAATAGCGAGACAACAGTATTAGACTTACCCATTTACATTTTGCAGCACCCTTTGAATAGTACGAAAATACATTAGCAATATGTAAAAATATGAATTAAAGTAATAGCATTCAAGAATCGTTTCTGCATACTGGAAAATAAAATTATTGTTCACAGCTGTGAATAAAAACTGCTTCAGTAGCAGTAGGCTTCTGAAGCAGAACTGCTTCAGTAGCTCAGAGGTTACCGGACTCTATTTCCAAAGATGACACTTATACCACTTAGACTTCACTTTATCCTTTAAAAAGCAACGGTGGCTGGAAGATAAGACACGCTGGCTTATTTCAATAAGAAGACTGCTGAAATAAAAACTTACTCCTTGGAGAGCAATTTTTACTACTGAATAAAAAATGTATTTAGAAAAGCTTAAACATTCATATTTGGATTTAGAATGAAATGGAATGATAGCGGATTGATATTTGAGTATTCTTTTATTGTTTTCAGACAATTCATTTTGTGGAACTCAGACGAGTATAATTTAGATTGTCATTCTGGTTATGGAATGCTTACATTAAAGAGAGAAACAAAACTCTGAAGAAATATTATCCATTTCAAGAAGGATAAGGTAAAAGTATATTTCTGACTTCGTGGTATTCTCATTCCAAATATGTTTATCTCGTTTTTAAAAAAAAAAAAAAAGATTATAAACCCTTGATGTTTCTCAGACCGTTTATTTCAAACTGTCTGCTAGGTTTCTTTTTCTACATTAAATCATCTTACAACGAACTATATTGCAATTATATAGTTTTTTTTTTAACACCTAACGCAATTACTGCATAGCCTGTCATAGAAAGTTTCCCGATTAGAATATTCATGGTTATATTGTGTATTTCAAACAAAATTCTTATTTCCCTAGCCCCAAAAATGTGTTGTTAAAAGCAAATTTTTCAGTTAGCGTATACTTAAAAATCTGATGTGGGCAACACATGACTTTCCTCATATAATGCAATGAATTTACTACTTTTACAATTAAAAAAAATGTTATTCCTATAGTAGATACTTATATTCTTTCCAAGATATTTAATTTTGTTCAATTAGTCGTCATTTTCATTGATTTGGCGTCATTTTTATCCATTTGGCGAGATTTTTGTTAATTTGGCAACAATTAAAAATGTCGCAAGGTTGGCGCTATTCCGCCAAATTCGTCACCAAAATCTCGCCAAGCGTTATGGATGGAGAAATAAGTTATTCTTACAGCAGATAAATGACTATTAGCGTTCAGATACAAAAGTATTACTCAAAGTATCTTTTTTCCTGAACGGAACGAGCTAGTTCCACGAGAATGATGTCACCAAATTTATCGCGTGGTATTACATATGAAAAGTGAACATGTTTCTCAATAGGAAATATTTTTCTTTTATTTTATATGACTTTTTGATAATTTTTTTTTAAAAATGTGCAATATCTCGAGAACGGTTCATGTTAGCGTTCTAAAATTTATGTCAATCATTTTCTAATGAATAATTACATAAGAAATGCCTATTTGCGTAACTTTATTAGCGGTTTTGATTTTTTGACGATTTTTTCAAAATTTCACTCGAAAATTTAGGGGGGTTCTGAACATTCGATTGTATATAAAAATAATAGGTTTCCAATGTTTACGGATTGTGATCTTTGTACCAAATTCCGTTCGAATCGGTCCATTCGTTCGTCAGTTGTCGTCTCCACAGACTCACTGACACACACACACACACACACACACACGCACACACACAGACATCACTTCAAAAATGTTTGATTCATGATCAGGGATGCTTGAAACGTACTCTCCCGTCGAAAACTCGAATTCGAATTTTCGGCCCCGTCACAATATTTTCCTTATACAGGTACATTATGTAAATAAGTAAAGTTAAAATGATCCTCTGAGACTCAAGTATCTCATATGCAATACAACTTATAATAACTGATCTTCTAATTAATACCATTAAATTAACACTCAATTTAGTGAAATATTCAAGCTAATTATAATAATATTGTCCCTATAATATCCATACTATTTTCTTTTCATTATGATTTAAAGACAGCCACAACGAGTGCTGTCTGTTATGATAGATACAAAGGATTAAGATTTTCAGCCTCATTCATTAATTTTTACTTTCTCGTAAATAGAGTATATAAATTATTGTTTTCACGACAATTTTCGAATTTGAGATTTTGATGCTAATATATGTTTAAGACCTCCTGAACACGTTTTGACTATTTTTAAAGTGATGTCCATTTGTCTGCCTATATTTCTGTGATCTATTCCTTGTGAAAATTCTTGAGGCCACATATAATAATGGATTTTCACGAAACTTTATATAATAACTGATCTTCTTATAATAACTGATCTTCTAATTAATACCATTAAATTAACACTCAATTTAGTGAAATATTCAAGCTAATTATAATAATATTGTCCCTATAATATCCATACTATTTTCTTTTCATTATGATTTAAAGACAGCCACAACGAGTGCTGTCTGTTATGATAGATACAAAGGATTGAGATTTTCAGCCTCATTCATTAATTTTTACTTTCTCGTAAATAGAGTATATAAATTATTGTTTTCACGAAAATTTTCGAATTTGAGATTTTGATGCTAATATATGTTTAAGACCTCCTGAACACGTTTTGACTATTTTTAAAGTGATGTCCATTTGTCTGCCTATATTTCTGTGATCTATTCCTTGCGAAAATTCTAGAGGCCACATATAATAATGGATTTTCACGAAACTTTATATCCCGCGTTTTTATGAAAAAAATTTAGAACTAGATAAAAATAGTTTTACATTCGAGCAAAAACTTCTAAATTTATTCGAAATTTTATACACTCTTTTGCAATCTTCCCGGCCATCCACCATGCTGCTCTAAGTCCTTGGACGAGTCGGATGGTCAGGGCTTTCGACACTCTTTTGCAAAAAAAACGAAGCACCCCCTAAAAAATAATCCGATTATCTCGAAATTTCGCATGCAAATTCCTTTATATCAAGTATGCAAATTATTAAATTTGCAAGGCCAATGAGTGTTAACTTCGGTCATGTGACGCTCGCTTCTACTTCGCGACTAGTATCCTATAAAACAAGTTAAAAATGTGAAAGGTTTACCTTTGCTCGTTATCGACATTGCAATTCCGTGAAGACACAACCAACAATGCCGTTATGATGTTTCCGAAAACCTTATAAGCAATTAGACGAGTTCGAACGTGGTCATATAGTCGGGATGCGTGAAGCTAGCTGGCCATACCGAGCAATAGGCCTCCACCTGCACCGAACGGGCACTGCTGTGCAGAAGTGATGACAGCAACGGTTGCTGCCAGGAACTCATCGGTGGAATGGGGTGAAGGTCTATGTGCACGAATGCGAGGCAAGATCGGATGACTGCGCGATAGACCATACGGCATCATTGTCCGCCATCCAACGTGCTACCGCCTCTTCCATACTACCCGTGGAACCTTCCACCGTCTCACGGCGCTTGACTGAGGTGGGGTTACGCTTACGGTGGTCTTTAAGACGTCTGCCATAACCCCACAGCATCGACAGAATCGTTTGGAGTAGTGTCGTAGCCGAGCATCATGGCTGTTCAGCGATGAATCACGCTTCAGTCTTTCAACAGATGACCATCGGATACGTGTGTGGAGGCGCCAGGACCAGCGATCACAATCAGCCTTTGTTTTACACAGACACATATCCATTAATCCTGGTGTGGGGGTGCTATCTCTTACAATAGCAAATCGCCCCTAGTCATCCTGCGTACACTTTAACAGCTTAACGATATGTTGATGAAATCCTGCGGCCGTTTGCATGGCACGTCATTCTGGGGCCATTTTACAGTAAAATAATGCCACGCCACATATGGCTCGCATATCTGTGGACTGTCTCCGTGCTGTTGATACTGTTTCTTGGCCAGCAAGGTCACCAAACCTTTCGACAATCTAGCATGTATGGGACATGCTAGGCCGTCAGATTCGGGCACCCCGAAATGTAGCAGATCTGGAACAACAATCGAGGAATGCCTGGCGGAATGTATTGCAGGATGATATTAAGAAACTTCGTCACTCTTTACCTAGACATAAAAAATCATGCATAGCCGCCAAAGGGGTCTCACCAATTACTGATTTGAAAATTCAGCGTGCAATTGCTAACCATTGAAGGGTCCTTCGGCCTTGATTTTGTAATCGTTTCATTACCTGTGTATGAGTTGTACGCATATTTAATTTCAATAAAAACTGTCACTTTCTTCATGGTGATTCGTTGTTTTTACGAAAGAGTGTATTATTTTAATATGGCAATATAAGAAAACGATTGACATAATCATGCATAGAAGGATTCTTTTATGATTCAATGATCACGAGACTTAATAGCTTCAATCACTGTGAAAAATAGACGCGATACAGTTTATGTTTTGTTCGTGACGTCATAGCTCCACTCGGGGAACAAGTTACCCCCTTCCCGGGGGTACATTGTCTAGTATGGTATTAATCGAAAGATTTTTTCAAGCCCTTTAAAGTGAAGGATAACACGATCAAATTGTAATCATATGGACCCATAATACCAACTTTTCAAAAAAAATTTGTAAAATGTGAAAACAAAGCTACTGCAAATGGATTCTGATATGACAAAGTCGAGTTGAGCCACACTGCAGTCAATTACAATACCCTTTAATTGTTAGAAAATCCCTGTATAGATTGTTAAATACATACTAACTTTATAAAATGAACATGTTCGATGCGTACTGAGAAATAACTTTATTGTTCATAGTCGTGAATGTAAAATGCCTCAATAGCAGTATCAAGCACTGGAACATTGCGTCTTTTGTTTCCAAAGGTGACACTAGATTGGCTTTGATTTTGTCGGATTCTTAAAAGAGCGATGATGGCAGATAAGTCACGTCAACCCATCACGATAAGAGGGCTCTAAAACAAAAATCCACTCTTTTAGAGAGCTAGTTATCTGAAGAGGCTAACAAGTGGGCTTCCAGAAATGCAAAAATTTCATTTATGAAGAACAATAAATATGCATCTTAATAGAATGTTCGTTGAATATTGAGAATATTAATGTCCTGGAACAGATGAGATGGCTGTAATTTATGCTTTCACAAAGATTGCAGTCGTTATATAAAAACAATCCGAGAAGATTCATGTCATGGAATAGATGAAATTGCTGTAATTTATGTTTTCAGGAAGATTGCAGTCGTTACATAAAAACAATCTGAGAAGATTCATGTCCTGGAATAGATGAGACGGCTGTAATTTATGCTTTTGCGAAGATTGTAGTCGTTACATAAAAATAATCTGAAGTGACCAATACATCGTTCAGATAAAATAATTGAAATGCTATGAAAAAACAATGATGACACATATTAGAGTTTTGTTATAACTCGAACTAGCTGAAAGTAGGCCGTTAATATAAAAATTGCAAAAAAATGTGAAGTTTCTAAAATGCAAAATATGTTAAATATGTTTTATAAATGCAAAATATATCTTTAAAAATGTAAAAGTAAGTGTAATGTAGCTCAACTCGACATTTTTATACCAGAATCCATTTTTGAATAGCTTGTGATTTTTTTTTTCTCAAGAAAAAATTTGAAAATTTTGTATCGATTGTCTAAATGATTACAATTATAGCATGTTACCCTTCATTCTTAAGGGCTTGAAAGAATCTTTTGATTAATACCAGGTTGACAATGTACCACTTTAGGGAGTAAATTAATACCCGCGGAGGCTAATAACGTCACGAACACAAAATTTGTATCACTGCTATATTTAACTACAATGATTGAAACTGTGAAGTTTCGTAATCATTGACCTATAAATTGAATATCTTTTATTCATAAGTATGTTAAATTTTGTCCTATGCTGTCACACTAAGAACATATAGAATTTCAAATAAATTTCGAATTAGTTTGCTCTCGAATTTCAAAAAATTCTATTTAGTTCTAGATTTTTTTATAACAAAGCCGGGTATAAAGTTTCGTGAAAATATATTAATATTTATGGCAACTATCGTGTTACACAAGAAATCGTCCACAGACAGACGGACATTGTAGTCAAAACGTGTTCAGGAAGTTCTAACACATATGTTGGCATCAAAATATCTAAAACGAAGATTTTCGTGGAAACAATACTTTCTCTATATTATGTATACAATAGGAAAAGTAAACATTAAGTTGGGTAAATTGCAAAAAATATCCTGTCAGACACGCTTAGGTTTATATGACATATATTTATACGTACTTAAGCAATGTTTCAATATTAAACAAGAACGATCCATCATGCATAAAGCATTGATTATGAAACAATTTCCAACTTCAATGTAATTTTATACAAACATCTCTGAAATGCGATACATTCCTCGGTAATATTTTTAAAATTATCACAATACAACATTAATTTATTATATTTGAAAACTTCATCGAAGAAAATGAACTTCATTCAAATGACAGCATTGAAATATAAATTGCCTGGTTCAAACATCTCTAAAATGCGATACATTCATCGGTAATATTTATAAAATTATCATAACACTACAATAATTTATCATATTGGAAAACTTCATCGAAAACAAATAAACTTTATTCAAATGACGTCATCGAATTATAAATCGCCTCTATATAAAAGAAGCATTTCATTCATAAACATTTTTCAAATCGTTTCATTCAACACAATACTATAATAATTTATTTTATTTAAAAATTTGAAAAATTGTTATCTACCATATTTATTTTGAAATGTGAAACCTTTCTCATATATAAAAAAATCTGATGTGGGCAACACATGACTTTCCTTATATAATGTAATTAATTTACTACTTTTACAGTAAAAAAAGGGGGTTTTTCTTATAGTAGATACTAATATTCTTTCCAAGATATTAAATTTTCGACAATTAGTCGTCATTTTTATCCATTTGGCGAGATTTTCGTTAATTTGGCAACATTTCAAAAACTCGCCAAGTTGGCGACATTCGCCAAATTCGTCGCCAAAATCTCGCCAAGCGTTATGCACTAAGAAATAAGTTATTCTTACAGCAGATAAATGACTATTGGCGTTCAAATACAAAAGTATTACTAAAAGTATATTTTTTCATGAATGGAATGAGCTAGTTCCACGAGAATGATGTAACCCAATTTATCGCATGGTATTACATAAGAAAAGTGAACATGTTTCTCATTAGGAATTTTTTTTTATATGACTTCTTGATAATTTTTTTTTAAAAAATGAACAATATCTCGAGAACGGTTCATGTTAGCGTTCTAAAATTTATGTCAATCGTTTTCGAATGAAAAATTACATAAGAAATGTCTATTTGCGTAACTTTATTAGTGGTTTTGATTTTTTGCCGATTTTTTCAAAATTTCATTCGAAAATTTAGGGGATTCTTAACATTCGATTGCATATAAAAGCAATAGGCTTCCAGTGTTCACGGATTGTGATTTTTGTACCAAATTTGGTTTGAATCGGTCCATTCGTTCGTCAGTTATCGTCTCCACAGTCTCACTGACACACACACACACACATACTTTCACACACACAAACACACAGACATCACTTCAAAAATGTTTGATTCGTGATCAGGGATGCTTGAAACGTGCTCTCCCGTCGAAAACTCGAATTCGAATTTTCGACCCCGTCACAATACTTTCCTTATACATTATGTATATAAGGAAAGTAATAATTAAACTCTTGGAAATATATTTATTATACAATAAATCTCTTTTTTCTTTCTGGAGGATATAACGAGAATCAGAATTCAACTGAATTTGTTTTCCTCCCTATATTAAATAATTTTTATTTTAAAAAATACCTAACATATTTTACTGAAATTTTTTTTATATATTTTATAGGATAATCTGAATATTTCTTAAAATTTTCGAAGCAATTTGTGAATTTTAAATTTGCTTAAAAAATGTTTGAAACATTAGGTCCCATAGGGTCCAGTGTATTTCATTTTTTCAACCCGGGTTCAATAAAAAAACTAATTGGGTGATATTATTCATTTATATTCCCATAGGTCCCACAGACCGTGTGAAAAACATACTAAAATTTCATTTTGATAAAGCCATTTTTACGGCAGTTATCGTGCTAACGGACAGACAGACAGACAGAATGAACAAAGTCATAAACATTTTCAACTATGTTGTAAAGTGTTAAAAATGGGCAAAATCTTAACATTTTTAATCCCTATTCATAACTCTTTTCACATTAACAATTTTACCTGACACCTAATCCCACGTCCTGCAGTCGTCTTGTCTCCGAATAGTATCCTTTGAATATATATATATATATATATATATATATATATATATATATATAAATAAAAATTAAAGGATTTTAATCGAAAATAATGCATAAACTACTGTATGTACAAAAAAACATATCTCTAGCATATCTGTTACAAATGAGTAACTATAGGCCAAGAGTAAGGATGAAGAGAGAAGGTAACATATCACTACAATGGAAAGGGGGATGAGAAGAATATTAGGATTCAAAAATCACAATTAAAAGTATATAAAAATAAAACTCGGCAAAAATGAGAATAGGCAATAACAATCAGCTTAAGATAAGAGATTAAGAATAGATAACAATCAATTGAAACCCCACAAAAAATGGCGGTTAGTTCGAAATTATATAACAAAAGTTTAAAAATCCAATAAAAGAATAGACGTTTCAACTCAAAAAACCCCAACATTACAAAATGCCTTACAAATAAAAATATCAAACAGAGAATCATAAATTACATGGAAAATAAAAATGCAAACTTCTAGTCATCAAACAGAAGACAAACAAAAAACATCAATGGAAAAGAATCGATAAAATAATATCAAATAGAATCCAATCATGAAAGCTTTACACGTGGACACTCCGTAAGCCTAATAATGAATTGTTCATTTCGATAAAAATCTTTATCAAGTCCAAGTATTTCAGAAAAATGAACACCAAATACATGTTTCTGATATCAGTGATAGATTATATCTATAAACTTTGATAACTTGGACAACATGCATAAAGATTGAAAAATAATAGGAAACAAAAATGCCTGGAAAAACACTGCATAAATTTGATCCATTGGAGCCTTGAATAAAGAGACCAATGTTGCCAATCTCAAAAAATAAAAAGTTGAGAACTGATGCTGCTAATCGTGAGAAAGAAATAGCAGTAATGCGAAAAGACAATAAAAGGCGATATTCAACAGTAAGAACATGTAAATACATGCTAATGCTTATACAAGAGAAAGTGGATGTCTGGCTAAAATAAGATACTAAGGATACTACATACATATATATATATATATATATATATATATATATATATATATATATATATATATATATATATATATATATATATATATATATATATATATATATAAATAGATAGCGAGAGAGAGAAAGTGAAAGGGAGAGAGGGTATTTTTAATAAGACGACTGTTTTGACGACATGTTAAAAGAAATTGTAACTGAATTTTTAGGGTGGTAATTTTTAAAAATTCGCCTAGATTTTACTAGATGACACGCAAAATTCGCTGAAATCTAAAATAAAAGACTACGTATGCTATAATGCATCAATTAAAAGCTTAGTTTATACGTATTTTTTGACGATGAAAAGATTAAGACCAATCTCATACGACTCTACGACTAACCGTTCTCGAGATATTTTAGTTTCTCGTGTTTTTACCACTCCGCCCTTGAAAATACGAGAGATTAAATATTGAGAGAGAGAGAGTATTTTTGATCGAGAGGACTGTTTCGATAACATGTTAAAAGAAGTTAAAAGAAGTTAAAAGAACATGTTAAAAGAAGTGAAAAGAAGTTAAAAGAACATGTTAAAAGAAGTTAAAAGAACATGTTAAAAGAAGTTAAAAAAAACGTGTTAAAAGAAGTTGTAACTGAATTTTTTAAGGGTGATAATTTTTCTACTTTTGACAGACATAATTACTATTACACATATATTTAATGAAATATATCATTTTGCGAAAAAGACAGGTTATTTTTTTCCGAACCGTACCAAAATCTAATCAGCACCAGAGTAACCCACAAACGACTTATCTACTGAATTTTGTGAAATTCAGTCCATTAGATTTTGAGCTAGAGTGAATACAGGCTTTTGCGGTCTTTTCGCAAAAACAGGCGGGTTCTTTTATCTCGAATCGTACCCAAAACTAATCAGCACCAGATTCGCCCACAAGTGATCTACCTACCAAATTTTATGAAATTCGGTTAATTAGTTTTTTAGTTAGAGTGGATACAAAATCTGCACAGACAGACACACAGACACACACACAGACGTCACGCTAAAAATAGTTTTTCGCATTCTAGAGGTCTCGAAACGCGTAAATCCGTCGAGAACTCGAGTTGCGATTTTCGACAAGATTCCAATACTTTCCCTACACATTACCGTGTATTGAAGGGAAAGGAAAAATGTCTTAAAACTATGAATTGTATATAATTTCAAATGTGTATCCGTGTCATTTTGTACAATTAAACTCAATGGATTATGAACGAAAGGAAAAAAATATAAATTTGAGTCTGCAAGGAAAGTCATGTGCTATTCACATTAGATTTTTCACATTATGCTGCAGTTAAATAAGGTTACGACAACAATTCTGCGTTACAACAATTCTGCGTCTGATTTCAGTATTTATAGCTTTTAAATTCAATGATTATAGTAATAGTCGATTGGCTGTTTTTCAAGACAGCCTCACTATTTAGTAATTTCTGCAATTATATAGATTGCATAGCTTTCTTTAGCCTGTTTTCCGCTGCTTCACATACAATGATTGATGCTATCAGCAACATCCCATACGAACTTTTATCCAGCAAATACAAGTTTCTCAATTCTTTTCTAGCAAAAGCACTGCTCCCCATACTAATGCAGGACGCTTGATGTATAAGGAAGTCTGTCTGCAGTGAGTGGCTATGTCGTCAATTCGAGGACCGGAAATATAACAATTAGTCCACAGAAGAGTTAGTTAATACTTACCATTCACTCTTCCAAAAAGGATTTTTTTTTACTTTATATGGAAATGAATGATATCGTATCAAGTATTGACAAATTAGCATAAATCACTGAAACTGCTACAAAAAATCTGATGTGGGCAGCACATGACTTTCCCTACAAACTCAAATTCATTTTCTCTTTATTTATTTAATAATTCATGAAATTGAGTTTAATTGCACAAAATAACACGCATAATTATTTCAAATTATGCGTTAGTGTACATTAGTGTACAGGATAGCGGCCACAAATATTGATTGGTGTTCGTGAAACTTTACATCCGGCTTTGTTATCAAAAAATCTAGAACCGGATAGTTTTTTTGAGCGAAAACTTTGAAATTTACTTGAAATTTTATATTTTTACTTTCCTTATATACATAAGGTATAAGGAAAGTATTGTGACGGGGTCGAAAATTCGAATTCGAGTTTCGACGGGAGAGCACGTTTCAAACATCCCTGATCACGAATCAAACATTTTTGAAGTGGTGTCTGTGTGTGTGTGTGTGTGTGTGTGTGAAAGTATGTGTGTGTGTGTGTGTGTGTGTCAGTGGGTCTGTGGAGACGATAACTGACGAACGAATGGACCGATTTTAACCAAATTTAGTACAAAAATCACAATCCCTAAACACTGGAAGCCTATTGCTTTTATACGCAATCGAATGTTCAGAACTCCCCTAAATTTTCGAATGAAATTTTGAAAAAATCGTCAAAAAATCAAAACCACTAATAAAGCTACGCAAATAGACATTTCTTATGTAATTTTTCATTAGAAAACGATTGACACAAATTTTAGAACGCTAACACGAACCGTTCTCGAGATATTGTACATTTTTCAAAAAAAATATCAAAAAAGTCATATAAAATAAAAAAAATATTTCCTATTTTTAAACATGTTCGCTTTTCATATGTAATACCATGCGATAAACTGGGTGATATCATTCTCGTGGATCTAGCTCGTTCCATTCATGAAAAAAGATACTCTGAGTAATACTTTAGTATTTGAACGCGAATAGTCATTTATCTGCTGTAAGAATAACTTATTTGTTAGTGCATAACGCTTGGCGAGATTTTGGCGACGAATTTGGAGGAATGTCGCCAACTTGGCGACTCTTTGAAATGTTGCCAAATTAACGAAAATCTCGCCAAATGGATAAAAATTACGCTAAATCAATGAAAATGACGACTAATTGTCGAAAATTCAATGTTTTGGAAAGAATATTAGTATATACTATAAGAAAAACCTATGTTTTTACTGTAAAAGTAGTAAATTCATTACATTATATAAGGAAAGTCATGTGTTGCCCACATCAGATTTTTTTTAACATGACATCATGTGACAAAACTTAATATATTCATGTACAAAAGGGTTTATTTATGGCTCAATGATTGCAAGACTTAATAGTTTCAATCATTGTTGTGAAAATAACCACAATGCAATTGGTTTGCTTGTAACGTCATTGGGCAAGTTACCTACACTCCGGGGGTACATTGTCATATATGGTATCAATCGCAAGATGCTTTCAAGCCCTTTGAAATGAAGGAAAATACGCTATAATTTTAATCATTTGAACCCATAATACAGATTTCTCAAATTTTTTCTTATAAAATTTGGAAAAAGGTAAAAGCTACAAAATCGAGTTGAGCCACTAGCTAACCAGCAACATATTTAAGCACAAATAAAGTAATATTTCAGCATATAGCTGTTTCGAGGATAAGCTGGATCCTTTTTGTCAGTGCAAGACAACCATCAACGAAGTCAAAGAGGACGAAATGGGCGATTTCGTGTTTGTTGATTCTCTTCCACTGACGAAGTGAATCCAGCGTATCCTCCAAACAGCTGTATGCTACATTATTATTTTAATTGTGCTTAAATACGTTGCCTAAATTTTTCTTATTCTACATACATATATATTTGTTACCCCAGTTCCGTTGTGTGTACCTCCCGTTGTGTGTAATTCTCAATTACTTTATGTTCAATATGCTTCTTGAAACAGCTTTTTATCTAATCACATACATAATCACATTTGACGTGACAATTTACATTTATGAATTCTGTTAATGCATTAATTATATTTCTGCAAATTTTCTGTTCTGGGAATTATATTTCTTCAAGTGTAACGACCGAAATTTCAATTAACGATAAACCGGCCTGCCGGGCGGACTTTTCAGCTTCCTGTGGACTGTAGGCCCTTCTCCCAATCGTCCATCTTGTTACTCTAAATCCTCGGAACTTATGTTATAGAATAAAAGATGTATCAACCACCGGATAAAAACTAATGAAGCCACTTTTCGATTTAGTCTACTATTTTCAACGCTGAGTGTCATACATTATTAAACAAAATAAAACTTATTAAAATACTTGGAACTTCATTATTAAAGAATAAGGGGCTTTGCCCCCTGCTCGTTACGCTTCGTAAACCCCCGTAGCTCGCTTAGCAAATCGGGAGGTTTCGTCTCTTACTTGTTCGCGCTCGTAGAGCTATTTCAAGCCAAACTAATGTTTAAATAGGAAAAAGATTAATTTCACGGTGTTTGCCTATTATTACTCTACAACTGACCCAAATTTCATATTGTTGTATGTTATAGATTTTGCGGTGCGAGACGGAGAAACTCAAGAGACGCGTCGATATGGAAGAACAATTTTCACTTCAGAAGTGCATAAAAGCGGAATAACTCTTAAACTAAATCAAAATTAAAAAAATTCTCCGTCCTGCAAAAATTCAACGATGTAGGTATATGGCTGTAAAAAACCGTGGTTTTGCCACTGTTAGTCTGTTCAGGTTGCGAACTCGCAGTTCAAATGTTTTGTCTTTGATTTTTACATTAAATAATTCTTAAACTAAAGTTTAAATCGAGAAACAGTTTATTTCAGCATATTCTTCAAACCTTCCTCTACAAGTGTACTAAATTTTATATTTTAATATGCTGTAGTTTTTGTGGTATGAAAAAAAGAAACTCCAGGAGCAAGAAATTTGTCAATGTGTTTTTTTTTTTAGTACTAGAGGGCTCTGCCCCCTGCTCGCTTCTCTCGGGCAACCCCCTTTGGGAAGCTTCGCATTCTACTCGCTGGGCTCGCAGAGCTCGCTTCATATCTATCTTTCCTAAAAATTCTACTTTCAGAAATCTCTTGTTTTCCGCAGAAGGAAAAAGGCAGGGATTTTTCTTAGCTCAGGGAATCCAAAAATTGAATTCCTTGATCATGAGCTCGTATCGCAAGCTATTTCATGCCAAACTAAAGTTTAAACGATAAACGGTTTATTTCATCGTGTTACCCTATTATTTCTCTATAAATGTACCAAATTATATATTTTTGTATGTCATAGTTTTTACGGTACGAGACAGAAAAATCCCTAGACGTGCAGATTAGAAAAAAAATTCACTAAGTGCATAAAAGTAAAATATCTCAAAAACTACATCGAAATTAAAACAAGAAAGATCAATCATGCTTAAAGCATTGATTATGAAACACTTTCCAACTTCAATGCAATTTTATTTAAACATGTCTAAAATACAATACATTTCTCGGTAATATTTTAAAACTTATCACAATACTACATTAATTTATTATATTTGAAAACTTAAACCTTCATCCAAAAAAGAATGAACTACATTCAAATGACGGCATTGAAATATAAATTGCCTGGTTTAAACTTCTCTAAAATGTGATACATTCCTCGGTAATAATTTTAGAATTATCATAATACTACGATAATTTATTATATTTGAAAACTTCATCGAAAACAACGGAAATTCATTCAAATGACGTCATAGAAAAAATAACACGCCTGGCTCTCTCTATAAAAGCAACATTTCATCCATAAATAATTTCCCATTCACGTCATTCATTACAATACTCCAATAATTTATTTTATTTAAAAATTAAGACCATGGAGCTACAAGTAATTAAACTCTATGCGTAAAACTTCATAGAAAAAAATCGTCCTTCTCTTTTAAAAATCAGTGAATATTTCATTCATATCATCTATGCAGACTCCATGAACTAAATGATTTTGTGTTTAAGAAATACAGCAATTGTAATACAACTCATTCTACATATTTTGCTGTTTATATTTTACATAGGTGAAAAATAGGCTTCGTTGTGGAAATAATCAAATTTGGATGAGCATTTAAACTCAAATACATTGTAATTGCGTTGTTTCAGTATGTAGATACATAGAATTTAAGCAAAAATAAAGTAGTTTTAGGACGGATACAACACTCAATATGAATTAAAAAGAACTTTAAAAATCACGATTTTGAGACAAGATGGATGCCATATATCATTTTGAAGTGGGTCATGTGATCGTTTCATAACATGGTCACGTGATCGCTTCATATAAGAGGCGTTATTATAATTTTTATTTTTATTTTAAAAACTATTGAATATATTTCGCTGAATTTTTTTTTATATATTTTATGGAACAATTTGAACATTACCTAAAATTTTGGAAGCAATTTGTGAATTTTAAATCCGCTTGAAAAATGTTTGAAAAATTAAGTCCCATAGGGCTCAATGTATTTCATTTTTTCAACCCGGGTTCAATCCAAAACTAATTGGGTGATATTATTCATTTATATTCCCATAGGTCCTACAGACAGTCTGAACAACATACTAAAATTTCATTTTGATTAAGTCATTTTTACGGTAGTTATCGTGCTAACGGACAGACAGACAGACAGACAGAATGAATGAACAAAGTCATAAACACTTTTCAACTTTGTTGTAAAGTGTTAAAAAGAGGATCCTTCCTGCAAAAATTCCCCCATGTAGGTACCTGTCTGCAAAAATTCGTGGTCTTGCTATTGTTAGTCTATCCAGAATGCGAACTCGCAGGTCAAATATTTTGTCTTTGACATTAAATATATCGTAAATTACGATATATATCAAACAAGAAAGATCAATCATGCTTAAAGCATTGATTATGAAACACTTTCCAACTTCAATGCAATTTTATTTAAACCAGTCTAAAATGCAATACATTCCTCGGTAATATTTTGAAACTTATCACAATACTGCATTAATTTATTATATTTGAAAACTTAAACCTTCATTGAAAAAAATGAACTTCATTCAAATGACGGCATTGAAATATAAATTGACTGGTTTAAACATCTCTAAAATGTTATACATTCCTGGGTAATAGTTTTAGAATTATCATAATACTACGATAATTTATTATATTTGAAAACTTCATCGAAAACAACTGAAATTAATTCAAATGACGTCATAGAAAAAATAACACCACTGGATCTCTCTATAAAAACAGGATTTCATTCATAACTTTCTCCCATTCATTTCATTCATCACAATACTATAATAATTTATTTTATTTAAACATTTTGTTTAAGACCATGGAGCTACAAAAAATTAAACTCTATGCTTGAAACTTCATCGAAAAAAATCGTCCATCTCTTTATGAAATCAATTAATATTTCATTCATATCAGCCATGCAGACTCCATGGACAAAATTATTTTGTGTTAAAAAAATACAGGAATTCTAATACAACTCATTCCATATATTTTGCTGTTTACATTTTACATAGGTGAAAAATAGGCTTAGTTGTAGAAATAATCAAATTTAGATGAGCATTTAAACTCAAATATATTGTCATTGCGTTGTTTCAGTATGTAGATGCACAGAATTTAAGCAAAAATAAAGTAGTTTTAGG
Source organism: Amaurobius ferox (assembly GCA_951213105.1). Classification (NCBI taxonomy): domain Eukaryota; kingdom Metazoa; phylum Arthropoda; class Arachnida; order Araneae; family Amaurobiidae; genus Amaurobius; species Amaurobius ferox. The sequence goes on along the minus strand of OX578140.1, from coordinate 81,636,503 downwards.
CCGGATACAACACTCAATATGAATTAAAAAGAACTTAAAAAAATCACGATTTTGAAACAAGATGGATGCCATATATCATTTTGAAGAGGGTCATGTGATCGTTTCATATCATGGTCACGTGATCGTTTCATATAAGAGGTGTAATTATTATTTTAATTTTTATTTAAAAAACTACTGAATATATTTTGCTGAATTTTTTTTATATATTTTATGGAACAATTTGAATATTACCTAAAATTTTCGAAGCAATTTGGGAATTTTAAATCCGCTTAAAAAATGTTTGAAAAATTAGGTTCCATAGGACTCAATGTATTTCATTTTTTCGACCCGAGGTCAATCCAAAACTAATTGGGTAATATTATTCATTTATATTCCCATAGGTTCTACAGACCGTCTGAACAACATACTAAAATTTCATTTTGATTAAGTCATTTTTACGGCAGTTATCGTGCTAACGGACAGACAGACAGACAGAATGAACAAAGTCATAAGCACTTTTCAACTTTGTTGAAAGTGTTAAAAACGGTTTATTTCAGCGTATTCCCCAAAGCTTTTTCTACAAGTGTACCAAATTTCATATTTTTATATGCAATAGTTTTTGCGGTATAAAGCAAAGAATCTCAAGAAAAGAAAAATTTGTCAAACTTTTTTAACTTTTTACGGCAACATTTTTAACACTTTACAGCAAAGTTGAACAGTGTTTATGACTTTGTTCAGTCTGTCTGTGTGTCTGTCTGTCTGTCCGCTAGCACGATAACTGCCGTAAAAATGACTTAATCAAAATGAAATTTTAGTATGTTGTTCAGACCGTCTGTAGGACCTATGGGAATATAAATGAATAATATCACCCAATTAGTTTTGGATTGAACCCGGGTTGAAAAAATGAAATACATTGATCCCTATGGGACCTAATTTTACAAACATTTTTTAAGCGGATTTGAAATTCACAAATTGCTTCGAAAATTTTAGGTAATATTTAAATTGTTCCATAAAATATATAAAAAAAATTCAGCGAAATATATTCAGTAGTTTTTTAAATAAAAATTAAAATAATAATTACACCTCTTATATGAAACGATCACGTGACCATGTTATGAAACGATCACATGACCCACTTCAAAATGATATATGGCATCCATCTTGTCTCAAAATCGTGATTTTTAAAGTTCTTTTTAATTCATATTGAGTGTTGTATCGTCCTAAAACCACTTTATTTTTGCTTAAATTCTGTGCATCTACATACTGAAACAGCGCAATTTTAATATATTTGAGTTTAAATACTCATCCAAATTTGATTATTTCTGCAACGAAGCCTATTTTTCACCTATGTAAGATGTAAACAGCAAAATATGTAGAATAAGTTGTATTAGAATTGCTGTATTTCTTTAAGACAAAATCATTTAGTTCATGGAGTCTGCATAGCTGATATGAATGAAATATTCATTGATTTTACAAAGAGAAGGACGATTTTTTTCGATGAAGTTTTACGCATAGAGTTTAATTACTTGTAGCTCCATGGTCTTAATTTTTAAATAAAATACATTATTATAGTATTGTGATGAATGACATGAATGGGAAATTATTTATGAATGAAATGCTGCTTTTATAGAGACGTCATTTGAATGAATGACGTCATTTGAATGAATTTCAGTTGTTTTCGATGAAGTTTTCAAATATAATAAATTATCGTAGTATTATGATAATTCTAAAATTATTACCGAGGAATGTATCACATTTTAGAGATGTTTCAACCAGGCAATTTATATTTCAATGCCGTCATTTGAATGAAGTTCATTTTTTTCGGAGAAGGTTTAAGTTTTCAAATATAATAAATTAATATAGTATTGAGATAAGTTTTAAAATATTACCGAGGAATGTATTGCATTTTAGACATGCTTAAACAAAATTGCATTGAAGTTGGAAAGTGTTTCATAATCAATGCTTTAAGCACGATTGATCTTTCTTGTCTTAATATAGAGAGATAGAGAGAAAGTTTCTCTGTCTTTGATAGGCTTAAATATTAGTTTCTCAATAATTTCAAATTGAATACTATATATTAGAAGATTCGAGGGAGTATGAGCCTCTCTTACGTGGACACCCTAAGCTGTCGCTTAAGCCCCATATAAAAAAAAACTCCTCCTACCCGCTTATCGCAGCAACAAGCAGCGTTTTAGGTATTGCTAGTAATAAAGCTTATTTCTTACATCTTCTCTCCGGTAAATATCGGATTCTCGATTACTTTCTGTAAACATGCATCTCCCCATACTAATGTCAGCCACTTGTGTAGATGTATGAGGAAGTATGTGTGCAGTGGGTGCCTCCGTTGTCTATCCGAGCTTCGGATATGTAACAATTGACCTGCAAAAGGAAAAGCTAATGTTTGCTATTCACTCTGCCAGAGCAACTCTTTTCTTGCAACATAAAAGGGATGCTGTAGGAGAAAATAAATAATATTACCTGAAATGATTATGAAATAGTTAATGAAATGGGCAAGCTCGTAGCCGGAGATGAAATTCGAGAGGAGCTGAAGTGAAATTCAAGGAAGTTCAACAATGTTAAAAGAGAAGCTCACCAAAAACACAGTTAATCTTTAGCATTTACGTGTATTAATCATAATTATAATTATATGTTTCAATCCATATAAATTATTAACAAATAATTGCATATTACTTTCCTTATATACATAATGTATAAGGAAAGTATTGTGACGGGGTCGAAAATTCGAATTCGAGTTTTCGACGGGAGAGCACGTTTCATGCATCCCTGATCACGAATCAAACATTTTTGAAGTGATGTCTGTGTGGGTGTTGGTGTGTGTGAAAGTATGCGTGTGTGTGTGTGTGTGTGTGTGTGTGTGTGTGTGTGTTGAAGACCCAGACCGACCGACTCGTCAACAAGGACATGAGCAGCTATTTGGTCGGCCGGGAGTGTGTGTATGTGTGTGAATGTATGTGTGTGTGTATGTGTGTGTGTGTGTGTGTGTGTGTGTGTGTGTGTGTGTGTGTGTGTCAGTGAGTCTGTGGAGACGATAACTGACGAACAAATGGACCGATTCGAACGAAATTTGGTACAAAAATCACAATCCGTAAACACTGGAAGCTTATTGTTTTTATACGCAATCGAGTGTTCAGAACCCACTAAATTTTCGAGTGAAATTTTGAGAAAATCGTCAAAAAATCAAAACCGCTAATAAAGTTACGCAAATAGACATTTCGTATGTAATTTTTCATTAGAAAACGATTGACATAAATTTTAGAACGCTAACATGAACCGTTCTCGAGATATTGCAGATTTTTCAAAAAAATTATCAAAAAGTCATATAAAATAAAAAAAAAATTTCCTATTGAGAAACATGTTCACTTTTCATATGTAATACCATGCGATAAATTTGGTGACATCATTCTCGTGGATCTAGCTGGTTCCAGCCATGGAAAAAATACTTTGAGTAATACTTTTGTATTTGAACGCCAATAGTCATTTATCTGCTGTAAGAATAACTTATTTCTTCGTCCATAACGCTTGGCGAGATTTTGGCGACTAATTTGGTGGAATGTCGCCAACTTGGCGACTTGTTTAAATGTTGCTAAATTAACGAAAAACTCGCCAAATGGATAAAAATGACGCTAAATCAATGACGACTCATTGATGATGACGACATGGAAAATGACGACTCATTGACGAAAACTCAATATGTTGGAAAGAATATAAATAACTACTATAAAAATAATCCATTTTTTTTTTACTGTAAAAGTAGTAAATTCATTGCATTATATAAGGAAAGTCACGTGCTGCCCACATCAGATTTTTTATATTTGTAAGCTAAAAGTTGATTAGGAAAAGCCCTATAACTACTATACATCAATATTAATATTTAATAATTACAATTGATTTTAATATAAGCACTAACTAGTAACAAAGCTGCTAATTAATCGAAGAAAATTCCTGAAAGTTAAAACAAGTTGACGCTCAATATTAACTATTAACTACTTATCAGTTGATTTTGTTTGACTCTGCTGTATAACAATTAACCACACAAGAATACAAAGATATCAAAATACTATTGGTTTAATTTTTAAATATTTTAAAATTAAATATGTAATTAAATTGATCATCAGTATAATCACAAATTCAGCTAAATTAAAAAATATAATAAAGAATTTTTTTATACAAAATGTGAATGACATATTGGATGAAATTTCATATCACTACTAAAAATGTAATACTTTTATCAGAGGAAGGGGGGAGGACTGAGTATACCTTTTGCAGGGGTTTAGCCCCCTCTGGGTTCTGAACTAGCTACGGTTCTGGAAATGAATAACATTCAATGTAAAAACTAAGGGTATAATAAAACTTTGTGAGGTTATAGGAGAAAATAAATGTTCTTGTTTGAAATGTTAATAAAATAGTTAATATTAAGATTAATACTCAGAAAATGTGAGGGTATAATAAAATTTTGTGAGATTCTCCCAAATGTTTGCAATTCACTCCTCCAAAGCAGCTCGTTGCTTGCAGCATAAAATGGATGATCTGGCAGAAAATAAATGATATTATTAATGAAATAGTTATTAAAATGTCTAATATTTGGTGTAAAAGTATGAGGGTATAATAACATTTTGTGAGGTTCTCTCAAATGTTTACAATGCACCCTTCCAAAACAGTCCGTTGCTTGTGTGAGACCAGAAATTGTTCTCACATGAGACACTTTTATTTCAGTATTTATGGTCGCCAGAACGCCGAACAAAGCGTGCGGACTGGCTGGCACCGAACTTTACGACAACTTGAACTTTTAGGTCAAATGCTATAAATTTAGGTGTGCCAGGCCACAGGGGCTGAGAGGGGCTGTGAAGTGATGCCATTGGGTTCAGAAGAACCAATGAGCGCCAAGGGGAAGAAGGGCGGAGCTACCCCTCTCCCCCCCTCCCCCCCGCCGAAGGAACCACAAGTCTATCACAGTTTCACAGAAGGAGCGAAGTGAATATGACCTAGCAGACATGACTTAGGAGTTGCAGTTTAAGTACGAGTATTTACACTATCATGACTTAAGAGGAAAGAAATGAGAGTTCGGAGACACACACCCCAGAGTTGTGGACGAAATACACGAGTTTCAGTTATAGACAAAATGAGAGTGCAGTAGCATACGAAAGACAATGAGGAGTTGTGGCAAGAGTGATGAAAACCTTGGAGAGATGATAAGCCCAAGACTAAACTTGAAGGTATGTGCTCATAACAGGTCCTAGACAACAACGGTAAAACTAATAATTCTTGTCGCATATCTCCCCTCGCTAAAATAATCAAATGAAAATTGATAATAAGTGAAAATTGATATTTATGAAAATTGGTGCTTTTGATAAATTGATGTTGTTAATAAATGATATTGTTTAAGTTTTAAAACAGTCTAATCTTTTAATATTAATTAATAATTCTTTTCAGGACTTACACAAAAGGTAAAAATAATTGGAGGGTTAATTGCGGCACAACGAGCGATGTACGTTTAAATGTTAATTCCACTACTATATGAATTTACGGCAGTGTTAATGTGATTTAAAATAATGAATTTAATTATTAAAGTGTAACTTTAGATTTCTTATGCCACAGCTTGCAACATAAAATGGATGATCTGGGAGAAAATAATTTACATTATTAATGAAATAGTTATTAAAATGTCTAATATTCAATGTAAAAGTACAAGGATATAATAAAATTTTGCGATGTTCTCTTAAGTGTTTGAAATCCACGCTTCCAAAGCAGTCCATTTCTTGCAACATAAAATGGATGAGAAAATAACTAATATTATTAATGAAATAGTTATTAAGCTGTCTAATATTCAGTGGAAAAATATGAGGATAATAAAATTTTGTGGGGGTTCTCTTAAATGTTTGCTATCCATATTTCCAAAGAAACGACATAAAAGGAATGCTCTAGAAGAAAATAAATTATATTGTTTAAAATGTATCAAAAAGGCCGTAAATATCTGACATATAAGTTAAATAGGATATGAAGACCAAGGAGAGCCTGAGCTTAAAGTTTAAAATATAAAAAGCTCGCATTATCATTAAAATCAAATTTTCTTTGTCGTCTCTGTAAATAAATGCGCTTGTATATAGAGTGGGGAAATTTTCCGTAAACTTTACAGCAACTAAATAATCAATATCAATAACAATCAATATATTTCTGTATTAATAAAAAGTAGCTGAGGCCGTCACCGCTGTCGCTGTTTGACAAAATTCTCATTCATCTGCTTCGAACCGTGAAAACTATTGCATTCAAATATATCAAATCTCGTACGCTTGTAGAGAAATATTTGGGGAATATGCTGAAATAAACCGTTTTTCAAAATAAATTTCAGTTTAAGAAATATTTAAAGTCAAAGTCAAAATATTTGAGCTCCGAGTTCGCTTTTTAGGCTAACAATAACAAAACCACGAATTTTTGAAACCATGTACCTATTGAAATTTTGCAGGACGGAGCCTTTTGTTTTTGATTTTGATGCAGTTTACGAGATATTCTACTTTTTATGCACTTCTGAAGTGAAAAATGTTCTTCCGTATCGGCACTTCCATCGAGTTTATCTGTCTCGTATAGCAAAAACTATAGCATATAAAAATATGAAGTTTGATACATTTGTAGATAAATAGTAGGGAAATACGGTGAAATAAACCGTTTTCAGATTTAACTTTAGTAAGGCTTGAAATAGCTCACGAGAGCTCTGCGAGCGTCAGCGAGTAGGAGGCAAAGCCTCCTGACTTCCAAAGCGAGTTACGGAAGTTAGCAAAGAGTACCGAGCAGGGGGGCGTAGCCGTCTAGTTCAATAAATAATAGTTAAACATATGAGGCAAATAAAATAAACTTGGGATAGGTCCAAATTATTTCATTAATGGTAAAAGTCGTATCAAAATTTATATGTTTAATGAGCTGTATAATTATTATCATTCCTCATCATGCACATTTCTTAAATAAAAAAATGAAAGTATCAATCAACAATATTTTTAAATTAATTTAAGCAATACATATTACTATAACTGAAGATTCCTTCAATCCTGCTCAACAAATTATTCAAAATGAAATTTACCAACTTAGTCACTCTAACATCATGCATCGTCAGTATCGAAATTATCAATTACAATTTGATAATAATCTACAAATATTCTTTCTGATTTATGTGAGAGTAATGTTAATTCTTGGAACTAAATATCTTAAATTCTTTCATTAAAATTAATTTAGATTATAGTGTTTGCTTATCAAAAACAAAAGATAAACAATGATTCTGTTATTGTACTTAAATTATGCAATTATATCTATATATCTATTGAAATTCAAGTTATGAACTTTATATTCTTATATAAACATGTAAATATTTATGTATTAATTTTCTCCAATCATTCTTTTAGGGAATTAATTCAGCTATAATAGAATTTTATTACAGCTCAAGCTTCATCAATGCATTAATATCTAATAAAAAATCTGATGTGGGCAACACATGACTTTCTTTATATAATGTAATGAATGTACTACTTTTACAGTAAAATAAATAGGTTTTTCTTATAGTAGATACTAATATTCTTTCCAAGATATTGAATTTTCGACAATTAGTCGTCATTTTCATTGATTTAGCGTCATTTGTATCCATTTGGCGAGATTTTCGTTAATTTGGCAGCATTTCAAAAAGTCGCCAAGTTGGCGACATTCCGCCAAATTCGTCGCCAAAATCTCGCCAATCGTTATGGACGAAGAAGTAAGTTATTCTTACAGCAGATAAATGACTATTGGCGTTCAAATACAAAAGTATTACTCAAAGTATCTTTTCTCATGAATGGAACGAGCTAGATCCACGAGAATGATGTCACCCAATTTATCGTATGATATTGCATATGAAAAGTGAACATGTTTCTCAACAGTTAATATATATATTTTTTAATTTATGGGATTTTTTGAAAAATTTATTTTAAAAAAAACTGCAAAATCTCGAGAACGGTTCATGCTACCGTTCTAAAGTTTAAGTCAATCGTTTTCTAAGGAAAAATTACATTAAAAATGTCTATTTGCGTAACTTTATTAGTGGCTTTGATTTTTTGACGATTTTTTCGAAATTTGATTCGAAAATTTAGGGGGATCCTGAACATTCGATTGCGTATAAAAACAATAAGCTTCCAGTGTTTACGGATTGTGATTTTTGTACCAAATTTGGTTCGAATCGGTCCATTCGTTCGTCAGTTATCGTCTCCACAGACTCACTGATACACACACACACACACACATACTTTCACACACAGACATCACCTCAAAAATGTTTGATGCGTGATCAGGGATGCTTGAAACGTGCTCTCCCGTCGAAAACGCGAATTCGAATTTTCGACCCCGTCACAATACTTTCCTTATACATTATGTATATAAGGAAAGTAAAAAGTGTTAATTTTTGGATAGTAAGTACTTATTTTTTGCATGGCAGCTGCTTGAGTATTTATGTATTTTAACGGAGTTTCATTTTGGCACGGTATAGTAGTGTATCTTAATCGTCTTTCGCTCAGACTCTTACTAATGAACGTCTTTCTTTATGGAAATAAATGAATCGAATTCCTCAAGTTCTATTCAGTTGCGCGTATTTCACGATCTATTCGCTTATACGGCCACGAAATATCTGATTGTGCGAAAGTTTTGCCTAAAATTCATGACATGCTTCATCATGCTCATTCTGACATCAGGATTTGTAGAAAGAAATAGTTCTCCCAGTCCCACGTGAACTTCAAATGACTCATCCCTGTGAGTCCCTAATTAGGGTACCTCAAGTCCTCAAGGTACCTTATATGTCTCTAATACCTATTATTTATGGAGTTGTAAAAAACCCAAGAATTTTGAGAAGAGGAAATAAATCCGGGAATTTTGGGGAATAAACCGGGGATTTTGGAAGCATTGGATACTTTGATGGGAAGAAACTTATGTATCCGTTTCTTATATGCTCTGGTAAATCGACACATTACGCAGTGTAAACCTTAACAATGGATCGCCATTTAGATAAATTTACTAAATCTTTGTATTAGTTTATAAGTAACGTTTATTGAAACAACATTTTTAAAAATTTGAAATTACAAAAACCATGACGAAGACGAGCAAATTTTATTAATCATCAAATTATTAAAATATTATTGGAACTAATGTAGATTTCTTATAATCGTTCAATATTAAATGAATGTGAATGAATAAATTAATCCCTTTGTAATAAGTATTTCATCATTCAGAGTGTTTTGACTTTTAAAATATTTATAAATAAAATTACAATTTATTTGTGGAATTAATTTTCAGTTTTACATATACATAATAAGAAAGTCACATAAGTTAAATATTTTTCTTGGATCTAACAAATCTTTCTCAACTTTCCATGCTTCAGCTTTCATAATTCCGCATGCAAAAAATAAATATTAGTTTTGGATCACGCATTTTTTTACTTATAATGCAAAATGCAATGACAAGAAATTCCCACGTTTTCTGTCAAAAATTTCCAATCTTTCAAAATGTCCAATCTTTTAAAAATTCCCTTCCCAAAAACCCCGGTTTATTTCCGAGAATAAACCGGGATTTTCCACGTCTTTGCAATTCTAATAATATATAGAAATCTCCATGCATAGGAATAACCGGTACCCACTAAAGCGGGGCCATACACAACTAACGGAAAAATGAGACATTTGAAGGCAATCAATGAAGCATCCAGCAATCAATAAAGTTTTGTTTTAAAGATAAATATTTTTTTTTGCACTTTTTAAAACGCGTAATTAAAAGTATTATAATTTAATTACATTTTACAGTGCGCAAATACATTTCAACTATCCGGTTATTTTAATTGTTCATAATCTGCATGAAAATTAGTTGATCAGATATATTTCTCCTATTTTTTTAATAATTTCAACTTCCCTTTCACGCCCCTATCTCCGCATTGCTGGTTCTGCTCCCCCGGGTGTCACACCACTGCCCCCCCCTCTAAGCAAGCCGAACCACAAGCGCAGCTGCCCACCACCCCTCGACGGCTTTGTCCATAAATCGATATTTTTAACTATAATTATATTAATATTAGTTTTGAAGATGCCTTAAAATATTCCATATCTCTTCCCGCATCCTTATGTCAATTCAGCTCAATAAATATGTAGTTTCAATTTAAATATCTTTTATAAAGAAATGTACGTTTTCTTCCGTCTTCCTGCTGTTTGCCATCTGAAAAGTCCCACTTTATTAAAATCTCTTTCTTAAGACCCCTCTAATCACATTTACTTTGGAGAAAGGCAATTCTTGATCCGTAGATGTTCTGTACATGGTGATTAAAAAAGATGGACCAAACTTTACGAGGTGGTAATATACACCAAACCGAGCATTTTCCGTCATAGTTTACCGGGTCGGGAATATTACGTAAAGGCGTTACAGGGCGCCTACTCGCTGGGATGTGGCAGCTCCGCAAACTTAAAAGCGTCATTCTGATTGTTATTTTCTGGTTGAAGAAGAAAACCACGTATGCAAATTTCATCTGAGGAAAAAGAAGAACCCGTATCCAAATTTTCGTAATTGGGTGATTCTGGACGTCACTTTTCCGGGCCGATGGATTGGGCGCCGTGGTCCCATAACTTGGCTCCCATGATCGCCTGATTTGTCGTGTCTTGACTTCTTTTTGGGGGATATAACAAGAATCTCGTTTATGACACTCCCCTTGAATCCTTGAATCTAAAGAGGAACTCGTCGCCAGAATTTCGGTCGCTGCTGCCGAAGTGCGCGACATGTCTGGTCTGTTCGAGAGAGTTCGCCAATCCCTCCATCGCTGCTGTGAGATGTGCATTCCGGTTGGCGGTCGCTCTTTTGAGCCATTGCTGTAATTATTGTTTATTAAATGTTATTTTATAATATCTAATTCGTTCTTCTGTTTCCGCCTCGCCTCATCGGTTTCACCATTTAGCGCCCACTGGAGCCTTTACGTTTCATTTCGGACCCGGTAAACTATGACGAGAAATGCCTGGTTTGATGTGCACTACCACCTCGTGAAATTTGGCCCATCTTTTTTTATTCACCCTTTATATATCCTATATAATCTTTAGGATATCTGCAAATTGATTAACGAGGCCGTGTTGAGAGATCGTTCTGTTTGAATTGAAGAAATCTGTCTCATTGTATTCTAGTGTCGCCATCTGTTATTCATACTTGTAACTTTTAGAAAACTTGCTGCATTTAAAGTTATAAATTGGTTTTGATATTTATATATGAGCACAAAAATACTCCGATCAGAATTCAAACTATTTTTTACATCATAAAATCCATCGATTAAATTGTACGGGTTCGAGCAGTCAATCACTGATACAGCAGTCCTCAAATTTGTACTTGAGTAAACAACACAATTGATACATCTGATTGCAGAAATAAATATTTGTAAATAAGACAATTTCAAACAAAAAAATAGTTTTGATGAATCAGTATAATTTAATTTCGTTTTGTAAATAAAACTGGAAAAATATACGAAATTTTTAAATTCGAGTTATTCAGTTGGAGCAAAACAGACGGAAATTACGGCTTGAAATGTGCTGCCATCTCTTGGTCAATGGCATGACTTAAAATTACGATTTCAATTAATGTAGAATATTTACATTCTACGGGATAGCACTTTCCATTAAAATATGTGATGAACTGGAGCTGGTATACTCCGATATATACGTACAGGTTACTAAAAGTTTTTTTTACGATATCGGTCGTTAAATTAAATTTGGAATCAAATATATTAAACATTTGAAAAATAGAATGTAATAATTTTGACTGAAATATTGCAGATACTTTAAAATGGACATTGGACGGTGAATATGAGGTATACTTAACTAGAAGTTTGCTGCATGATATTCAGTGGCTATTTTTCCTTCTTATATCGGGTAAAGTAGCCGTTTGATAGGACTGTAATCATTTACTTCTTAGAAGACTAATTAATGAAGAACAACATTCATACAAAAGCATAAATCATAATATTGGTTAACAGTATTATTTAATTATTTTTTCAATTTATTAAACATCGATTTCTCATTATAGGGGCCACTTTACCAAACTTCCCCCCCAAAAAAAATAATAATGACCCATCTGTAAGAAATTGAAAGCTTTAAGTGGTTTAAACGAAGTAAAAAAAGTTCTAAATGAGTTAAGTATACCTTTTCGGATATGTTATATGTATAAACAACCCTTGAACCTTTCATTTTTCTTCATATATCAGGAGAAGAATCATCCTTTTTATATATCAGAGTTGAAACGTTGATATATAAAAAGGATTAAATGCAATTGATCTAATATATACATGTATTCATATATATTTTTTTGGATCCAACCAGCCACGAACCCCGAACCTTCTTATCTGATCCAATTGTCTTCAACCCCAGCCTCCAAGTCGCTGGATTATAGGAACACGCCATCGTTCCCGGCGCAGAACTGTGATTAATAATATATTCATCCCGATAAACAATCTATATAAATAAAAATGAAAATCTGTCTGTCTGTCTGTCTGTCTGTTTGTCACACCATCACGGGAGAACGGCTGAACCGAATTTGATGAAATTTTGTGAGTAGCCCAGAAATATCCCCACTTAAAATTATATCCGTGTTTTGAGTTTCTACGACCAGTGGTTCTCGAGATATTAGTAAAAAACGAAATTTTCGTTTGTCTCATCATCACGGAAAAACGGCTGAACCGAATTTAATGAAATTTGGTGAATAGCCTTGAAATATCCCCCCATAAATTCTGTCCAAGTTTTGAGTTTCTAAGACCTGGGGTTGTCGAGATATTAATGAAAAACGGAACTTTTTCCTAGGAGTTCTACTCCCTAACTCCGTGGTTTATTCAAACGAAAAGCTTGAAAATCGTTTGAAAGTGAATTAAAATTTAATCTCTGAGTTTGATGGGAGATTTTTTGCGTTAATTAGTCACTTTCTGAAAACATGAATTGTTTGAAACATGATTTAAAGGGGAAATCTATCTCCATGGTTCATGGTTTATTTAAAACAAGCTTTTACGGAACAATGAGAAGTATAGAGAAATCAAAATCGTTATTTAATTTCGCAGTTTATGTTATAAGACATGACATATTTAACATGTTATAAGATTCTATCTTATATCATGTTACTCAGAAACGCAATTAAATTAAATCTGTCTGTTAATTTTAATAATTATTTTTTCGATTTGAATAATAAATAAATGGATATTAAAATATATTTTAGAAAAGAACGATTTGATTTTTCTTATAGCATTTTGGACTGGATAATATCAATTACGGTCTTCAGGTTTAAAAATTATTATTATTTATATTTTCGGGGATTATTGATTCAAGGATTATTGATATTTTCAAGTTATTATGCAGTTATTTTATTATGACAAAAATTGTTTAAACTCATATATTGTATGTTGTACGAATCTTCTACAAATACACGTGTATATCTTTTAATCTACGAGAATATAAGTAGTACAGGTATATTGACATATGTTTTGATATATATTGGAATCAATTACGACCTTCTGGTATAAAGGGTACGGATATTATTGATGTTTTCAATTTATTACGTCATCTCTTTTATTTTGGCAAATATTTTTGAGACGCATATTGTAATACGGGTAATCTTCTACTAGCACATTGGCAAATTTTCTGATCTGCGACAATATAATTAGTACGGGGGTGCATATATTCATTCAATTCCTATTTTTTCTTCTGTAAATTTGCTTACAAAAGGGGGCAGGATTCTTCAGATCTGATCGTGAAGATAATTTTGCATAGTGAGAACATATATTCTTAAACTTCTCTTTAAGAGCAATAAATTTAATATTTTAACAGAATTTGCACATGTTTGCGAACTTTAAGTTTCTTTAAATTATACACTCCGTACGAATAACGGGTGTCCTGTTAGTGGTTAATAAATTTTAACATTTTAGGAGGATATATCATGTTGCTCGGCATCGCAATTAAATTATATGTGTTTGTTAATGTTTTTATTATTTTTTTTCGATTTAAATAATAAATAAATGGATAAATGGATATAAAAGTATATCTTATGAATGGACGGTTTGATTTTTCTTTTAATTATATTAATTGCTGACTGCGTACATCAATTTCATTTATTTTGGCAAAGAGTTTTCAAGCTTATATTGTATTTAGCTACTAAACTCATATATTGTGTTTAGCCAATAAATTCATATAGCCGATTGTTGAAACAGAAAAAGAGTAGAGCGGGTATATCTTCTAATACAATTGTAGTGTTTTCATTTAGTATATTGAAACGGGATAAGAATGTTTCATTCAGATCTGCAAATTCAAAGCTACGAATTTGGAGGGATATCGCTAATTTGACAACTTTTCTTAAACTTTGCCAAATTGACGGAAATGTCGCCAAATTGATATAAACGACACACAAACAGCTGCCATAAACCTTCGGGTTGGTCGTGTGGCTTGGGTCTTCTACATATCAATGAAATTTTTTTTTGTTTTGTTAGAAGAGAGTACTGAAATGATGTTTGGTTAGCATTTCTCTGTCAGACCAACCATCCTACTTAGTAATACATTTAGGGAATTTTTAAAATGTCACCAAATTGATAAAAATGTTTTCAAATCTATAAAAATATCTTGAAATTGATGAAATTGCGCTACATAAATGATATTAATTGTTTTTTGTTATAGTATTGTGATGATATTTCGTCAATTTGTTGCAAAGTGGAACTGTCAGTTCTACAGTCCCACTTGGCGATAAATTTGGCGATTTTTTAAAATGTCGCTAATTTGACGAAACTGTCGCCAAATGTTCCATAGAAATATAACTATTTAGACGATGTTTTTTCTACCAATTTATTTGAAGCAAATGATATCATGTCGCTTAGCAACGTATTTAAATCCAATGTGTTTATGCGGCAGACGATTTTTATTAAATCCTTTCCGATTTGAATAATGAAGATATGTATATAAAATAAATTTCATTGCCATTTCATTTTGGACTGGATAATATCAATTATACTCTTCAGGTTTAAACATTATTATTATTGATATTTTCCGGAATTATTGATTCAGGGATTATTGATATTTTTAAGTTATTACGCCATTGTTTTATTGCGGCAAAAATTGCTGACACACGCATATTGTACGTTGTACGAGTAATCTTCTAGGAATGCACGGGTATATCTTCTAACCTAGGAGAATATAAGTAGTACAGGTATATTGGCATATATTTTGACATATATTGGCATATATATTGGAATCAAGTACAGTCTTCTGATATGAAGATTAAGGGGATTAATTATATATTCAATTTATTACGTCGTCTGTTGTATTTTACCAAAAAACGTGTGAGACTCATATTGCAAAACGGGTAATCTTCTACTAATAATCGGACATTATAAGTAGTACGTGTATATCTTCCCATATAATTTTAGCACTTTAATTTTGACATATATTGGAATAAATGACTGTCTTCAGATTTAAAGATTACGGGTTTATTGGTATTTTCAATTTATACATGTAATCTACTAATACAGGTTATATTTTCTAATATTCGCGTATATAATTAGTACGGGTCCCATACAATTTTAACGCTTTTATTTTGCATATATTGATTCAATTCCATATTTTTTTTATATTTGCTTACATAAGGGGTCCAAGATGTTTTATTCTTCAGATATGTCCATGAAGATAATTTTATATAGCGAGAACAGAGATTCTTAAACTTCTTTTTAGGAGCATTATATTAAATATTTTAACAGAATATTTTGATTAAACATGTCATTTAGTATACTATAAGAATTTGGGCATGATTATGAATTTCAAGTTTCTTTATATTATATACTCCGTACGAAGAACGGGTATGCTGCTAGTAACTGATAAAACTGATTTTATCATATTGGGTAAATTTAACACTCATCAAAATCAAATTCACATTTGAAACCGCCACCAAATTCGAAATACAAGCACTATTCGATTTGAAATATTTCAAAATGGACAAAAGATTAAAAAAAATTATTCTCTAAGCTATGTCTAACTTTTTATTTGCAATCCTTATCTGATCCAATTGTCTTCAACCCCCAGCCTCCAAGTCGCTGGATTATAGGAACACGCCATCGTTCCCGGCGCAGAACTGTGATTAATAATGTATTCATCCCGATAAACAATAACTGATAAAACTGATTTTATCATATAGGGTAAATTCAACACTCATCAAAATCAAATTCACATTTGAAACCGCCACCAAATTCGAAATACAAGCAATATTCGATTTGAAATACTTCAAAATGGACAAAAGATTAAAAAAAAATATTCTCTAAGCTATGTCTAACTTTTTATTTGCAATCCTTATCTGATCCAATTCTCTTCAACCCCAGCCTCCAAGTCGCTGGATTATAGGAACACGCCATCGTTCCCGGCGCAGAACTGTGATTAATAATGTATTCATCCCGATAAACAATAACTGATAAAACTGATTTTATCAGATTGGGTAAATTCAACACTCATCAAAATCAAATTCAAATTTGAAACCGCCACCAAATTCGAAATACAAGCACTATTCGATTTGAAATATTTCAAAATGGTCAAAAGATTAAAAAAAATTATTCTCTAAGCTATGTCTGACTTTTTATTTGCAATCAAAGGTGGCCTTTCTGATTTTTGCGTTTTTCTCCTTTATTTTTATGGCATTTTAATAATCTCAAAGGAAATTCGAGTCTATAAAATAACTAAAAAACTAATTCGAAATTTAATATTTAACGCCGAAGTATACCTATTCATATCTTCAAATACCTGTGTACCACCTAATTCCATGGCCATACGACGTTTAGATTTCCCACTACATACCGCACATAACACACTTCCTTTATTATGTAAAATATATGTTCTTATAGAAGAGATAAGTGGCATTCTATTCCCTTTGCATTCTCCTGCCGCTAATGTCAGATTGACGGTCAAGTTGATAATATGACTGGCCACCTCCTGCTATTTTTATCTCAGACCCATACCCTGCTGCTATTTTAATCCTCAAGGTAAGCTTCCTGCATGGCCGTTGATCATCAACCTTTCAGTTTGAGTTCGATGCTCAATACCAGAGTCCACCGAATCTGTGCTAGTCGCGTAGATATCTTTATCTTATATTATTTAGGATATCTATGGCTAGTCATACTAGTATCACTTTCAGACCCCCGACATCATTGCACTAACCTGGGGTTGATTGTTCGGGCGTCATTAAACCTTGCTACCCCAAACGGAATTCAAACCACCGATTCTCGTACTGGTCCGCCAACTCTACTGTTGAGCTCCTGGGACAGAATTTTAAGATTTTATTGTTAAAATGGATTTTTACAAACCTTACTTTTTTATTGTGAGCTAGTACCTGCAGACATTGGAAAATTTGAAAAAAATAACTTTTTTTATTATTATTTACAAAAATATCTCCCCCCCTCACATACAAACATTTCTCCAACGCTATCGCTTCAATAATTTTTTAACTTGAATCTCCCCCACAACTTTTTTTAAATGAAAGTTATATATGTGTAAATTTATAGATTATAATCGAAAATAAAGAAAATATCAGTAAATTTTATACAGATTTTTTTAAAATAGAAAAAATATTGAAAATCTATGTCTCGCTTATTACAAAGCAAATAATTTGCCAAGAACTCTAATATGTTTAGGTGAACTAATGATCTGAGTATTTAAAAAACACTTTCGGAATTTCAAACAATTAAATAGATTTTTTATTGTGTGCAAAAATTCTTTCAAAAAAACAAAGCCTAATATTTGCCTCCTAAATTTTTTTCACATGGAAAAGTATTTACAATTATGCCATGTCAGGTTGAGCAGAAGGAAAACAATAAGTTAATGAAAATAATTCAAAAAAAATCTGATGTGGGCAACACATGACTTTCCTTATATAATGTAATGAATTTACTACTTTTACAGTAAAAACAATAGGTTTTTCTTACAGTAGATACTAATATTCTTTCCAAGATATTGAATTTTCGACAATTAGTGGTCCCTTTCATTGATTTAGCGTCATTTTTATCCATTTGTCAAGATTTTCGTTAATTTGGCAACATTTCAAAAAGTCGCCAAATTGGCGACATTCCGCCAATTTTGTCGCCAAAATCTCGCCAAGCGTTATGGACGAAGAAATAAGTTATTCACACAGCAGATAAATAATTATTGACGTTCAAATACAAAAGTATTACTCAAAGTATCTTTTTTCATGAATGGAACGAGCTAGATCCACGAGAATGATGTCACCCAATTTATCGCATGATATTACATATGAAAAGTGAACATGTTTCTCAATAGGATTTTTTTTCTATTTTATATGACTTTTTGATAATTTTTTTGAAAAATGTGCAATATCTCGAGAACGGTTCATGTTAGCGTTCTAAAATTTATGTCAATCGTTTTCTAATGAAAAATTACATAAGAAATGCCTATTTGCGTAACTTTATTAGTGGTTTTGATTTTTTGACGATTTTTTCAAAATTTCAGTCGAAAATTTAGGGGGGTTCTGAACATTCGATTGCGTATAAAAACAATAGACTTCCAGTGTTTATGGATTGTGACTTTTGTACCAAATTTGGTCCGAATCGGTCCATTCGTTCGTCAGTTATCGTCTCCACAGACCCACTGACACACACACGCACACAGACATCACCTCAAAAATGTTTGATTCGTGATCAGGGATGCTTGAAACGTGCTCTCCCGTCGAAAAATCGAATTCGAATTTTCGACCCCGTCACAATACTTTCCTTATACATTATGTATATAAGGAAAGTAATAGAAGTAAAATACAAAAATGCAAAAAATAGATATCAACATTGTAAAAGTGGACATTTCCCCCTTAAGTTTTTCACATGATTTTCTCTTTTCCTAATCAATAATGCTTTAGATTATAAGGAATTGCCAGTGGCCAGTGATCTCTCAAAGTTCAGTGGCCACTTTGATATTGTTAGTGGTCATATTTTTTATTCTAATTTTCGATTTTTGACATCCTCTTCCCTTTTAACAAATAGTAATTTTTTTTTACAAAAATATTTCATCTGATCCATACTGTATTATATATATACATGCATTTTATATATATACACAGGGTGTTCAGTTAATGCGGTGAGAAACTTAGAAGGTTGTTAGTAGACATTAAGAGAAACAAAAGTCCAAATGGAACATGTTGTCGCAAACCATGTTTAGTCCGTGAAAATTGCGAAAATATGTATGCAGGTTCTGATGTCAGACGGGGATGACTTAAAGTGCAATAATCACTATTCAAAGATTTATTTGACAGCATATTTACAATACAGCTTGTGGTGCACAATTCAATGCTGGAAAGGGAACCTTGAAAATGATGTAAGCAAAATTGTTACAGATGTTGTTCGAAGTGGTGGCCGTAGACGTCATTGCACGTCTACAATGATGTAGAAATGATTCCTGGATGGCTTTGAAGATACCGGGTGTACTATTGATGCCTACCATAGCAACGACGATCCGCTCCGCTCTATAACATCCTCCGGTTGTCCACAAACATCTCATAAATGAGTCATTTAAGGTGGTCCCAGAGTAAGGCTAGATTCACACTGACGCGTTCGTCCATTGCATTGGCTATCCATCAGAGGAGCAACTCAGAGCATAGATTCACACTATTCCGTCAATGCATGGAGTTCTTGAGCGCAAGGGATTGTCCTCTTTTTCCACGCTGTATGAGGCGATGGGGGTGCAAATGGTATGGGAAAGAAGATATCTCTGTGCGGCTGAACTTGATTGGTTAGGATTTGTTTACTATTTGACAGCAGCTGTTCTATTGATTTTCATATTGTTCTATGATAACATATTTATATTGAGGTCTGCTGTGGTCTGGTCCATTAACGCAGGCCCCGAATTGTCCTGTGAGTCGGGTCGGGCTCAGTATTTAAAAATTCGGCCCTGGCGTATTTAAGTTTGAAAAAAAAATTAAGTAAATTTTAATAGAGTACATGAGATTATTGCGTTGAATTTAGCTATATGTAAATATAAATGTTTGAAAAACTTTTATTTTAGTTCTTTGTACAAACACATTTGAATAAAAATCATTTCAGCCGTGACTTAAGGGTCTTCGGGCTGGGAACATGTTCTAAATTATGACGGACTTCATATTTCAGTTTCCTTGTGAATATTTCATGTCTTCTCCAGCTTAAAAAAATTGCTGGAGGTCTGGGCCTGCCGCTCGAGTGGTGTCCCCTCCCACGGGCCAGGTGAAGGATGCAATCTCATATTTTCCAGGATATGGCCATATCCCAGTATATATGTAAATCTGTTTTTCAAATTCTCTATTTAGGAATTTTTCAAATGAAATCCTATTTTGGTAAATTCTTGAATTGAGCTTATGTGTATTTACTGTGTATTTTTGACCACAATTCTCGTTTAATATATTTATGAGATTATTTATTTGTGAAAGATTATTTATTTGTGTGAGATTATTTATTTGTGGCTCTATCAGCGTTTACTACTAGCGATTATTTATTTGTGTGAGATTATCAGCGTTTTACTACTGAGTCAATATTGCAAAAATCTTAATTATATTTCTTCTTAATTATTTAGTAATTTCGAAATGCACCAATGTACCAACAATTGAGAATTGATATATTAGCATCTATTACATCTTCAGAATTAATATGTCAGTATAAATTTAAATAAACAGCCTTGGGTTTATATATATATATATATATATATATAATTGTAAATTATATATATATATATATATATAAATATATGTTTATATATATATATATGTTTATATATATACATATAAATTCCCATCAATTTTCTTATAAAAAAAACTCAGATTTTTAATAGTATGTTGGCTGTGAAAAATCACGTTTATGAGATCTTTACCAGATATGTTACATTTTTAAAAGTAAAGTTAAACAATACTTACCTTATATATAAATATTATTTTGCTTTTCAAATTTTATAATTTTTGACTAAAAGGCTTCATGAACCTTGTGCACTAATCAGAGGTTTTAGTGCATATGTTAGTAGATTTACCATTTTGCAAATTTTGGGTGCTTCTTAATGACAATTTTGTGCTCATTCTGGTATGCATATTTATTTTACATAATATTTTGTGTCTTTTGTATATTCATCAGTGTTTGTTAAAGTATTGTTTGACTGCCAAGGTATTACTATTTACAAAATACCTAGACTTTCTTGGCATTTTACGTTTTACTACTGAGACTGTGAAAAGCATTATCCAAACACAAAAAATTTAATCTAGATTTTTAAGCAGTAAATTAGTTTCATATCTGATCCAACTTAAGCTAATCCTGTTTTCTGATGTGGAACAATCAAATATCAACATGATTTAGCTTTAACAGACTTTACAATAATATTGAAATAGACAAATGTGATTAATAAGCGACTGACTCATAGTTAATGAGAATAGTGCTAAATATTATTAAGTCAGATATCAGCATTTTGTGTGAAGTATAAATATAATCCGACAAGATAAATGCTTATTTCTCTCACAGAAACCAATGCTCTTCCTAGCTAATATCTTCAATAAAACAATGCACTTTACTACAAATTATTTTCGCTTCTTATCATTATTTGATCTTTGAAATATTAAATTGCTTCAACAGATTAAACTTGGTAAGCTGAAGATGGAAGAAAAAATTGACCTTTTAAAAAAATTGCAGTAACTTCTTTCTTATAATCTATATTTTTACCTAACATATTCGTCAAAGTAAAAAGAAGGAAATCTGAGTGATAAAAATAGCCAATAAAACACCAATAAGCTTTCCGATATATTTTAGCAGTAAAATCAGCTTACCTTTAAAGATAAAACCATTTTCCCATAATATTGTAACTTTTAACATTTCCACTTGCATTTATATTTCTTCTTCCTTTTTCTATTTCTTTAATCAGTTTAGAATGCTTTCAGGCCAACAACTTTATAATACCAGCCAATAGCAAAATTTTTTGATAACCTCACACAATTTCAAGTAGGATTTTACTGGGTATTTCATATTACTTCATGGAGAATACAAAATAGATAAAAGGCATAATCCACATTGTCGTGTATTTTAAAATTATGTTGGTTTGAGAACAATCAAAATAGGCTGTTTGTTGAAAACCCAGACCAGCCGAGAGCATATAGCAGCTGGTTGAGAAGCTGGTAACAAGCTGTTCGTTGCAATATCAATATATATATAGTTTATATAATAATTAGTATTTGTAAATATAAATGAAATTCTCATCATTAATGATACAGCTCCATCAGGCCATCTTATAGGTTTTCTTAGTAGTTCCTCTTTGTGGCTACTTCGCCTGTTTTACTTTTCACATCGACATCAAAATATGCAAATTAAATTCAACAATGAAAAAAATGGACTTCCAGAATTAACATTTAGTTAAAAAAAATAAAATGTGATAATTTTTACATTTGTTTAAAATTTCAGAGTTCAGTAATTGACATGCTCACAAAAACACATTTTGATTTTATTAACATGATTTTAATAATGCTTTTTCAACTTTCAAACCTGTAATGTTATATTTTTTATATCAATATAATAAAACTAGCTTATAACCCTTGAAAATCAATGATGCAAGATACTGTATGTGCTGTGCTTGTATAAATTTTTTCATATATTGTTTTTACTTCCACTCAAACCAGAAAAATACTGAATAATGAAAAAAGAAAACTAAGAAATAAAATATCATTAAAGGAGAAAAATAATTATTTTTTATTAATGCATTAACATTTATTGAATGGAAATTAAGAACAGATGTTTCTTATAATAAATCTAATAGAATATTTCAGTATAAACCACATATTTAATAAATTTTTATTAGCAAATTAACTGAAATTCACATTTGAATCCAAACTAAAAACCAATATAACTAACTGTGAATCCAGTTTTGAAAACATATCTAAATTAGAATTCTAAATTTGTTGATCAACTGCCCATTGCTGAAATATTTTTCCTCTTAGAAAAGTGTTGAACTTATTGGGTCGTACTGCAGTCTGATAATTTTTTTATCATAGAGATATTTCTTCGTTTATGTGTAACCATATTAGTTTCCATATTTTAAATATCTATAAACCCCTTTAGTTAGGTGACAGTTTGCTTACAACAATAGTAATATGAATAGCCATTGTTATAAGATAGTTAAGAAAGAGTCTAATATTCAGCTTCACTTCTACAGAGAACATTTTAATAAGAACAGTGAAGCTGAATATTGGACTTGTCTTATTCAATATTTTTCACCATACAGAACACATTTTGGGACCAGCACATCCCCTCCGAAAAACTCTGCATCATGATTACTCATGACCCTTTTTTAATAAGAACTAAATACTTACCAAATTTCAGCTTCCTATACATTATGGTATTTGAGATGTTTTTGGGCCGACAGAGAAACCCAACTCAAAAGGTAGCACACTCCCTTGAGAAAATTTCTAAGGTATTCACATCAACTTTTGGGGTAAGAACTGATTGCCTACCAAATTTCAGCTTCTTAGGCCTAACGGTTGAGATATTTTTGACCCAACATTGAATCCCACACATATGGATAAATTCAAAATATACTAATTAACAATAAAATCAAATACATAAATTTAATTTGTTTATTTTTCAGAAGTATACAGCTAAAATTTTTAAATATAAAAAATAAAATATTTTATAACAGATTATGTCCAACATATATGAATATTTTTTAAAACAAAACTAGATGCAGTCAAACTTTCTTTAAATTTTCTAGTCCATATTTGAATTCAGAAACACCTGTAAAAAATAAAATGTATATAGTTTTAAAGAATTCTCATTTTTAACTATTTTACAATATCAAATCAATAGAATATCAGCAAAGGCCTGACATAAACCACACATGGGCAACCCATGTCTTCATTTTTTTTTTTTTTTTTTTGTTGTTGTTATGAATACTTTTTTTTTTAATTTTAAAATTCTATTTGAAATTTATGCATTTGGATTAATGTATACCATAAAGCAGTAGATTTTGATCACAAAAGTGAGGCTTTCAGTTCTATCGTTAGTCGTACCTGATAAAAAAAAGTAACCACTGGCTGTCAGCTAGTTATTCAAAAATGCAATTTTCTGCAACCAAATATGAATTTTATGCAGGAGAAGCAGATTAAAAATAGTGTTGCTATCTTAGCTTATATGAAACATTTTCAAAAAATAATGTCAAAAAATAATGGACAATGAAAATGCTTCTAAAATATTGGAATAATATTAAGCTGCTTTAACTTTAGTGGCAACAAGTTTCTAAATCTTAATCCCCATTAGCATGTCATATTTCACATGTCATGTTTCTATATATATAATGGTCATTAGCAATTCTTCCTTTTATGCAATATTTTCATCATATGTTTACAAACTGATCATTGTGAACACTCAGTCGGAGTTAGTAAAAATATACCGACTCTGACTTCTAAATTAAACTATGTAAAAGTAATTTTATCTTGGAATATTAAATTCTTTTACTAGTTAAAATAGTTTTAAAAAATCATTAAATGTTTACCAATTGAAAAATTAAAAATTGTTATCTATGACGGTCACTGTTTTAGCAATAACTTTTATAAACAAATAATATGTGAGCACTATTTTATTTAGATATAAGTTGCTATACTACACTACCTAAAAATAAAATGTGACCTATGCAAACTAAATATATGCACCCACTATTCAGTGGAATAGGCTGTGCTAACAAAGAAAATATTGAAATGCAGCTTATCCATATTAAAAATATGTGCCTGCTACAGTGTGGCATATGCTATTACTTGGCATCATAGCCTGCATATGTCCTAAATAAACACCTTCTGTGTGGGCAATAAATGCACTTGATATATTGATGCATAGTAGCAGTCTCCCTAGCTAGCAGTAACTTTTTAAGACAAATGGGTTATGTATTACATGCGCAATATATGAATCAGATTAAAATTAGTCCTACGATGAATGCAGCTTAAATTGAATTTGATTCTTTTCACGACAGTTACAATTTAATTTGAAACAGGTCATTTTCACAAGATACAATTTAAATTTAAAACCAGTAACTTTTACAGCTGATTTCAAATTGCTTAGCTCGCTTATATAAAACTGAAAATCAGAATAAAATTAGCATTTATTTTAAGAAATTTTAGTTGACTAGATTGATTATTGTAATGAAAATGAAAATTTTAATTTCAAAAATGCTAAATTTAATTTCTTAAAAATATTTCTTTACTCAGTGAGCTGCTTGCATGCACAGGTCAGGTGTTTCCAAACAATCATCGGAAAGTCCTTGAAAATGAAATGACTAACCCACATGTGTGTGTTTAAGAGACTGATAAACGACTCACGAGGATTCAAATTGCAGATTATGAATTAAAATTACTACAGCAAGATAGTATTTATATGTTAGATGTGTTTGTCATTATAAATATTTACTTAGCATATATTATAAATATGGGACAGTTTACCCCACAAAGTCCTATATACAAGTATTTGATTTTTAACAACATAGCAACATCTAACGTTTACCTAAATTCATCCACTTTAATTAAGGAATTTCTAATTTACAGTATATCAATTAGGAATAGTAAATGTCAAGCACTGAAATTAATGTGACAAAAACATACCTTAACTTCTTCACAATCTTAACTTCCCGGCCGTCCAAACGGTTACCTTACACCTTTCTGGTAGGTCGGACGATGTGGTTCTCAACAACAACAATCTTAAGGGATCAGAGCAGAGGATGTGTGCATCAGCTATAGATTTTTCGGTCCTTCAAGAAATAGAATTGTGCTCTTTCTACACACTTTAAATTCCTGTAAAAAATTAAATCAGAATTAGGATCACTTTATAACCCTTGGTAAAAAAAAGCACATCAAAACTGCTTGTACTCAACTATTAGAATGAATATTTTTAAATTATTATATCTAGCTGTAGATAAAAATTCATGGTAATAAATATCAGTCTTGAACTTGAATACCACATGCACCTTGGAAAGTATTTCTAAATAGATTTTCTATCAAAATCTCTGTTTATCAATATTGATAGAAAATAATATATAAAAACATGTAGTTATCACTTCAAATGAGAATTTCTAAAAAAAAATTAAAACTTCAGAATCCAAATTTTGAGGAAACATGAAAGAAAAAAAAAGGTCAAATAATACTATTTATTTTGCCTGTTAAGTTTTTACTACAATTAAAATACAAATGTATAATACATGCACACAAACTTTTTGAATTTGATCACTAAAAACATTCCCTTTTACAGCAGATTTCATATTGTTTAGGTTGCTTTATTTAAATTAAAACTAAAAAATCAGAATGAAATCTGCAATTATTATATCTTTTTAATAGACCAGGTTAATTATTGTAACGAAATATATTCAAGTTTTAATTTTCAAAACTTTAATTTCATAAATGGAAATTTAGTTTCTTGAAAATATTTCTTTAGGCAATGGACTGTGTGCATGCACAGATATTTTCAAACAATCACCAGGAAGTACTCGAAAATGAAATGCATAACCTATTTATCTGTATTTAATTAAGAAACTAATAAGCAAAAAACACAGGGATTCAAATTGCGAATTAAAGACTACAATAACATAGTATGGTTGAGCTTCCGTAAATGCGCCGTAGATGCACTGAATCGCCAACACAGGCGATTGCCAGCCAAGTATGGTAGTCCGGAAATCCCTATGACGTCATGAATCGGGGATTATTTTTTGTGTATTGTCGCCAATACAGCGATTTCGGGATAAATATGATCACTCTCTGAACCGGTCCAAAGTTCATCGGTCCAAAGTTCACAAGATGGCGTCATAGTCCAAAGCAGATCTTTCTTAATTACTTATTTTTTAATTAGTGCTTATTTTTTTAATTACTCCCTATTTTTAATTACTTATGATCACCTATTCATAATTATAAAAATTAAGCAGTAATTAAAAATAGTGAGTAATTAAAAAAATAAGCACTAATAAGTAATTAAGAAAGATCTGCTTTGGACTATGACGCCATCTTGTGAACTTTGGACCGATGACGTCATCATATGTTAGATCTTAGATAAGCTCTCATTTTAGTATTGCAGTTAGTGTGCATATCGTTCATTTCTAGTTTGGATGCCGGCTGGTGAAGACCTCATTCTGTAAGTTTATTTTCATGTTTTTGCTAACTATTCTTGTATATTCTGTGCGATGTGGTGAGCATATCCCCTAAAGTCATAAAAATATACAAAATTTCCCTATGTATTTAATGATAGTGTGGTTAAAAATTATGAATTTTAACTAAGGTACTTTTTGGTACATATTTTCACTTTATGATTTCGAAGATGAATAAAATAATGTAGACATTCTCCCACGTAGGTAAAAATTGCGATTAGCACAAGCCAATGTTGTACGATTCAATGAAAATTACAAGTTCTAACCACTCCATGTCTTATCTTATGTAATCTATTTGCACACAATACTCGATTTAGGTCACGTGATTAGTCTTATGACGTAGCCTGATAAGACATTTCAACCTTGGGCGTTGCGTGGATAGGTTCGGTTCGTTCATAGCTGCGACAAATTTATAGTATTTTAAGATCTTAGTGTTTTAAGAATAAATATTATACTGTGAATGTGGTACTTGGATGATACAATCTGCAAATAATGCCTAAAATTCAAAGTTTGCCACACCTCAAACAGTTAATTTCTAGTGGAAATAGTGTGGAGTTGTCGGTTCCTGTCTTAGATGAAACAAAATCTGTGGATATTGTCCCAGATGTGATTAATTCACCTTCACAAAAGTTTGCGGTGGATTGGTTAGACACCTATCTCATGTCTTCCATAGGCCCAGCAGAAACACCCAGCACTGCCAATTCACAAGTTTACACCGAGGTCGGAAACTCATCTCAAGATCTGTTTTCTTGTGCCCTAACACACAGCGGAGTGTTATCCCCCACTACAGAATCTGTTTCGACTGAATCTATTTCTTCAGATTCCATGCACGATGCACTCCGTCGTTGGCATTTAGGTTCTGGGATCTATATATGTTTGAAACTTCGCTATGAGAAGCTAAAAGTGCATATATGGAGATATATCTCTAAGGAACGAAATGAACTAGTGCCTACGCGTGAATGGGTTACATTGTCACCTGTTACTTGGAGTGAATTTTTACAAAAATTGTGGTCGTTTAATATTCTATATGCGGATACCTCTTTCGTCAGTCGCAATAAGTTGTTCTGTTTCAATGACAATGGAAAACTGCATTTACAGAAAATAATTCAATTATATGATTCAAGATTTTGTCTAACACTGTGCCATATTACCTTATATAAAAATCAAATAACATGCTTAATGAATTGTGTCAACAACATTAGTATGGAACTTCGAGAAAGTATATTTCTAGAGTGGCTTCCTGCTCAAATATTAAAAATAAAGGACACGATAACCTTTCTACCATCAGTTATTTGTGACAAAAATTTTGCATTCGAACAATTAATCTCTTAATAAACAACATGATGTATCATATAAGAAAACTTTTCAAATGTGTAGTCTGTGTTGGTGAACTTGAAGATCAAAGTTACCACGAATGTCTTTACAGCACTCCATTAGAAATGTACGACTGAATGGCTGAACAACTACTTCTAAATCTTGACATTAATAACATAGCAAGTTTTGTTGCGTGGTGAAGAAGTCTTTTACTGGTATGATCGAAATTTTTTCAAGTCATTCAAATCAGAGGACTGTAAATGCGCGATAAGGAAATTATTTTAACTTGTTTGTTTAAATGTACAACGAATAATGGTTAATGTGTATTTTATGGAGAATAGATTCATTAAACGGATTTTTATCTTTCAAACTGAACTCCTTATTTACGTTCATCAACTCATTTTTAACATGTTCTATTTAAAAATGCTATGTGCACGTAGGTTATGTGTCTATACATTCAAGTATAACAGGTTTACTAATATCGCTTTTTAAAATAAAATACAAAAAAAATTAAAAATAAATTTATTCGAATCATATCAAATGTTTACAGTGTGAGTTTCGTAATAAACAATATTTACACTTTACAGAGATTAATTTATAAAATTTATGTTCAGTGTTAAAATTCTGAAATTATATATCCTTATTCATTAAAAATAAATGCTAAGTTATGTTCCATTCTCTAAAAGTATGAAGATCCATAAAGAGAGAATATGGTGTTTCAATCTCTAAGAATAGGTTGGCTACACAGTTAGTTACCGTAAGCCTTAGGGTTGATCGTGTGGTCTGGGCCTTCCAATCTCTGCGAATAGGTGAAAATTCAGCCCTAGTGTCCTTAAGTCTGCGAAGTTGAGATTTATTTCGTAGGAAGTGTAAAATTTTGTCTCAGTTTCGCTCTGTCATTTTCCACAATTTGTTTAAATATGTATATTCGAATGTGGGCATTCATTAAGAATTGAATGGTTTCATGGTGCATCGACAGCCGCGAAATCATGATATTCCTATTTGTATGTCAATAATGTCTCGTATTAAGATATCAAAAACTCATTACATGTTTCTTTTAAAGTGTTAAATGCATATCTTTCATATTTTGTTATTATTACAATGTACAACACTTGGCCTAGAGGGTCAGTCTTTCATTTAAATTCAATGTTGATAATAGCATATCCTTAAAAAATCGTTAAGTGATATTCTATTACCCTAAAATTCATGACAGTTTTAAAAATATACAGATTTAAGGGCTTAAAATGTTGCTGTAACATTATCCACTAAGTAGTGTGCAATATTTTGCAAATTTCATTAAAATATCATAATTTTAAGCGCTAAAGGAGTCTTACGGCTTGTGTAACATTAAAAAATTCACTCTTAGTTCCGCAAACATATGCTAAGAACCAAACAATTCACTAAAATCATGAAATTTTAGGGTCTTAGACCTCTTGCAATATCGAAAACACATACTTCTAATTCCTCGAACATGCACTATGTGTCGAGTAATTTTTGCTAAATTTCATTTAAATGTCGTAATGTTATGCGATAAAGGAGTCTTAGGCCTTGAATAAGATTAAAAAAAACTCCTAGTTCATCAAGCATTCGCTAAGAACTAAGCAATTCGGTAAAATAGTAAAATACACCCATGTCTGTGAAAATGCTCGATTCTTGTTCTTTAGCTCGTTAAATTCTAAACATCGGTGTTAAAATTACATCCATCACTTCAAAAATGGTTAAATCGTATACAATGCACTATATCGTTAAAATCATGGATGAGATACACTATTTCACTCTTTACAGTTAAATTTACCTCATTTTTATAACTCAATTAAAATTCATTAATATCCCAGCGTCAAAAAAAAATAATGATCACACTGTGTATTCCGTAAACATTTGATTCTTCATATTGAAACCTATTATTTAATTTAAAAAAATAATCACTATTTTAACACAGAACACGATCATCGTCCTTAAAATTCAACTCATTTTTATTACTCAATTAAAATTCAGTCAATCATTAGTAACTTAGCGGGAAAAATTAATGATCGTCGCTAACATCATTTAAACTCTAACACTGAAAATTTGTCCCAAAATTCACTCATTAGTGTCTTAGCGTTAAAAAAAATTAATTAGCAACGCACTTAACATAATTAAACCGATCCATTCATACCGAAATTATCCAAGTACCCTAAAATTCATTAGTCCTCTATTCAATTAAAATTCACTCACTCAATGGTATCTTATCGCCATTTTATTTTCTAATGTATAACATGCATGTATCTTTTTTTTTAAAGCAGAAAATCGAACATACCCTTTCTTTGTAGAAATGGATCGTCCGATTTTCGAATATATTACAGGCTATTCTCTAAACTAGAAATAGCATACACTCATTTTGTTTTTTTAATGTATGACATGCATGTACTATTTCTACACAGAAATGGATCTTGCTATTTTCTAATACATAACATTTTAGATGACTCTTTAAAATAACCCAGTATACTCTTAAAAATAATATGGATTCCATTCAATGGACTTTTAGAAGACTTTGGTAAGAACATCCATGTCACACATTTGCTCCATACATATGCAAGTCACATCTATACACAACATTAGCTTGTGAAGCTTTCAGTACTTTGCATTTTCTTATTTTAAAAATATCTCCCAAGTTTTACATTCACTGTTAATTCAGTACACACTATTCATTTTAACTACGTCTTAAATATAGCAAAGTCTTGAATTTCCCATATATTTGAAAAGAAATCAATACAACCATTTTTCAGAGCTAAAAACAGTCGAAACGGATTCAGCAGGTTCTGAAACTTGGCATAAAAAATCGCGTGGCATACACAATCATTCTGAAAAGTGTCGAGTCATGTTCAGTAAGTATTATAACCTGCCGTTAAAATCTCGCATGGTATGTGAAAATAGACATTCAGTGTGATTTAAAATAGTTAAAGTTTCGCGTTTCATAGAATTTTTATGAATATCATTAAAAAAAATCTGACAACATTCCCAGTAAAATTTTAAAAAAAATTGTCGAAACGTGTTCAGTCAGCATTATAACCTGCCATTAAAATCACACATGGTATTCGAAAATAGACATTCCCCCAATTTAAAACAGCTAAAGTTTCGCGTTTCATAGCATTTTTATGAATATCATTAAAACATTCCAAACAAACAACGTGTTCAGCGAGTATTATAACTTGATCCTAAAATTTCGCATGCTTTTAAAACATGTCAGTTTTAACATAGACTCCACTACTAATTCATTAAAAAATTTATTACCTTGACTGTCATACGCGCACACACACCTCTTCTAAAAGGGTTAAATCCTCTTCCCAACTTGTGGTAAAAGTAACATCTCTTGTTAAAAATGCGATATGCTAATTCACTATGGAGAGCTAGAAATCCCCTATTCCTTTAAAAGTCATCCAAAAATACCACAAAAATCATTTCATTAAAATTAATAAAATTCAATAACACATATACATCCCGTCCTTAAAATTCTGATGAACGGCCAACGTAAAGAAAAAAATATCTTCGTTCATTAAAACATTTATAAGCGTGAAGCTTTACTAAAAATATTAAGTCATCGTTCGACTACCTAATTAAATTATTCATTAACACAAAAACCACATTCAGAAATTAATTCTATTAAAATACAATAACACGCATGTATTTCATTCAAGCGCCAATAGATGAAGCCACCGCCGTCTAAACTTTCGGGAATGTCTTCAAGCACTTTCCAAAAATAAACCATTCCATAAAAAAGAATAATTACTCTCGTTCCATTCATTAAAAAAATAATCCTTTTATTAAAATTCAATTATGACTACATTCCATTTTTTTTTTCATAATACACTTTTATTCATTAAAAAAATTAATTAAAATCTTAATTCACTCGCACCGTCTCCTCGTAGAAGATCAGAAAATTATCTAAGTACCCAACTCCTTTCGTAGGGAAGACATCATTCATTCATCGTCTATCTACAAGTCTCAATCTGTATACTGGTTAAAGCACTTTCCTACGGTGCGAGGGATCCCGAGTTCGAATCCAGCTAAGTCCAGAACCAATTCTTTCCTTTTAGCCATCACAGTTCTCCAACCTGCCCATAGAGGGCGCCACCAAAATTTCTAAGATGTCCTCCAAGATCTTCTTCAACCCCACCTCATCCAATCACGTCATCCGATAAGATAAGATCAGATAAGCCGATGACGTCATCCGATAAGATAAGATCAGATAAGCCGATGAAGTCATCCGATCAGATAAGATAAGCCCATGACGTCATTCCCGATAACGTCAGCTCAGATCCGCCGATCCAGATTGGGGTTGAACCGCTATTTCTTTACTACTTTTGCTGCATTTCCATTCTTTTCCTTTCCCTTGCGATCCTGGTCGATTCCTATTTGTTTACTTTGCACTTTTTCGAGTGTTTTTGACTTGACACATTTACGGAAGTATGGCTACTGCATGTCATTGGTACCGTGAGTGTTGCCCGGGAGTAAAAGCAGTCTTTTAAACGGAAAAGAGGGGTCGCCATCCCCCTCTACCATTTTATGCCTTGCATTTGGTCATTTCCCCCCCTTTTTTTCATATGAATCTTGTATGTTACTTTAGGAGAATGTGCTGCTTTGCGCCAACTTCTGGAGAAAAATTGGATAACTGTGGAATTAATTTTAATTTTATATGTTTACTATGCTATCTATATATATATATATATATAATATGTTGTTCACAAATTTGTCGCGTAATGCATATGAAAAGCGAACGTATTTCGCAATAGTTAATATTTTTTTTTATTTTATGCCATATTTTGATACGTTTATTTGAAAACAAGAAAGTTCAATCATGCTTAAAGCATTGATTATGAAACACTTTCCAACTTCAATGCAATTTTATTTAAACATGTCTAAACTGCAATACATTCCTCGGTAATATTTTAAAATTTATCACAATACTACATTAATTTATTATATTTTAAAACTTAAACCTTCATCGAAAAAATGAACTTCATTCAAATGACGGCATTGAAATATAAATTGCCTGGTTTAAACATCTCTAAAATGTGATACATTCCTCGGTAATAATTTTAGAATTATCATAATACTACGATAATTTATTATGTTTGAAAACTTCATCGAAAACAACTGAAATTCATTCAAATGACATCATAGAAAAAATAACACGCTCTATAAAAGCAGCATTTCATTCATAAATAATTTCCCATTCATGTCATTCATCACAATACTATAATAATTTATTTTATTTAAAAATTAAGACCATGGAGCTACATGTAATTAAACTCTATGCGTAAAACTTCATCGAAAAAAATCGTCCTTATCTTTGTAAAATCAATGAGTATTTCATTCATATCAAGCTATGCAGACTCCATGAACTAAATGATTTTGTGTTAAGGAAATACAGCAATTCTAATACAACTCATTCTACATATTTTGCTGTTTACATTTTACATGGGTAAAAAATAGGCTTCGTTGTAGAAATAATCAAATTTGGATGAGCATTTAAACTCAAATATATTGTAATTACGTTGTTTCAGTATGTAGATGCACAGAATTTAAGCAAAAATAAAGTGGTTTTAGGATGGATACAACATTCAATATGAATTAAAAAGAACTTTAAAAATCGCGATTTTGAGACAAGATGGATGCCATATATCATTTTGAAGTGGGTCACGTGATCTTTTCCTATCATGGTCACATGATCGCTTCATATAAGAGGTGTTATTATTAATTTAATTTTTATTTTAAAAAGTACTGAATATATTTCGCTGAATTTTTTTTATATATTTTATGGAACAATTTTAATATTACCTAAAATTTTCGAAGCAATTTGTGAATTTTAAATCCGCTTAAAAAATGTTTGAAAAATTAGGTCCCATAGGGCTCAATGTATTTCATTTTTTCAACCCGGGTTCAATCCAAAACTAATTGGGTGATATTATTCATTTATATTCCCATAGGTCCTACAGACTGTCTGAACAACATACTAAAATTTCATTTTGATTAAGTCATTTTTACGGCAGTTATCGTGCTAACGGACAGACAGACGGAATAAACAAAGTCATAAACACTTATCAACTTTGTTGTAAAGTGTTAAAAAGCACAGTAACTCAAGACAGGTTTGTGCTAACGTTTTAAAGTTCGTGTCAATCGTTTTCTAATTCAAAATGACATAAAAAATTATTGTTCATGTAATACTATTGAAGGTTCCAATTCTTTGATAATTTTTTTCATTCGACAATTGGAAGTGGGGGGGGGAGAGTCTTCCTAACATTTGATTATGTTTAAAATCAAGAGGCTTATAGTAGTCACCGATTGTAGTTTTTGTATCAAATTTCATTCAAATCGCACCATTCGTTCGTGAGATAACGTCTCCACAGTCTCATTGACATACACACGTATGATCTGGAAAAAAGGGTATGTGACCGATCTGGATATGACCCAATCTGGATTTCCTACTAAACATTTTTGTCGCTTATTGTTTATCTTTTATAATTTAGAAGATAGTTCGAGTGAAAGCAAAGGGAGACTAAAACTGCTCTGACAAAATCCTTCTAGTTTTTCGAAAAAAAAAATGCCAATATACTAAAATATTGAAAGGATTTCTATATATACATAAATGGAACTATGTTTCCAACAAAATAAGAAAAGTTTTTGATATTTTTATGTATTAGATTCGGAGATATAAGCGTCCAAAATTTTTATATTTTGCTCAACGTCCAGATTCCCACCAACAATATATACCAGAATCATACAAGTTATTTACATTAAAATTTATGCAATGCTTTATCATTTCATATTGTGATTATTTTTGAGGGGAATATTATATATATCAAATTAATGAGGAGGAAAAAAAAATCAAAGTTTTTTTCTTTTTTGCTTGTTTTTCCTGATGATGATGTATATTCTTTTCTAAATTGAGAAAAAATATAAATTGCTTAAAAATATGCAAGTGTGAAAACGGGTTTAGTATTTTAATTCATATTTGCAGCTAGTTATTTGAAACAATTAATTAAATAAAAAAGTTCTTCGTAACCCCAGAAATACGCTACTAATGTATAAAACGCAGAACTCAGGAAAAATTTTAGGGATAATAGCAGCATATAATTTTTACAAATATAAAAATTGAAAAGCATTGTGTTTAACTTATGCTTGCATATACTGCAAAAATTGAAATAGGAAAAATTGAAAGTTTGATTAACTTGAAATTTGTTAATTTTATAACTTAAATAAAGTTACTCTTAAATTGCAGTATTTTTTTAAGTTATAAATACTAATAGAACCCACCAAAGAGAGGTTTTCGAGAAGATAGGATAAAGCTTTCATTGCAGATTCCGACATCGATGCTAGAGTTATCCTAGTTTGGGGAACGTTCCCCTTTAGGCGAGTTCTGTAAACATTAACGCTTAGTTTTGATCATAGTCCATAGACAAATTGTGCAGTCTGGCCTCAATCTTTGTAAAATTTAATGCCAACTGTGTAATAAGACTGAATTTGTCAGTCTCTATAAAAGTTCCCAAATTTGTGGATTATAGCATATTTTTGTGTTTCCATTCCACATCAGGTATATGTGCAGACCGCTAAAAAGGGCAAAAGCGATCCACAGATACTGTTATTTTCAATAGGATCAATTCTTTATAAAATATAATTGGCTGATATATTACCAGAAAAAATTAATGTTATTCATATGTTTGTATTTTAAACTATTTGTGATTAAATAATTGAAAGTATTTACAACTATTTAAATGGGGCTGTCATTTGCATGAAATTTTATATGTTCTGAGTTAGAATAAAAATGTTTTATCAATTCCTTCGTATAAATCAAATGCATGGTAATATGTATATTTAGAAAGTTGAATAAATATTATAATAGCGTCGAAAACCAAAATTCAGTTTTTACCCGAGCTCGGACAGTCTTAATCGGTTGCATGTACTAGGTTTATTTGGTTTATCTGGTCAGTAAAGCAAATAAGGCATAATTTCCATTACAAATTTCCTCACGATTCTTCTCTTAGCAGCAATACTCGGTTATCATATCCTTGCCTAATAAAATCTTTTTAATCTCCTTCCCCCAAAATGTTCTTTTAAATATTTTTAAGTAATCTATTCTAGTATAAATTGCGATGAAATTTATTTATGAAAATATTTATTTCACAAAGAAATTATTATGCAAGTTTTATTACTACCGAATTTTAAATTTCAATGTATATTTTCAAAATTAACAAATTTCCTTAATTTTCAAGGCTAAGGAGTTTTCCTTTTTACTTTCCCTGCAATACATGGTAATGTATAGGTAAAGTATAGGAATCATGCCGAAAATCGCAACTCGAGTTTACGACGGTTCTACACGTTTCAAGACTTCTAGAATACGAAAAAAAATTTTTTAGCGTGACGTCTGTGTGTGTGTGTGTCTGTGCAGATTTTGTATCCACTCTAACTAAAACACTAATTGACCGAATGTCATAAAGTTTAGTAGGTAAGTCACTTGCGGGCGAATCTGGTACTAATTAGTTTTGGTTATGATTCGGGATAAAAGAACCCGCCTTTTTTTGCAAAATGGCCAGCAAAAATTGCTTGTATCCACTCTAGCTGAAAAACTAATGGACCGAATTTCACAAAATTCGTTAGATAAGTCTCTTGTGGGACAGCCTGATTCTGATTAGATTTTGGTACCATTCGGAAAAAAATTAACATGCCTTTTTTAACGATATGTCCCTCAAAAATCGTCCAAATCTAAAATAAAAACTACATATGCTTAAATATATCCATTAAATGCTTGTTTTATACGTAATTTTTAACGAACAAAAGAATAAGACCAATCCCATTACACTAGGACTAGCCGTTCTCGAGACATTTTAGTATTTTCTCTACGCCACCTTTGAAAATAAGTCAAGTTATCGAATGAGAACGAAAATTGAATTAAAAGTGAATTAAATTTAATTAAAATAGAAAGAACGTGGATATAAGTCTGCAGGGAAAATCATGTGCTGCCCACATCAGATTTTTACTTTTCCTGCAATACATGATAATGTATAGGGAAAGTATTGGAATCATGTCGAAAATCGCAACTCGAGTTTTCGACAGATCTTCACGTTTTGGGACCTCTAAAACACGAAAAGAATATTTTTAGCATGGCGTCTGTATGTGTGTCTGTCTGTCTGTGCAATGTATGTATTTACTCTAACTCAAAAACTAATGGATCAAATTTCATAGAATTTGGTTGGTATGTCAAATGGGTGTGACCCTGGTGCTGATTAGTTTTTGGAACGATTTGGAAAAAAGTAATCCGCCTTTTTTTGCGAAATGGCCTGAAAAAATCTCTTGTATTCACTCTAGCTAGAAAACCAATTGACTAAATTTTCCAAAATTTAGTAGATAAGTCACCTATAGGATATCCTGGTGCTGAATAAATTTTGGCACGATTCGGTAAAAAAAGAGCCCGCCTTTTTAACGAATTGACCCGCAAAAATCGCCAAAATCTAAAATAAAAGACTACATATGCTCAAATGCATCAATTAAATGCTTGTTTTATACGTACTTTTAGGCAGAAAAAAAAAAAAAAGAACCACTCCATTACCCTAAAATGAACCATTCTCGAAATATTATTTAAATGTTTAATGTTTAGGAAATGAAGACGATTTTTACTGTAGTTAAAAAACTATTTAATAAAATTTCCTAAAACTTTGTAGTTAAGTCCGCTGATGGTTATTCTGATGCTGATTAGATTTTGATATGATTCAAAAAAGTATAACCGACTATAACATCCCCCAAAGATAGTTAAATTCTGAAATAAATGACTAAAATGCATATATATATGTATAAGCTGAAATATAGTGATTTTCAGGTAAATTTTGACGACTAAGTGAATAAGACTAACCCCATGACTGTAGGATGAACCGTTCTCGAAATATTTTTTGAAGACCTGAAGAATGTAAAGTGAATTAAATTGCCAAATTTAACGAATATGCAATAAAAAGACAAATTTGATATAATATCAGAAAAGTATCAATGTTATTTTCAGCAATTAAACTCAATGTAGTTAGTTCACAATGAAATAAAAAATGACGAAATGAATTTGAATCTGCAGGAACGTCATGTGCTGCTCACATCAGAATTTTTAAATTACTGGAATTAAACCTTTTTAGCACAATAATTATCATAATAGAAAATTTTCACCCGTTGATATCACCACAGAAAGAGCACTTGTGCTGTGCATTCTTTAAAAAGTTCTTTTTATAGAATACGATTTAAAATTTATTACATTCTACAAATTTTTACTAGAAAGTTAAATAATTTATATAAAGTAAATTTCAAGAGTTTTCAAATGCAATAAGTAAAAGATAGAACTGAATTATGCTAGATAAGCTTTCAGGAAAAATGCTTTTCCAGCGGACTTTCTAAAAGAAAGTATATAACATTATAGGTTACATGGTCTTATAATTTTATAGTAACTAGCACAAAAATCATTGTAACAGAATTGAACGAGTAAACATGAGCGGTTTCAGTGATATGGAGCATTAAGTCATGCAAGTTTTTCCATAAAATGCATTATTCTGTACTGTAAAGGCAACTAATCCATTAGCTTTCCTGTTGAGTTTCGAGACTACTGCTTGATAATTCCATTACGGTAAGACTAATCTAGACAAAAATGGGATTTAGCTTCCATTGCAAATAACAATAATAGTCCACTGCGCGGGTGCACATGCGTGTGCACTCTACTCGCTACGCGGACGTAATACGTCCTCAATAAACTCCTAAATGATTGAGATGTGGGTTTGAAAATGCGGGCGCGCATTTAATCTGCATATGCAAACCGTACTCCCTAAATAAGCCCTAAAATACGCTTTTTCCCATTGCACTGGGGCACCTTTGAGCGGTTCCGCAAAGTTCAGCATGTATGCTTCGTCTGAAGAAATATACAAATGATTAGAATTTGGGATCAATTAAAAACATTTCATTAAGAAATGGTGACAAGAAGTTGACATTTTAGTAAGTGGTAAGTGGCTATACAAGTCAGTATTTGGTGCAGCATAGGAGGGTCAGTTAGATTGCTTATGTCCTTCTGCGGTAGATCCTGACACAAATGTTGCAACTGATCAGCTAATTCAGTGGTATTCTGAGAAGGCTGCAATTTCTGTCACAATATGTCCCAGACTTTCTCTATTGGTGATAGGTCGAGGGATCTGGATGGCCATAGGAGGGTATTAAATCCTTGAAGACATTGTTGAGAAAGTTGTGCAGTATATGTTCGAGCTTTGTCTTGTTGGTAAATGGAACCTAGGCAACTCGACAGCATAGGAAGACCAATCGGCTGGAGAATAACGTCGACGTACAAGTGAGTTATCAAATTAGTTTGCAACAACTAGAGGAGATCTTTCCTCTTTCGATACAGACCGTACGACCTACCCAAAAGTGTAAGGTATCGGTTTGGATGGCCGGGATATTCCCATTCAATTTAGACTAGAATCCAGTGGGGGACACAACCACAGGTACCGTACCCTCCTCCTACCACCAACCTCTCGTAACCCATATATTTAGGTCTTAGATAAGCACCCACTATACTGCTTGAAGAATACAGAATCTCATCTTCAAGCGCAGATGATTTTCGCCAACACTGAAAGGAACTGCAGCCGAACAATGTTAAAGAGTGATATGCACTCATTCCAGTTGTATATTATAGTTCAGTGTTTTCGAAGTTTTTTTTTTTATCTCGGAACCCCATTTGGAAATTTAATTTAATACCGGAACCTCAAAATGGGAAAAAGTCCACTGTGATCCAAATTGGGCATCAAAATTCTTTAATTGTCTGTAAACTTACATGAAACTATAACAAACGTTGAAAAATGTTGTATAGCTCAATGTTAATTTCAAATCAAATTTATACGCGTATGATCCACAAACCGGAAAAAAAAAATAAAGAAAATAAATGATAATTTCTCTAGGAGTGAGCTCAGACATGTGCAATCTACCAGAGAGAAACCACAGTCCTCCGAACTTCATTAAGGGAGATGCATTTGTTGCTTTGACGCGTTTTCATAAAAAAAATGTAGTAATTAAAAAAAAAAAAGTAATGCGAAGATATATATAACTTTCTGTAGAATTCAAACTGTAGAATTGAGATAAACTTCCTGTTTTAGATGTAGTGAAAGATAACCTAAAAAATACAATCTAGATGTATATAAGAATATGTGTATATCCACATGCAGGTACATTTTCTGGTGGACCATTTGGAAATTTTTTTTTTACATCCGTGTCAGAATGATTTTTTGAAAACAATATTGAGAAAATGAAGAAACAGCAACCCCTTATGAGCACTACAAATTATATCACATTAATTTTCTTTGGACAATGTATGTATGCTATTATGAACATCCCGTGTTTTACAAAGCTAATTCTTGACCTAGAAATGTGGGGGGGGGGGGGAGGAAATATTTAGAAGTGTGCAAAGTGTATTCGAAAATTAAAAAAAATTAATAAAGTTTTAATGATTTACAAAAACCTAATAAAAGACCCAAATTTAGCAAAAGAAAGATCCATGTTCCGCAATTTACAGAACCAATTCTTGGCATAAAAACTCGAGGAGGTTTTAAGTGCTAGGCAGGCAATCATCTGGGAATGTGAAAGGCATTCGAAAAACAATCCCAAAACGTACGAAATTTAATACATTTTCAAAAAAATTTAAAATTCTGCTAATTCTTGTCCCAAAACCTTGCCTTATTTTAAATGGTAACTAAAGTTTTGAGCATTTGCACAATACATCCAATAATTAAAAAAATGTACAATTATTTATAAAAAAAAACCCCATCAAAACAGTCTCAAAACCAAAAGTTTGGTTTCGATTTTTTTTTTTTTAAATTGGGGTATGATTTGGACATATACACAAAACATTCAAAAATTAAAAAATATAATTGCCATGTAGCCTTTGAACTGCACAAAGGTCACTAGAACAGTAATGCGCGCCCTCAAAAACAAAAGTTAACTCACTTGTTTGTACAGTCAGAAATTTTCAATATTAGTCGAAAAAATGTTCTCACCCCCCCCCCCCCCCCCCCCCAGCCAAGATTTCCCACTTACGTCCCTGGCAGTACTACCAGTATTTTAAAATATATTGAATGGATTTAGAATGATAAATTGCCCTTTCATGTGGATATATTGGAATGATATTACTAATAGCCTAGTAAGGAGGGCACTGGGGAATTTTTGGTTTCCCCTAATTCCCTTACCTTCTTAGAGCTGTACACTTGAAGGAAAAATTTGGATAAAAATACTTGGCTCGTCCACTCTACTAGTATCAAAGGGACCGCTATGTTAGTTCCCTTGGTCTCAATTGTGAAAGAAAAGACCAGATGGCACTATCCAGATTTGCCAGTGGCCACTTAAAGAGTCTCTCTTATAGTCATGGCTGTAAGGTTTTCCAATTCTGCAGCAGATGTAGTGTTGAGCAGGCTTCCTCAGAGCATATACTCGATTGTCTGCAACTCATAAAAGATTTTGTCTGAGCCCTTGCTTGCTCTTGTTTTCCTGAGAGTTAAC
Organism: Amaurobius ferox; assembly: GCA_951213105.1. Taxonomy (NCBI): domain Eukaryota; kingdom Metazoa; phylum Arthropoda; class Arachnida; order Araneae; family Amaurobiidae; genus Amaurobius; species Amaurobius ferox. The sequence goes on along the minus strand of OX578140.1, from coordinate 81,594,513 downwards.
AGGGTCATGAACAGTGTCTAGCTGATGCTAAACAATGGAGGGCAGGCAGTAACAACAGACTGAGAAACTATTCTATTAGTAATCTTGAAGTACTGACTTTTTATTAAGATAATAAACTACATTATTTTCATTTCAAACTATTCAATTCAGTCATCATATGTCATAAATAAACTTTTCGTGGGCAAATAAGCAGTTAAACCTGAAGAAAAACTATAAATAGCCACTAAACCTGCAGAATAATTCCCAGTTTTATTTTAAATACAAAAGTGTACCAAGTTGTCGAGTTTTCCTGTGATTTGAAACGGATTCCTATCTCGCAAAGTGACATTATAATTTACTACATAATGAAATATAATTTTAAATCTAAAAGACAAGCTATTTTAAATTGAAAATAAAGTTAAAATACAAAATAAAATACTCAGGGCATATAAGAAATTATACTTAACACATGCCACTTAAAACATTTCTGTGGTATTGAAAAATATTATCAAATCAGGATATTTAATAAAAAAGAAGGTCGAATTTTAAGCTTAAATATTAACTTGTTTGATCAACAGAATAGTTCCAATCTCATTAAATGTTCAGTTGGATACAAGCATTCTAATTTTAATCTATTTTGTTGTCAAATCTGGTAAGCTGTGCACATGCATTCAGTCAGCATTCTGCTTTAATGATTACTGCAATTTTTAATCTAATAAAAGGGTATTTTAGCATATTTTAACAAAGTTATGAAATTATAATAAGTTTGGATTAGCGCATGCCATTTGTAAGGGATTATAGTACATGTTCTTTGTTTATATAAAGTTTATTTGTGATTTTAGTAAACATGCACAAATGAATTTTGGTGAATATGCTTCTGTAAAACATGATGGATTATGTATTGTGAATTTGGCAAGCATGTATACATGAATTTTGGGCGAATTTACTTCTATATAATGCAGAGTATAAAACTGATTTGGACTCTACATAATGGCAGTTGTGGATACAACCTGAGGGATCTCTGGAAATTTTGTAGTAAGCTGGGCACGTTATTAATTTTTTCTTTTATAAATAATGTGTATATTCATGAGCCAATCACATGCCCTTTTTTCTTGGACTACTTTTGAATCTTGCATCCAAGCCACAATAAAGGATAGTTCAACTGCTTTTTAAAATTTAACATGTGTTTTGTATTTCCCGTCTTTTGAAAATTATTCTCTCATGTTTACAATTTTTACAAAGTTACAAAATGTTTCTTAAGTTTCATGCTTTTAAAATTTTTAATGTCTTAAAAATTTTCAAAATTTACAGTAATTTTTTTTACAGTTTTGTGTTTATGAAATTATAATAATTTAGAACTTTTACAATAAAGTTCAAGTAAAGTCTAAAATATCGTCATGGTTATCGTAATGTTGTTAGGCCCCAAAAATTTTCAAAGTATCATCTTTTAGAAACTTAGAAAAAAGTTTTAAATATTTTATATTTTTATATTTTTTATATGACTAAAAAATTTATGAAATATTTTAATCTGTATTTTTATGTTTTGCATAATTTTTTTATATGTCCTGAAAATTTTCAAAATACTGTTTAATTTTGTATTTTATTTTTCAAGTATTAAAATCACAAAATGTTTACTGTTTTATTCATTTTTTGTGCATCCTAAAATTTTTTTAGAGTATTGCATTCTGCATTTTTACATTTTAATACCTTATTATTTAAATTCGAAATTATATTTCAGAATGTGATCGATTGTATTGCTATGGTGGGGGAAACCTATTTTTAAACAGAGAATATGACTATGGTATAGAGGAGTAAATATAAAAACACAGGGAAACACACCAAATTGGTGCACTTTTAATACTTTGAAGAAAAGGGAGTTATTATACTGATTTGCAACTAACTTAACTGAAATTTTTAAATTATTATAATTTTCAAAGTCACAATACTTTATAAAACTATAAATTTTATAGATACTTTAAAAGCACAACTTTAATTAGCCAACACTTTCAAATTTTAGGACTTCGCAAAAATTTCATATCTTAAAGAACTTTGCAAAAATTCAAAAATTTCAAAAACATGAAACATAGAAACATTTCTGAATCTTCTCACTAATTTTATATTGGACTCATTTACATCAATATTCATCCAATCATGTTTTAATGAAACTCACTCACCCTAATTTATTCATTTATTTTTTCACACTCAAAAAATAAATTAAAAAAAAGCATAATAAAAGGGATAAAATTAAAAATAACAAAATAATATCAATTTAAACAGATAAAATAAATAAATAAATAAAAAATTCTTACACATGCTAAGCTAATACAAATGTCATTAATGTGTGGTGAAATAACTCTTAATTACCAGTGCAACCATAAAAGTCGAGTTTAGATGGGGCATAATGCATGTGCATAGGTTACTGCATATAATAACAAAGTTAACCGCAATTAGAACACTTCGTGCCAAATGAACACTTTGTGAATTTGTGATTGATATTTTCTGGATCAAATAAATTGTTTTCCTTGTTCATAAAAAAATTACCCACAAATAGGAACTCGTGACGAGTCGGACGGTCTGGGTCTTCAACACAAATAGGAACTCCGGCCACACAAATTGCTACCGTAAACCCTAGGGTTGGTCATGTGGTCTGGGTCTTCAACACAAATAGGAACTGTTCACGCAAGATCATGATAAAGGAAAAGCTAATTGTTTCCTTCCTCATAAAAAAGTTATTGTATTTTTTTATATATTGCAGGACCAGTATTTTTTTCAAAATTATATTGAATGGGTTTAGATTCTTTTTAAGATAATGAGGCAAATTCTTACTTTTATGATTTCAATTTCTTTTATACTAATCAGTTCAGTCTCATCATGTTATGAATAAATAGTTTATGAGTAAATAAGCAGTTAAACTTGAAGATAAACTATAAATGCTCAGTAAAATAAACGCTTTGGGTAAATATCTGCAAACATAAATACTCGAATATTTTACATCACTGCTTGCAAGAATACATTCTACAGATTCAGATTCATGATGGCCAAGTCACCAGGGTTGACCAACTGTATAGTTATGATGACCAAAATTTTTGCAGTATGTCACTTCACTGATCAATCTTTTTATCACACTGAGAGGGGGTGGGGGGAAGAGAATGGAACCGGCAGCCACACTCCCATAAATTAAATTAAACTGGTTTATTAGGCAATGTTTATGTCCAAATTACAGAAAACTCTAAAATGTTTCTCTCCTACATGGGCCATAAATTTGGTCTAATAAAATTTTGCATTTTTTTTAAAAGGATAAGATTCTTTGGCAAATTTGGAATTTTCCACTTCTTGTTTCCTCAAAGTACTACCACACTTTTTATTTTTTCATTCAAGAAATTTTCTTAATTTCATAAGCAAACATTTTCACAGGATGTCTGTAGGTCACAAAAATCTCGAAAAAACATATTGGTCATAAATGTCCCCCAAAAGTCTTAAAATTGGGATAAAGTCACAAATTTTGTAATTAAGTGCTTTTCCTTACTTGTAGCTCGAAACCTGTCTCTCTGTGATTGCAAAATCAGACACATGTGAGTGGCGATTGGAGATTCCCACTGTGTCTGGAGAGAGATGAACAATAATTATCTATTAGTACTATAAAAAGTAATTTTTCTGCTACATTAACAATCAATTTGCATAGACAAAGATTTTTATAACTTTTTAGTGTTATAAATAAATAAAAACTATTTTTCACACATGTTATTAATAAAATGAAGAGCTGTTTTGAAGAAATATCATGCTAAATTGCATTCAGGGCCGACTTAAGGCACCAGCAAAGAAAGCACTTGCTTGGGGCGGCACATTTTAAGGGCGGCATTTCAGTCAACATAAATAAAAAATCTTAAATTAAAAAAAAGGAAAAATTTCTGGGGCGCGAGCAACAGAATTTACAAATGCAGATGTAGGCAAAACAAAAACACTGAAAAATATTAAACATTTGGTCTCAGATAATAAAAGAGTGAAAACGGCTATCATTCATTCTCCCTGTGAAAAAAGAGGACCAGAGGGCTAAATGGGATAGCTTCCAGTATATCGCCCCTAATTATTTATCTTGCAACACAAGTAACAACTAATTACTTTAGCGCACCAGGCGTCCGGTACAGCCATCAACAGCACTTCTAAGGCGGCATATTGACCATTATCTGTGAACTGCAAAAGCTTTTATGTGAAACTGGTTTTTGTTAACTATTCCATGAAAAAATCCGATAAGAGAGGGCACTTTGCTTGAAATGATGGGGTTCCACCTAGAATTGCCGTGCTAGGGTACCCATCCTTTGTCAATTATTCTCCAAAGCTCAAATCCGGAAACTATCTCCCCAAATCACCCAGACCCATAAATAAAGGACTTCTTGACATCTATCCCAAAACAGGTGTCCGCATTAAAAGTAATTAAGAAACTAGACGAGGATAGGTCTCAAAAGACATCTTGAGATCGGTGGATCCACAGAATACTATATTATAGTCTGTGGGTGGATCATTGTAGAATTTATGGGACATACACACATGTGAAAAATCATTTTGTTTTGCGAGAATCGGCTGTGAAAAATGTGTTTATCAATCATTTTGTTTTGCGAGAGGTTTGTTCGGGGTGAATTAGTTAAGTCCTACGTTTCGGTGAGAAACGTCAAACATCATTTTTCTTGCCGCAAAGAATAGTTTATTGTTTTCCTTTCTAAATGTTATACAGTTGAATTTCATATTATTTAAAATACTCATCTAGCATTTCATGCAAGATTAAAATTTAAGGTAAGCAAGATATAATTATTTTATGATTGTTTAAAAATGGTTTCTATTAATATATATAACATATTAGACCCCCTCATCAAAGGGATTCACATTATTCTAAATTCTAGGTGTAAAATCGGTATATTCTTTAAAGCTTGTGGTAGTTTTCGTTATAACGACTTATATACAGCATCTATCAAGTCACTTTTTAGCTAAAAATATTTTAAATTTTACGCATAGACCAGTATTTGTTTGTTCTTAGGATGTTATATTAAATTTAGCTCCATGAAAGTTCTTAGAAACTGTTTCCTCGTTTTGCTCAATTTTCAGATTTTTTTTTCTGTGTGTGTTTTCCTTACCTAATACTGTATTTATTATTTCTTAAATTAAAAGTATATATCAATATTACTTACTCTATTTACGGGCAAATGCTATTTTTTCGAATTATTCAAATTTTGTGTTATCAGGATTTCAGCTAAAGCTTCGTTTAATTTGAAAAATTACTACTATAAGTTGAATGGGGTAATTTTTAAAACAAAGACAATATTCAACATATTCACATGTCGCCGCTTTAAAACCTCTGTTATTTTATAAACTTGAATTCTTTAAACGAAATATATCGGATCATAAAAATGACATTTACATATATTATATTCTGCATTTAAGTTATGGAGTAAAAATTCAATAAAATATAACATTCTTTGGCATTTGAGTATTTACAACGAAAGTTAATAGGAAGGAATTTAGTTTTTAAAATTAATTGGAAATCAATCAAAATTTATTTTCGAAGCCAACTATCTTACATGTAGAACTCCCATTTTTCTAATTTTTATTTTAAGTCGTCAGAAAAAAATGATGAACCTCAAAGAATGTTCTTTCTTTCTGATAAATATAAAGTAAAAGAAAAATACTGTAAATTTCTTAAACTTTCTAAATTACTTCAATTATATTACTATTTAATTGGAAGTTTTAATTTTTGCATTTTAAACATGTACTTTTCTTATATTTTTTTATATTATACTTGCAGTGTGACACACAGGAATGTCCTCTTAGAATATTTTTTCAAGCATATAACAAGCCATATTCTTTCAGGAAATTTTATTTCAGTCGATTGAGTAGTAGTATTGTAATGTTATGAAAACGACATTTGATCAAATTGTGAATGAGTAGTGAAAAATTTAAAAAAATAATAAATCGTGACGTTATTCACTGTATCGAGTAACAGCCTGACTATGTTCAAAATTTGACTTCATTTGGTTCAGTTGTTTCAAAGAACAGCAGGGTACCTCAATTTAGTGATAGACTGACCTACAGACCGATCGACAACAAAAAAACTAAAGAATATTTATTTTGTGTTTTGTAATTAGTCCCTTCAAAAGCGCATAGATCTTTAAAAATGATATGTGCAAATACTTACTTCTATTTAGCAAGGGAAGTATAATAAATATCACAAGAGTTACAAAAATATCCTTTTTATATCTAATTTATTTTTCTGCAACACATAGAAAAGGAAAAGTATTGTGATGGGGATCAAAAACCGGACGCTCAGATTTTGATAAATTTACCAGTGTTGAGCATCCTTAAATACTAATTAACCATGTTTTAAATGATGTCTGTCTATCTGTGCAGTTTTTCTTTCAGGACATTTTGTCTGAGGGGAGGAGAGAAAATGAAATCTCAAAGGGGGCAAATTATCTAATATAATTTTAAATAATATATAGAAGTAATTACTATATATATACATATATGGAAGTAATGAATATGTATAGCAAATACGTATTCAAACATTGCAAGAAAAGCTTGCTCCGGTTAAACAAGAGGAAGAAAAATTTTAAATAATGTAAATTGAATTATAACTACAAAATTTCATTCCGAAAATAGTCAATCATAAAATAAAATTGTAAAAATAATTCAAATGATGCCACATAAGAAGTAGAAACTAGGTTAAATTCACAAAAAGTATTTGAGTTTCAGCATTTGGTCCGGTAACATAAAATGTATCGGGCGAGGGGGGGGGGATGTTTCGGGAAGGGGGTCGCCCCCCCAAAAAAAATATATATATATCTGAAAGTAGTCTTTGGCAATGATATCTCTATAACAAATCAATAAAATAGAATACAATTCGGTAATATTCCTTCAATAAATAAATATCAGAGATTCACTAATTTTTGGGTGAATGGGACAGAAGAAAGGCATCAATTTTTTGAACATTTAAAATAAAAAATAAGATGAACATGAAAACTATAAATGTTACAAAAATAAATATTTAATTCAATTTTCATTGAAAAGCGAATATTATCATTTATATAGAACGCTGATATGCACCGTTTTTGAAATATTTTGCATTTTTTTATTTGAAACAGGAAAAATAAAAAAAAAATTAAATACAATCAATATTATTAAGTTATTACAAATTTTGCAATTACTTTTAACAGGGTGTAAATGAATACCATTGTTTAGAAGTTCTCATTAAAAATTTTACTTTATCAAACAAATTAAGCAAATCAAAATATATTTGATATACAATCAATAACTGACAGCTTCTTAATTTTCTCGAAGGCTAGGATCTTCAAATTTTCTTATTTCGATAATTAAAAAAAATATTTTTCTAAATGATTCTATTATAATTTGTTACAAAATTATTAATTTTATAAGTGAAATCACTTCTACAAAACTCGTAATCATATCCAAGTGTCTTGTAGAAGCAAACACAAAAATGTATGTTTCTTCTTTCTGTGTCACTTGTCATTTCTTTCTGTGTTCCCGTGATCTTTAGGTTAGTGAATTTTTTCAATCAGATTCCCAATATCCAATTTTCCATTTATTATTTCTTCTTATGTATGTAGTCCAAGTAGAAATAGTTTATAGATATAATCTATCTATTTCTTCAGAAATATACATTTTTCTGTTTGCTTTTACAAGACACTTGGACATGATTACGAGTTTTGTAGAAGTGAACATATCCTGATTTAGGCTTAGAGCCTGGTCCACGTGTATTGCGTTTGTGCTTGGATTTCGTCTGTTTTTCTATTATCGATTCCATACCTTTGTTTTTTTATACTTTTCTTTGACTTGTTGATTCGAAATTTATTATTTTTTTTTTCCATTTGCTTGAAAATTAATTGATATATACTTTTATTTTGTAAGCCTGTTAGATAGTTAGGTTTTTCGAATTACAGCTTCCTCACTTTTCATTCATTGGATCTTCAAACCTTTTTATTATATATATATATATATAATGTCCTAATAACACATGTTCATAAATAAAATTAATCTTGTGTTTCAGAAACAAGCATTGTGTTCATTTCGTTTAAATATTAGGACTTGAAAAAAAAAATTTCGAAATGAACTATTCTTAAACCTAGAGCTAGCTCTTTCACGTGCAAGCTTTAATGCTTGATTATTTTTGTAATTCCTTTCTTCGATTCCTCACCATTAACATTTGTTGATTATCTTTAGCTTTCTAAACTGTAATATGTATTTTAATTCCTCATGATGGTTGAATTTAATTTTATTTCATTGTATTTTGTAGGCAAATTTTAAGATAGTGTATTATGAGTTACTACTTCCATTCTACCATTGGATTTGGATTTACAATTTTAATATATATATATATATATAAATAAAAATTGAAAGATTTTAATCGAAAATTATGCATAAACTACTGTATGTACAAAAAAAACCATCTTGAGCATATCTGTTACAAATGAGTAACTATAGACCAAGACTAAGGATAAAGATAGAAGGTAACATATCACTACAATGGAAAGGGGGATGAGAAGAATATTAGGATACAAAATTCACAATTAAAAGTATATAAATATAAATATAAATAAAAATAAAAAGAAAAAGAAAACATGGCAAAAATGAGAAAAGGCAATAAAAATTAGCTCAAGATAAAAGATTAAGACATAGAGAACAATCAATTGAAACTACACAAAAAATAGCGGTTAGTTCGAAATTGCATTCTTATCAGGACAGCCATACAATTGGAATTAAAACCGTTAGAATAGCCAGTTTCTGACAATGGCGATAGTATTTAACTATAGACACCATTGGAACTGTCTACTGGCTAGTGGAAGGAGAAAAATAAATTGAATTACAAATCAGAAAGATAATACCTCCTCGAACAGAAATATGAACTCACAAGCATTGTTACCACGTGTATGTTGAACAAGCGACTGAGCATTTCACCTCACTTCGTCAATGCGAGTGGGCACCGGAATGAATACATGTGAACGATACATAATATGTATGGAGACTTTCAAAAATAGTAATCAGTATAGGACTCAGGACAAGTGGAAAATAGTCATTCGAAAATATTAAACAATATTAGACTCAGGCCAAGTGGTAAGTTAGGTGATAAGAATGGGTGAATTCTCAAAAATGAGTTATCCAATCAAAGATAAATAATGCATGTGTAAAATTATTACGTGGGATATTTGAAATTATTAATAATATTATTTACAAATACTTCCGGATATTGGTAATTTTGACAATTGCGTTTAAGATTATTGATGTGGAGAAAGTGAAACCAAGGATCAGAAAGTCGATGTATTCGAAATAGCTGGTTTAAAATGATGTTTCTAAACAATTGAATAGAATTGCAAGATTGATATGATAGCAGCTTTATGATAGTGAAGTTGTAAGAATCTTTTTTATCATATAGATTGGTGATTACATGATTATTGAGGGTATCTAAATTTAGGTCTAAAAAATTTACAGTTTGATTAACGCTAGGTTCATTAGGAATTAATTCTAGGTTAGATGGGTAAAAATCAATATTAATTGGATAGGAATCATCAATGATAATATAAATTAAGTCGTCAACATATCTATATATAATATATGAATTAGAGTTAAAATGACACACACATTCATAATAATAAAGATATAAGTTAACGAGTATACTACTACTACATCCACCTTGTGGTACACCAGATGTTTGTAAATAAATGTTATCACCTTGGATAATATAATTGTTGTATAACACAAAGTTCAAGAGCATAGGAAAGTTTTTGACATTAAATGCAACATTATTGGAAGATAGATAGTCATGATAAAGAGAGATAATAACTTTATATAAATCTTTAATGACAATATTATTAAATAGGTCTTTAAAATCAAAGGTATGGAAACCAAGAATTTGTGGAAGCTTGCTAAGGTGATTTACTAAATCAAAACTATTGTTCAAAATGAAATATCCTGAATTCCTAAATTTAAGAGATTCATTAATTCTATTTAAACAGTTAAGAAAGTACTTACTAGCTGTAGTGGTAAAGGTATTATGTCCACAAGTGACTGTTCTAAAACTGAGAGGTGATTTATGGAATTTAGGAACCAAAGTAACATAAGGAAATTTAAAAAACTTACAATTAATATTTAATTGTGTATATAATTTTAGCATTTTAGTTTTGATTTTGATAGACTGATTATTAATGGGTTTAAAAATTTGATTATTTTTTAAGTAATTCTGTAACAGAGAAACATAATATTTTTTACAAATGATGGCATAATTATTAGAAGCTTTATCTACATAAGTTATGACAAAATGTTATTGTAGTTCTTTAATAGCAGATAGGAGTTGTTTATAAGGATACCTAGGCTTCGTTAATTTAATGTTTATAATAACATTTTTAAGTAGATGTAAGTTAGTATACTTCCATAGATGGAATGCTTCAATAGGAATGGAATGTGAACAAGCAAGTTATATATGAATTTATCAAAATCAAATGATATAGACTGAAGAAGTTGTTTAGGGTGATGGCAGAATGGAATGCGAAATTTGGACCCTTTATTCATAATATCCCTAAGTATATCATCCTGAACTATACTGAGATCCCCAGTAATAATGTGTCCATGAGAGGAGATGACATAAGGGGCAAGATTTTTATTGCTGCATACACATGATGTAAGGTCATCGGTGTTTAATGTCCTGGAAATTCATTGTAATTGTAAATAGTTCTACCAATTGGTAAATTATATTTGAATGATTTTTGTATTTGGATTTCTTTTACGGGTAACAAGTGCTGATGTTTTGCAAATAAATTATTGAAGTTAAGAGAATTAAGAATAGGGTGTTTAAAAGAAATTACACAGTAAGCTATTTTAGTATGTGGATTTGGTGAATGGAGAAGGTGGTAATTTAAGAAATTTGTACGTGAAAGAAGCAAATCATAAAATAAATGTTTAAAATGCTCATGAGTTAATTTTAATTTTAAAAAATTAGTATAAACAATACTTAATTTGTATTTTCTGACTTTATATAACCAAGTTCTAACAGGTAGAAAATTGAAAGTTTGAGAATAATTATATTGGAATTTCAAAATGTCTGCATTGTAATCAATAGTTTTACTTAAGTTACCTTTTCCTTTGCCATGCTTATATCGCTTTTTACTAGACGTTGATGACTTTGAATATTGAAAAAGATGTTTATATACTGAAGATTTATTAGAATTGTATTCAAAACTATTGTTAACAACATTATTATTATTATAAATTTGATTTAAGCCATAGGGGAAGAGAGTTTTATATTTTTTAATGTAATAATTTTCAAATACTAATCTATCAGTGATTTTTGATACTAATCTATCAGTGATTGAAATTTTAATATCTAAAATATGAAGGGATACATTTTTAAATCCATGTGTAGCAAAGTGCTGATATTCAAATTGATTTTTAGTAGGGAGATCATTAAAGACTTTATGGTCAAATTTTTTAATATGATCCCTGTGGACATTCATTCTTAGATGTAAAGGGTTGCTGGTTTGGCCAATATAGGATAAGTTACAAATAGTACAATTAAGTTTGTATATGCAATTAAAAACTTTGCAGAATTTTTGTGAAGTGGAATTATTATTAATTTGTAATGGGTCAGCATAAGGACAAGTTTTGCACCTAAGATTATTGCATCTATTGAAGGAATATGATTTAGATTGAGAGTAGGTATGATATTCTTCCAAATCGTATATAACGCTAAATTGGTCAATGTTTGTCGATCTATAATTATCCCAATTCATAATAATAATAGACCGGACACTAGGTAATGAATAAAATCTACATCACGAATTTTAATTAAAATTCCCAATATAAACCCCTTCAAAAACTATTTTGTCAGGTACAAATTTCAAATAATAACTAATACCATAAAGCAGTGGTTCCCAAACTTTCCGGTCCGCGGACCCCCTCAGAGAAAAAAAAAATTTCACGGACCCCTTAAAACCATATTGCAAGAGCCTGTTTCTATTGGATATGTACAACAAACATAATTTAGTATGAACAGTGATGCTGCTTTCTTGCAATTTGTTCAGTAATATTTGGTTTAATGTCTGATAATTTCAGTCTTAAATCACTTTCAACTTCAAGTCTATTTCTCAACTTAGATTTTAAATATGTCAGGTGGAAGAAAGCAATATAATTATGTTTGAATATATAACCTATCAGTTTGAAATTAATTTCATGAATGTATTTATGTCAAAGTTATTTAGAAAAAAAGTTCATTATTATTTTATTTAAAAAAATAAAATAAAAAAAAGGGTAGAGAAAAATAATGACTTTTATTTGTTTTAAAGCTAACTATTTATTAGTTAAATATTGCGTGTTGTTCGCGGACCCCCTAAAACCTCGTCGCGGACCCCCAGGGGTCCGGGGACCCCAGTTTGGGAACCACTGCCATAAAGAATTGAAACGAAATTTTGGAGAGTAACAAAACAAGCATAGTAGATAAGATCTAAATGAGATTTTCATACGAAACATTCATAAATAAGCGAAGTGTGGACAAATAGTCATAATCATCCGGAATGGAAGATATACAAAGCCATTAATACGTATGTGTCTGACTGAATCCCTACAACTGCAGGCCAAAGAGTGCCACATATAGTGGAAATACATGTCTAGATTAAAATGTAAAAATAAGCAATAAAAGATATTGATGTCTGGGTTAACTAAAAGATACAGAAATAAATAACACAAAAAAACACAATAAACTCTAATGCCTGCCGAGAGATGTCAGCACTATACACACACATATATAAAACGAGTTTGAGAATCGAGTATGAAATCTACCAAAAAGAGCAATAACCCGCAGAAAAAACCATAAAAGTGATGAGAGAACTCAAACCAAAATACTCCAAAATGCGAAATGTGAAGACATACCAAAATCAATCAATTGAAGGAATGAAAGGATTAGCTAAATAAAAACAATATCCAAAGAGGGCCATGTTAAGACATAGATGGGCTAGTAGTTAAAGTATAGAAATGCGTTAGCGATAATAATAATCAAAATAAAATTAAATTAAAATTAAAAAGAGAATAAACTCTGTAATAAGCGCAAATGCAGCTTTACAACAGGTTTAACTTTTTTTTAAAAGTTTTTTGCAAATATAATAATCAAAAGGTAGATGGTTGAAATCAGAAGTAAATAATAAATGTAAATGTACAATTAATTAATATATATATATATATATATATATAATTGAAGATTTTTATGATTACTTGTAATATATATATACCCGAGAAATACCAAAGAATATTGCTTGTAAACTGACACTTATATATATATATATATATAGTGTTGAATATTGGACACTTTTGATGTATGATAACGTCTTTGTCGGTGCCTGGAATGGAAACTATGTCGGCAAATCGGTTGTGACGAAAAAGAGTGAGGTTTTGAAGGATTGTAGCTTGGCGTGTAATAGTCGGAGGGGGACGGCAGTGGTACCAAGTGTTGTTAGGCCGAAGATGTACGCGTGTTGTGATGGATGACACGCTCAAGAGATGAATGCGAAATAAGATAAAAATTATAAGCAATAAGCAAATTCCTAAATTTTATTTCTTTAATTCTGGTACTTAATTAACATTTCGTAATAAATAACTTTATAACTTAGACCACTGTTGGCAGTTTGTAGAAATAAATGAAATGTTTATGTAAGCAGTTGCTTTATTTACAAACACCCATGTCACATAAGACGTATTCTACCTTACGGACGTATCTTCGGTACAACCCCTCAAGTCTTTTTTTAACTATTTTATATTAATGGCCATTTCATAGAAAAAAAATACCGGTTCTATTTTATGAGGATGTGATTAAAATGCTCTACTAGACTATGCTGCTGTATTATTTATAGTATGTCCTAGAGATACCAAATGTTATCTCTCTAGGACATAGAAAAGTATGTTGAAATGCCATCAAAGAAGTTGGAACAGACAGACACACACACATCATTCATGATTAAATAATAAAATATGTTTAATAATAAAATGTATTAATATATATGGAAAGACATGCATCAGAAAACAGATTTTTTTAAATCTAAAATTGAATAGCATCATTTATATGATGTTAATATATTTCGTTCTTGAGATATTGCACATTTTTTTTTTTTATTTAAAACGGGAAAAATTAAAAGATTTAATCCTACGAAAAATCCATTCACTTGAAAAACATTTGGAACAAAATTGACTAAAAACTGGCAATATAGCAGTGTTTCTCTATTCTATTGCATTTATAAAGGTTAACAGAAAATTGAATTTCAGAGAGGGGGCGGCCAAATTGCTTTCTGCTTGTGGCGTGAAATACCTAGAGCCGGGCCTGATTGCATTGTATAATAAAATCCTCAGTATACTTTGTTATTTAGGTAAATATTTTCTGCTTCTGCAATCTATTTGAATCAACTACTACCTAGCCTACTGTCCACAAAATGTAGCAAATTAAAAGTATATATCTACATAATAAAGTATTTTCAAACAGTGAATTTACCTCAACAGCCATGAATATAACTTTGCAATATAAATTAAATTACAGATGGCTGTCGATGAAAAGTTTCTGGTCAAAAACTTCTTTTTGTTGACCATTAAAAATTTTACTCAGAGTCACCACAATTAAAAACACTAAAGCTGAATCTTCACTTTTCACCAGTATCAGTAAGGAAATGTCTAATTCAAAGACCCTTTCATTTGAATCTTTTCTGACAGACATATCTCACAGGTATGTGGAATTCTACCAATACAGTACAACCTCGAAAATCCGGACGTTTTCCAAATTTTCGGATTTTTTTTTTCCCCTGGACTGAAAGAAGTCACGGATTTAAAACAACAGGGAAAGATTATTTACATGGAATTATATTTTATAAACAAATACCGTATTTTCCGGTTGACTTTCTGAACCAGGAAATGAAATGAAAGTTTAGATAGATGGCCGTAAATCGGTTCATGATTGAAGCGTGAATTACGTTGTTAGCATCAATCCCACCTCCCCCTTATTCGAGTCACAATTCCAGATAAAAAATATTTCGTTATTTAAATACGTAATTTTTATTATCAAAATTTCCTTTCCTCATTATTGAAAAAGACATTTTTCTGAAAAAATGTAATTTTAATATTAAATACTTTAAAATGTTATCGTAACATTTTATCACAGATTGTTCAATTAAATCTAAAAATCCCGAGAATTTATATTAACGGTCATGGAAATTTATTTTGTACACTTCGTAGTACGAATTCCATTCTTCAATGTATTCTGTTTTGTCTTCAGTTCAGAATCTCCTCCCCATCCCGATATCTGACAATTTTTTCATTCTCGTCGAACGTGTCAACTTGAAATCAACTGTATATTTTACCTTTTTTGTTTAGAAAGCCATATTTACATACTATAAATAGCAAATAAATAACTAAATAATATCGTATTGCACAGAACCGAGCAACAAGGTCATTAATACACAGACCTCTTAAAGGGGTCAGCTGCGTTTATGATTAGGAACTAAGCAAATTCCTTTCTTCGCTTTCCTTGCCCCACCACGTCGGGTGCTGCTGCAACCTAGTAATGACTCATCATAATTTAGAAAAATCATTCAGAGGAGAGATATTTTTCCTTTTTTGGAAAAGATATTTATTTTATCTACTGCGATATTTTTTACATATTTGACTATTACTAATAAAGTTTTTATTTTTTTCAGAGTCAACATGATATTATGTGGATACTAGAAAATAAATAAAACTTGTAATAAAAAAATTAAGTTCTTATATTTTGTTTTTCGTTCGCTAATAGCAAAAACGGTTTAAACACATTTACACCTTTAAATATATCATCAAAAGTGCTAATCCTCGATCTTTAATAAATCTCGGCACTTCATTAAATCTCGACAAGGCCGATGTAACAGAAGTTCTGCACTGCGATGCGCCAATCGTAAATAAATTGAGTGATGGTGAAATTCGTGATATGCTATTAAATAAAAAAGATCAAAGTAGCGACGATAAATGTGGAGAAGAAAAAATACCCATTGACAATCTTATGCAAACAATCGATCAAGCAATTAAAGATCTTGAACAAAGAAGCTTTATAACCGAGCAGAAATAATGTCCATCTACTGGATAAAGAAAACTGCTTTCCCATAGACCAAAATTAATGAAATAACTGTGAATTCAAATATTTAAACAAAATGATAGAATGTAATTTTATCATTTCATTTCATTCACACATTCTAAATTATTCATGTGTATATTTTTTCTTAGAAATTTCTTTTGCTCTATTTTTTAGATTAAATAATATTTTTAATTGATTAACTTAACTTTGTCATTAATTTTTACTAAAACTAGTGTTTTATAATATATTTAGTTAATATTAAATCAGAATTTTATTCAAATTCTATAATCTGGAATCGGCAAAGTCCGGATTTTCGAGGTTGTACTGTATAAGTAACGATATGTTTATTCAAATGACTCTTAGAATTAAATATTTTCTGACACAGAAGTATGCAGCTTTTCACCAGTATGAGTACAGATGTGGTTATTTAAATCACATAGTCTATTAAATCCTTTTTGGCACATCATGCAAGTATAGGGTTTCACACCAGTATGAGTATCGAAAAGTATATTTCACTCTTTTGTCTTCTTCTCCTTCGAACCAGAACGTCCGACCTACAAGTTAAGTCTATTTGGACAGCCGGGAAGTACCACCAAATTTAGACTGGAATCCAGTGGGGGAAGCATTCACAGGTACAATACCCTCCTTCCCCTAACACCAACCTCTTGGAAGGACTTATGGACGCGCATGTTTAATGTGATCGTACTCCGCGTGAACATGGCGTCTGTTTGGGCAGTGACAGGAATTGAACCCAGGGGCTGTCCGAGTCCAATTCCTATGCACTAACCACTGGGCTGTCGCACTCCTATACCCTTTCGCCTGAATCCTTTTTGACACACCTCACAAGTATCGTCCATCTTGTTGCTCTAAGTCCTCTGGACGAGCCGGACGGCCTGGGGCTTTCACACCTCACAAGTATGTGGTTTTTTATCAGTATGAGTAAAGATATATCCATTCAAAAGACTCTTACTACTAAGTTGTTTTCGACACACCTCACTAGTATGTGGCTATTTACCAGTATGAGGAAAGATATGTCTATTCAAATGAATCTTATGACTAAATCGTTTCAGACACACCTCATAATTATGCTGTTTTTCACCAGTATGAATAATGATATGGCTACTCAGATGATTAAATTCTTTTTGACACACTTCACAAGTATAGGGCAACAGCCCTACCATGCTGAAAACACCAGTTCTTGTTAGATCACCAAAGTCAAGCAGCATCGTGCGCGGTTAGTACTTTGGTGGGTGACCACCTGGGAACAGCACGTGCTGTTGGTACATTTCGGGCGTTTTAGCATGGTGGTTTGCATGCTGGATTTGCAAGTTCCCGAAACTGCCGCCATGTTCATACGGAGTACAATCACGTTAAACATGTGGGTCCGTAAGTACTTGCAAGAGGTTGATGGTAGGGGAGGGAGGGTATAGTCCCTGTAGATGCCTCCTCCACTGGGTTCCGGTCTAAATTGGGTGGCACTTCCCGGGCGTCCAAACAGTAACCTTACACCTTTCTGGTAGCTCGGATGGTCAGGGTCTCAACAACAACACTTCACAAGTATGGCGTTTTATACCAGTATGAGTAACAAAATGTTTTTTCAAATGACTTTTTTGATTAAATCCTTTTTGAGGCACGTCACAAGTATGTGGTTTTCACCAGTGTGAGTAAGGATATGTTTTTTTAAAATCACCCTTTCGATTAAATACTTTCTGACACTTCACAAATATGTGGCTTTTTATCAATATGACTAAGGAAATGTTTGTTTAACTTGCTTTTACGAGTAAATTCTTTTCGACACACCTCACAAGCATATGGTTTTACATCAATGTGAGTAACCATATGACTTCTTAAATGACTCTTTTGATTAAATCCTTTCTGACACACATTGCAAATATGTGGTTTTTCACTAGTATGACTAAAGAAATGGATTTTCAAATCGCTTTTATGAATAAATATTTTCTGACACACTTGGGTTGTATGTGGTTTTTTACTAGTGTGAGTCAAGATATGCTTTTTCAAATTACCTTTTTGATTAAATCTTTTCTGGCACACCTCACAAGTATATGGATATTCACCAGTATGAATAAGGAAATGCTGTTTCAAACTACGTTTTTGATTAAATCCTTTTTGACACACCTCACAAGTATAGGGTTTTTCACCAGTATGAATAAGGATATGTTTATTCAAACTACTCTTATGATTAAATCTTTTCTGACACACCTCACAAGTATATGGACATTCACCAGTATGAGTAAGGAAATGCTGTTTCAAATGACTTTTTTGATTAAATCCTTTTTTACACACCTCACAAGTATGCGGTTTTTCACTAGTGTGAGTAAGGATATGTTTATTTAAATCACTCAATCGAATAAATCCTTTCTGACATACCTCACAAGTATGGGGTTTCTCATCAGTATGAGTTCGGAAATGCCTATTTAAATTACCTCTTCGATTAAATCTTTTCTGACAAATCTCACAAATAAATAGGTTTTCTTTTGTATGAGTTCGTTTACTTCGCTTCAAATTACTCATTTTATTAAATCATTTCCAACTCACGTAACAAATAAAAGGTCTTTTACCAGGTTAAGTATGCAGTAATTTTCAAATCACTCCCACTAATAAGATGTGGACCAAAGTTTTATAGTTTCCTCCGAATAAAGTTTCGCCCAGAACAGAGCACCAGGCGCGAAGCGCATGTTCCGAAAACGTACCCGCTATACCCCCTGCTGTGAGGCCGGTTCTTCGCTATTGGTTAAGTTAAATGACGTCATGGGCGGAGCTAAGGCTCCTCTATGTACGAGCTGACTTATCAAGCATATTGAAGCCCACCCTAGCTGGATGCGATTAGCATTAGCCATTAGCATAGCCATTAGCATAGCCATTAGGATAGCCATTAGCATTAGCTCTATTCGCATTTTTAATTTAGTAAATATAATTGAAATAATTATGGGTGGCTGTTCTGCGTCGAAGTGCTCTAATCATTTTAAAAAGGGTTTTAGGCTATTTCGCTTTCCTAGAAACGAAGAAAGAAGAAAACAATGGCTAATAAATAATTGGATACCCGATACTGGAGCATACTTGTACGAACTAAGTTCTACAATATTCTAATTGAAACTTCTTTTTTTATATAAAGTATTTATTTTAAACACTTATTTTATAATTTCTGTAACTGTAGTACAGAACCCTATGGGCTTCAATATGCTTGATAAGTCAGCCTGTAGTAGAGGAGCTCTAGGCGGAGCCTAGAGCTCCAAACATTGCAATACATGTTTGAAACATTGCAATACATGTTTTAGTTTTAAATATTCTTATTTTCGAATTGAATGTTTTTGAGATAAGCATGTGTACTTTTGTAATCACTGAGATCTCACAAATGATTCAAAAGTGAGTACTAATTTTCTACTACTCAATTGAATTATCTTCAGGTAATGAAATATGGATGGTTATATTTTAATTTCAATATTTGTATAAAATTCATAATTTGTTGTCAAATCAAAACAAAGTTTAATTTTATTTACATAAAAATGTTTCAAATATTTTGTTAAATCTTATATAGTCCAATTTCCCATTCTAATCAGTGAATATTAAATTTCAAATATTTGAAATACAGTACATGTACATACATCATTTATATGCATTTCTACATAGCTCGTCAAACATTCCTATCCAGTGACATTAATTTCAATTACATATTGTCACAGGTATACGCTTTACTTCACTGGTCCCTAGAGTAGTGTATAAATAGTGCTTTACTATAGTTAAAAATATGCATTTTCTGTTTAACAGTACAATCTACTTGAACAACTTTAACTGCATGATATTACCTAATTTCAATTTATAACATGTTTATAAAGAAGGAGTTTATCCAACAGATATTTTAAATCAACTTACTGAATGCTGTTTTTGAAAATAATAGACAGTAGTTACTAATTTAATTTTATATGAAGATGGATTTGATATCCTAGGATGCATGAATAGATACAAATTGACTTACCTAGTTAATACTGATGTTATCTGATTTATCCTGATGTAATGAGATATAATGAAGCTGAAAATACGTATACCAGTTAAAAGTTTGACTAGTTATCACTGCGTCCAACCGATGCTAAAGTATTTCGTTAAGATTAGATTGTAATATATTATCTAAATCGAATTATAGTTGTTGAAGTAATAAAGATATTGAAATTAATATTTGTTTCAAATAAATAATTTTGGGTTTAGAAATTAATAATATTTTGACTAAATATTTCAAGCTGAAATTATTCAAGAGATTGAAAAATAAAACTTCAGGTTTTATATTTCAGATGTGTTATACAGAATAGCAAGTGTAAAGAGGATTTTAACTGAATTAACGTTGAGTTAAATTCAAAATGTTCTGAAAAATTTGAATGATGTATCAATACATGCCTTTTAAATTTGAATATCAAAATTTTGTATATTCAGAATTCAAAGTGTAGGATAATACACATGTAATTGTTATTAAACATTTCCAAAGTTTAAATATTGGTTATTAAATTTTAAACATAATTTGAAATAAACATATTTAAGAGTTAAAATGCCCGTCGAAATCAGGAGGTCATAAGAAACAACAACGAATTAAAATGTAAATAATTTTAACTTGAACACCAAATGAATTCTAAACGCACAATAAATGTATATTATGTTAGTGTGAACTGCGAAGAATGATAGCATTTGAAACCATAATCTTGCATAATCGCTTACTGGCTGTTAAAAATTTGGCAGCTCACTACTGGGTACAGATCAAACTTCAAAGTATTTCATAAATATTAGATAATGGCTATTAGTGTTTGTTTTCTTCAGAATGTTACTTAATATCAATAAAATCTCAAAATCAACACCCATACAATTAAAATGAAACTTTATATATATGCTATTTAAATTACAACTTGGTATATACATATAGAATATATATTAATTTTATTAGTAATTTCATTAATTTGTATAACATCTTTACACTCTTATACTATAACACACTACTGAGATAAACAAATTAACTATGAATCACATTAAAAAATATATTGCTGTCTTCTACACAAATTTAATTAGCCTAGAAGGAAATAAATCAAAGTTTCTCCTTTAATTTAACTGATACAACAATAAAAACATCTGACCACTTAAGTTATTTAAACAGGCCAGGTGAAATATTGCAGTACAAGTTTTGATATATTCATATTTGGTCGGCGATCTTCTACCTAAAATTGGGTACTATAAAAAATAAGTTAAATCATTCAATCGGATTATTACAGATTTATAAGGTATAACGTTCCAGTGTCAACATTTTACTCGCAAAAATTGTAATAAATATATCATATACTACTTACCTAAATTTAAGATATTTTTGTTGTTTTACGAACGTGTATATATCTCCGTATATTGTCACACAACGTTATATCTTTGCACTATTTCTTTCTATCATAATTTTCTTCCCGATTTAATAACAAACATTTTTTTTCCATGTATAATCTCGAAGACGACAACTTCAAAGTGTATACTAGGCTCCGCCCATGACGTCATTACAACTTAGACGACGAATATACAACTTAGCCAATAGCGAAGAATCGGCCTCACAGCAGGGGGTATAGCGGGTACGTTTACGGAACATGCGCGCGAAGCGCATATATAACTTTATAAAAAAATTTTATATTTTTTCGAAAATATAACTTTAGTTATATTTTCGACCGACAGATGGCGGCAAATGTAAAACTTACTCTCATAGAGTTTCGTCCAGAACAGAGCACCAGGCGCGAAGCGCCTTTAATCTCCATTCTCTAGGTGTGGTTCTTATCTTCATACTGTGACATTATTTCATTGGTCCACAGTTGGAGGTTCGAGGTTTTTGATTTACTGTTTTTATTATTTGTCCTAGCTCCTAGTGTGGCAGTTTGTTGCACATTTAGAGTTTAAGCAGTTTGGGGGGTTGATGCAGATCTGAGGGTTACCTAGCATTTTAGCAGTTTAGGATTTAAGACATTTTGTAGAAAAGCAAAGATCGCGAGTTTTATTTAATATCAACTGATTAAGGTGGGACGTTCCTAGTACCGAATATCAAAGTTAAGTACCGAACGGGGTCTCTTACGAGATTTAGCCTTGCGATGATCATAGTCATGCAGATTAAATAATAGTTCATTTGGGACAGATGGCAGATTTTTGTAGAATTTAAGCTAGCTTTTTAATTTGGGCTTAACAGTTTTTATTTTGAAGTCTTTCCTAATTACCGAGTTTCTTAAGTATCTAGGGGCTTTCCTTATAATCCTTAGGGTTTTGTTTTATCTTGTCTCTAATAAATCTATGGTAGTTTTACAGGCATATCCCCATACGGGTGCTGCATACAGCATTCCCGGGCGGGTGACCGATTTATAAATTAGGAGTTTACTTTGATAACTTAGATTTCCATTTCCTATCATTGGGTATAAGGCTCCTATGGTTATATACGCTTTTTTGATTATGTTCGTTACGTGCAGTTTCCAAGTTAAGTGGGAGTCTATCGTTACACCTAGGTATTTAGTAGATTTTTTCGCTTTTAGGGCATGGTTGTTTATGTACAGAGGAGGCGGAGGTTTACGTTTTCTAGAGAAATAAATCCAATGACATTTATTGGGGTTTGATTTTATTCGCCATTTTTCCAGCCATGTTTGGAGTATGTCTAAGTGTTGTTGTAGCTGTCTGTGCATTACTGAGACGTAAGGGTGTTTTGGAAGTATCGCGCTGTCGTTTGCATAGAGTGCCAGCTCCGTGTCTGGTGTCCTGGGAATGTCATTTAGATATATGTTAAAGAGTGTCGGGCCCAGGATGGATCCTTGCGGTACACTACTTTTAATGAGCTTGGGTGTAGATAAGTTATTTTTTACTCTGACTTGAAAGTGTCTGTTATTTAAGTATGAAATTAAAAGTTTGAAAAGTGCGTCAGGGACTTTTAGAGTGATCAATTTGTACGCTAATCCACGGTTCCACACTTTATCAAAGGCTTTTTGGATGTCAAGAAAAATCGCAGCTGTGGGTGTCTTATTATTAAAACCAGAAGAAATGTACTCTACCACTCTCAGCAATTGATGAGTGGTGGAGTGTTTTAGCCGAAATCCAAACTGCTCCGGAATGATAATGTCATTCTCACTAAGGTGCGTGTTCAGTCTCTTAAGAATTATTTTCTCAGTAATTTTACTAAGTGTCGGTAACAAACTGATTGGTCTGTAGTTGGCTGGAACTGAGGCATCCTCACCAGGTTTATGGATCGCTATAATTATCACTTCCTTCCATTCTTTGGGGAAATAATTTAGTTCTAGTATTTTATTTATTAAGATGGTCAAGTAAAATGTTATATTTAAGGGTAGGTTTTTTACCGCGATATTCCTGATTTTGTCGTGCCCTGGGCTTTTACGGTTTTTGATAATCTGTACTATCTCTTGCGGGGTGGCTGGGTTAATCTCAGCCGTGACCGGGGACTTCCTGAAATTGTTTAGAATTTGCCTAACCATTCTTAGGGTGTCCTGACACATTAGATCGTGGTTTGGTTCAAATTGCTTTTCGTAATGCCTAGCAAGTGCCTCTGCCTTTTCCTCGTCTGAGTACGCGATATTAGCGCCATCTATTAGTGGCGGGAGTTTAATTTGAGGTTTTCTGAGTCTTTTAGCGAATTGCCAAAGCGATACGTCTTCCTGGCTAAGGGATTCGATTAATTCTTTATACTGTTACTGCTTTTCTGCGACAATTTTTTCACTGACTTTACACGTGAGTCTGTTAAGCTCCCTTTTAAGGGTAGGGTCTCTGTCAGCCTGCCATGTCTTACGCATTCTATTTCTCTGTTTAACTAACAGTTTGACATGGTGGGAAAGTGTTGGCATTTTTGGTGACTCACGATGTGTTGTGGCAGAGGCAATAGCTCTCCTGATTTCTGTTGTGAGAGTGTGCGTGGCAGAGTCAATATCCGCCGTGCTCATAATGTTGGGTACTGCTAAGTGCGGCTCGAAAAGTGCTCTTTTGAATACGTTCCAGTTCACCCTCTCTTGTCCAAGAGAGGCTGGAAGGGGAGTGTTCAAATCGAATGTCACCAATACCGGTAGATGATCCGAGTAGCAGATAAATAGCACCAGATCCACTCCGATTCGCCCAACAAGGAACTACTACTGACGATGATGCGATTGACGTGGCCGATGACGTAGGGTACACGCTGTTTCGGTTAGCGGAGTTTTTGTTTAGCATTCGCGGCAAATTTAACTTTCGTCAATTTTTTCTTTTTGAGAAATATGAATATTGATCCAAAGCTGCAATTGTAATTTTACAGCACTGAAGTCGGATGATTTTTGCAATCATTTATTTGCACACTGTTCATGACATGGAAGACATAAAACATGATCATAATTTTCAAAATTATTTAGGTATGTTTGACAGGGGAGGCTGAGTGATTGGTAAAAAATTTGAAAAAATTATATTGGAATTCGCATTTTCATAACTTCTATTTCAATAAATTTTATTTATTGGTGAATAAAATAAAAAAGTTTTACATAAAAATACAAAGAGTGGATGAAATTCGTGTGATTTAAAAATGTTACCTGTGTAAGGAGAATACAAGATATAACATTTTAAATGTTTTCTTATTTCCAAATTAGATGAACTCTACAATAATTTTATTAATTATGAATTCATGGTCACCCATAGGGGCGGTCGGGGGGGGGGCACACTCCCCCTTGAGCATTTAACATAACAATGGCAAGAATCAAACCAGTCAAAGTTGTTCATCATGCTCTTGAGTTTGCCTCCCCCCGCCTGGAAAAAGTGTTGCAGGCGCCCATGTATGAAGTAGAAATACATTAGAATATTATTAGCAAGTGATGGAAAAAATATATACGAGTTTTGTAAACATAAACAGAACTAACAAAATAAAGCAATTCAAAGGAGTGTGGTGAAAATAGGTGAGAAATATGTCTAGAACATAAGCTTAGGTGAAAATCACTGTAATCAACAGTGTTCTTAAACAATTTTGTATATTAATTACTTACATATACTATACTTTGAAAACTTAAAAATATTTTAACCACAATATGCTAAAAATCCACTAGAAAATTATCAATGGATTTTAAACAAAGGTGAAAAAATTGAGATTGTTGTGTAAAGTGAACTTTAAAGGTAAATAAGATTCATTCTTTCTAAAACTCCCAAAAATGCAAACAGATGCTTCACCATATTCTTGCTGTGACTATGTCTACTTCACAAACTACTTAAGTATAATGGTAGTCATTATTAGTGGATTTCTTCGTCTTGATATTGTTTAAACTTACGTGAATGCCATGTAATTAATGGAAAATGCCTCATATTTTTCAGTATTACATATAACTCTTTTCTACGAAGATTAATTAATAGAGCCATGTTTGACCCAAAATGGCAGATCCATTACCTTGCCCAAGAAATTTTCATTCATGAAACATCATGTCCCTTATTCAATCATTGTCTTAAGTTACGCTGTTTATAAAAGGTTAGAGGTTGGTGGTAGGGAATGAGGGTACGGTCCCTGTGGATGCCTCCCCCACTGGGTTCCGGTCTAAATTGGGTGGCATTTCCCGGCCGTCCAAACAGTTACCTTACACCTTTCTGGTAGGTCGGACGGTCTGGGTCTCAACAACAACTGTTTATAAGAGGTTGAAAATGGGGAAAACAATTTATTTTATCATTAAAATCTCAAATTTTTGAAAATTTATAATATATAAATATTTTTGCAAGTTTTATCAGATTTATACAATTACAATTAATGTATTTTATTTTTACTGAAAATATTTTTTTAATTAAAAAAAAATTCCATACATGCAATCCCATACTTGGATAAAAAAAATTTCCCGAATTCATTAAATTATTCACTTTCCCACCTAATGAAACCGTATTTAAATTTCTCCGTAATTCTTATAACTCACTGAAATTCTATCATTGCATACATAATTACAAATTTTCTCCCAAATATCATCTAACTCAATTCAAATCCCATACTTGGATACCAAAATGTACATTTTCTTTTCATATATCCCTTGTAACCATATTGAAACCCCATTATATAAAATCTATCGAATTCATCCACCTCTCCTTTTCCTCTTTTCAAATTCCAAACTTTGTATATCATTTATTTCAGTCTCTAAATTCCCTGCTCAACTGAAACTCTAATCCCAGGACACAAGGTCGCACTGTCCTTGACTATTGTGCCAAACTTCTGGAAAGCGGTCCCCTTTTGACCCGCGGCTAAATCCGGGCACTACTTCGTGTGAGTTCCCATGGCCAATTAGCTGTACATAGCTTTAATCTGTCGTTTTTTGCAAAATGGTACAAATGTTCATTCCACGTTTCCGCCATGTTGTGTAAAGTGTTCAGTGGCTTATCAATTGTGTGCGTGTGATGTGTGAAAGTGCTCTACCGAGGCCCCCAAATGGATTAAAAACTCTGGAATTACGTGGATTACCTCTAGGATTATACACTTTCATTACCTGGATTTATTACAATGCGGTTAGTGTTATTTTTGTTCTTACATTCTATTTTCTTTATATATCCAAAACCTCCGTCGTCTAGCGTTCCCTTCGAAAGTTCGTTTCTCTCAAAAAAAAATTTATATGTGTGACCCAATCAAAATATATGTGACCCTATCTAATATCTGTAGAAACGCTTTTTTTTTTCCTTTTTTTTTTTCACTATTGATTTAAACTCCCATTTTCGTATGTTTATATTAACATTACCTATTCATTTTAAATTATAATTTGCGTATATTTTTCATTAAAATTATCTATTTTCTCCCCTTTTATTTATTTTTTTTTTATTATTTAACAATTATTTATTTATTTAAATTACAATTTTTATTCTTAATTAGCCATTATTTATTTATTTAAATTAAAATTTTTATTTTGAATTACCAATTATTTATTTATTTAAATTACAATTTTTATTTTTTCTCGCGTATTCATCTTACAAGGGTTGATCAGTTCGCTCATTAAATCAAGGGCGCGAAAGAAAGTTTATTTTTGTTAAAAGATTTCACTGTTCCTTTAAAATGTCTTTAAAATTCAAAATATCCCTTTTTTTTATATTCCTTATTATCTTACCCATTTAAATTTTACTGACTGGAATTTAATATTCTCTTTAAAAAAAATGTTCTTTTTATAGAGTTATAACGAATTTTTTTATAGAGTTCTAACGATGTCCCCCTCTTTTCCGATAAATTGTAACTTGCTTTCACTGGTATTTATGCTCTTAAAATTTGAATTTAATATATCCACATCTGTAACCTAGCATCCTTAAAATTACTTTTGTCTTACAACGATACTTGTTATCTATTTTGTAGCAATTTTTACAGCCTCATCAAAATTTTGTGCATTAGTTTTAATTATCTCTTTTTGGAATTCTGGTGTTACTGCCTCTAAAAATTTACTTAATCGTAATTTATCAATAATCTGTTGTGTGGATTCATTATGTTCTGTGTTACCGATATAATTTAAAGTTAGTGTTGTAATTCTATGTGCCAGTTGTTTAATTGTCTCTCCTTGTGTCTGTTTTGCGGTAGTGAAAAGGATTTGATTTGTCGTTATGTTAGGTTTTTCTGTAAAGAACTCTAATAATCTATCCCTAAATTTTTCGAAAGATGTTTCTCTTCTTAATTCTTGTGACCCTATATAAAATTTTCTTGCATTCCCTCTTAACCGGGATTTGACGATTGCCAGCTTCTCCTCCTCTGACCAATTCCCTAAGCTACTGAGAGATTTGACCTGGTCAGAAAAAATCTCTACATCATTTTCTATGCCACTGCATTCTCCTAATAAATGCATTAGTCCGGGTAACCTACTCATCGTTGTTGGAGGACTCTCTCCGCCTTCCGCCATTTTAAATTACACTTTCTCGAAAAAATTCTATACCCAAAATTATTTCCTGCTCTTACACCTCAAAATATTCCCCCAAAATATTTAAATACAATATCACATAAATTCAAAACCATAATTCTAATCATTTCACTATCTACGCATGCAAATACTTCAATCCTCATAATAAACTCCTAAAATATTACACAAATATTTACAAAATTCAAAAATTTCTTAAAAGTTTTTAGTTTCCTAATAATTATATTTTCAAATACAATATGGCATGCCTCATTAAGAACACATAAAGACTTATTTCTTTGCTTGATTCTCATTCTGTTTAATATATTTTCTTAAATTCATTTATACTTTAATTTTAAAATTCTTTCTTTAATTTAATTCTTATTTTGCACACAAAAAATTTTATTCCATATATTCATTTTTATTAATTCCGATTATATTTATTCTCTTCATTAAAATTTTAAATTTCGGCACATAACAGGTCCAAAAAAGCCGCAAAGCTGCCAGAAGGGTGCAAAAAATTACTATTATTATTATTTTTTATTCCAGGTTCAATCCTGGTCACGGCACCAAAAATGGTATGTGGAAATCCCCACACGTCTGGTATATATATCTTGCTCATGTCCTTGCTGACGAGCCGGTCGGTCTGGGTCTTCTTCAACACGTCTGGTATAGACGCTAAATAGACCGATCTCGTAAAGTGAAGTAAATAAAAAATACATAATACCAGTAATTAAAATGAAGAGGCTTAATTTTAAACAATAACAAAGAATTTATTTCATTAAGATAAAACCTTATTTAACAATATTAACCTCTGATAAATTTCATATACCAACATCTTTAGTGTAATACTTTAAAATAAACAAATCCCCTCATTCTATGATCAAATTATGAGCTTTACAATTATTAACCTATTAATGTACATTAACTCACTAATCTTAAACGCCAAAGTCTTAATGGCACAGGTTAACCTTATTTAGGAGGGTCAGAGAGTTAGTGATAATAGCCAAAGTGCAAAAAATATGTGTAGAATTGTCCTACCTCGATCATCACTGCCGATGTCGGACTTTACGACGGCGCGCTCCGGCTCTGTCCGATGGGCTGGCTCTCTTCGAGATTCGCCGCCTTTTGCGACCGTCTCCGTTCACTCTCAAAATTCAAGTCCTCGATTTCAAAAACTTAAAGTCCAAAGTTGCTCTCTGTCTCTGCCCCCTTAACAAGGCGCCCCTGTCCATAATTGGCTAAGTAAATTAAGGGCTACGCCCTTCAGGCTATATTATTGGTCAAGGCCCCCCTGAAATATGAGATATGCAGTCTCCAGTTTTAAAATCGTTGAAAATTCTCACGCGAATTTTCCCATGGTCCAAGTGATATGAATTGACCTCTGGGGTCAGAAAGTTCAACCCCTTCTGTTTGTCACAGCACCTAACGCGCTGACATTAACTTGAGAGCCCCTTCTCTTTTCGAAACGAATGTCCGGTGCAGCTGCGTTAGAGGGAATGTTACAAATATTGCCTCACTTCATGAGGGACCGTCTTCTTAGGTCCACTTCCTCTTTCAAAATAGCAATGTTATATTGGGAATTGAAAATTACAATATAAAAATTACCCTTCTTCCACCCCCCTAAATTTGGTGGGAACAAAGCCAATTAGAAAGTGTCCAGCTCATAGTTACTGCAGGCGTGTCCACTGTGTAGTCCAACCACTGATCTTGTTCTCATCTGTATCTACTGTAAAAATACACTATATACACAAATCATATTATCATATATACACTTATATGCCATCAAACGAATACGGAAATACTATACAAAATAAAATTCTCAATGTGTCTGCACATGACGATATCTGTGTCGTTCAGTTGTACTTAAAATCGATTAAAAGTCTATTTTTATAGTTCAACACAAGTTCAATGTGTATATCTGCAAAATTGTTCACATGTATATCTGCAAAATTGTTCCCATATATATCTGCAAAATTGTTCACATGTATATCTGCAAAATTGTTCCCATGTATATCTGCAAAATTGTTCACATGTATATCTGCAAAATTGTTCACATGTATATCTGCAAAATTGTTCACATGTATATCTGCAAAATTGTTCCCATGTATATCTGCAAAATTGTTCACATGTAAATATCAAAATCACTTTGACTGTCAATTGGACAATTGTTGGGATCAGAGACTAACACATATGGTCCCTAATAATAGCACTTTATCTCCTTTGAAACATACACTGATATCACTGCACAACTTGGGAACCGATGAAATGTAAATTGCTCCACTGCTGTGACTCGCTGAAGAACTGGACCGCTGAACTGTAAGGCGCTGAACTGCTGTGACTCGCTGAAGCCCTGGAGTCGCTGTACCCCTGGATTTGCATGCTGTCTCATTTTTTTGTTTAGGAAAATCAATACACATACATTACACTTGGCTCATTAATATACTCTCATCTCTTAAAACTCTATTAAGTATACTTTATAAAATGCACTATCCCTATTTTAATTTGGCACTCGGCATAAGAAACATTATAAAAAAAACTCTTTTTCTTTCAAATCCATTTAAATTTGGTAACATCCTCAAAATTACCCCATTCAAATTTCTACCATTTATATATTTTCTATCCTTCCAGATTATATATATACATTTCTTATTTAAATTTGTTATCCTATGCAAACTTAAATTCTTGAAATTCCTACAGTTTATATACTTATGTCATTCCATTTTATATATACATTTTTTTTTTAAATTTGTTACCCTATGCCACCTTAAATTTTTCAAATTCCTACAGTTTTTATATACTTATTTCCTTCCATTTTATATATACATTTTTATTTAAATTTGTTACCCTATGCCACCTTAAATTCTTCAAATTCCTGCAATCTATCTATTTTATATTTTTCCACATTATATATATACATTTCTATTTAAATTTGTTACTCTACTGAAACTTCATTTTTTCAAATTCCTACCCTTATCTACTTTATATACTTCCACATTATATATAATTATACATTTGTATTTACATTTGTTACTCTACTAAAACTTAATTTTTTCAAATTCCTACCCTTATCTACTTATGTCCTTCCATTTTATATATACATTTTTATTTTTTTTTTCATCCTATCCATTTAAATTTGATACCTTACTCAAACTTAAAATATTCAAAATGTTACACTCCCCATACATGAAACTTCACCACTCTTCTTTAATTCATATATTTGTCACTTCATCATGTGTTCTCAACCGAACATGCCATAAATATAACTCAAGTACATACTTATAACAATAATATTTAAACAATTACACTATCCTCTCAAATACTACCAACATACTACTTATACACACTCCAAAATTTCCACAAAATATTTTTAAATTTTCCTACAATTTCTCCGAGATGAAAGAAAAACCCATGCCATCCTTCAATTACCATCCTACTGAAACTCTTATAAACCCACTGCGGTGCTATATTATAGTATACCAAATTATACATTCTCTTTCATATATCACCTGGTTCAATCCAAATCCCATACTTGGATAAAAAAAATTTCCCGAATTCATTAAATTATTCACTTTCCCACCTAATGAAACCGTATTTAAATTTCTCCGTAATTCTTATAACTCACTGAAATTCTATCATTGCATACATAATTACAAATTTTCTCCCAAATATCATCTAACTCAATTCAAATCCCATACTTGGATACCAAAATGTACATTTTCTTTTCATATATCCCTTGTAACCATATTGAAACCCCATTATATAAAATCTATCGAATTCATCCACCTCTCCTTTTCCTCTTTTCAAATTCCAAACTTTGTATATCATTTATTTCAGTCTCTAAATTCCCTGCTCAACTGAAACTCTAATCCCAGGACACAAGGTCGCACTGTCCTTGACTATTGTGCCAAACTTCTGGAAAGCGGTCCCCTTTTGACCCGCGGCTAAATCCGGGCACAACTTCGTGTGAGTTCCCATGGCCAATTAGCTGTACATAGCTTTAATCTGTCGTTTTTTGCAAAATGGTACAAATGTTCATTCCACGTTTCCGCCATGTTGTGTAAAGTGTTCAGTGGCTTATCAATTGTGTGCGTGTGATGTGTGAAAGTGCTCTACCGAGGCCCCCAAATGGATTAAAAACTCCGGAATTACATGGATTACCTCTAGGATTATACACTTTCATTCCCTGTATTTATTATAATGCGGTTAGTGTTATTTTTGTTCTTACATTCTTTTTTCTTTATATATCCAAAACCTCCGTCGTCTAGCGTTCCCTTCGAAAGTTCGTTTCTCTCAAAAAAAAATTTATATGTGTGACCCAATCAAAATATATGTGACCCTATCTAATACCTGTAGAAACGCTTTTTTTTTCACTATTGATTTAAACTCCCATTTTCGTATGTTTATATTAACATTACCTATTCATTTTAAATTATAATTTGCGTATATTTTTCATTAAAATTATCTATTTTCTCCCCTTTTATTTATTTTTTTTTATTATTTAACAATTATTTATTTATTTAAATTACAATTTTTATTCTTAATTAGCTATTATTTATTTATTTAAATTACAATTTTTATTTTGAATTACCAATTATTTATTTATTTAAATTACAATTTTTATTTCTTCTCGCGTATTCATCTAACAAGGGTTGATCAGTCCGCTCATTAAATCAAGGGCGCGAAAGAAAGTTTTATATTCCTTATTATCTTACCCATTTAAATTTTACTGACTGGAATTTAATATTCTCTTTAAAAAAAATGTTCTTTTTATAAAGTTATAACGAATTTTTTTATAGAGTTCTAACGATGTCCCCCTCTTTTCCGATAAATTGTAACTTGCTTTCACTGGTATTTATGCTCTTAAAATTTGAATTTAATATATCCACATCTGTAACCTAGCATCCTTAAAATTACTTTTGTCTTACAACGATACTTGTTATCTATTTTGTAGCAATTTTTACAGCCTCATCAAAATTTTGTGCATTAGTTTTAATTATCTCTTTTTGGAATTCTGGTGTTACTGCCTCTAAAAATTTACTTAATCGTAATTTATCAATAATCTGTTGTGTGGATTCATTATGTTCTGTGTTACCGATATAATTTAAAGTTAGTGTTGTAATTCTATGTGCCAGTTGTTTAATTGTCTCTCCTTGTGTCTGTTTTGCGGTAGTGAAAAGGATTTGATTTGTCGTTATGTTAGGTTTTTCTGTAAAGAACTCTAATAATCTATCCCTAAATTTTTCGAAAGATGTTTCTCTTCTTAATTCTTGTGACCCTATATAAAATTTTCTTGCATTCCCTCTTAACCGGGATTTGACGATTGCCAGCTTCCCCTCCTCTGACCAATTCCCTAAGCTACTGAGAGATTTGACCTGGTCAAAAAAAATCTCTACATCATTTTCTATGCCACTGCATTCTCCTAATAAATGCATTAGTCCGGGTAACCTACTCATCGTTGTTGGAGGACTCTCTCCGCCTTCCGCCATTCTGAATTACACTTTCTCGAAAAAATTCTATACCCAAAATTATTTCCTGTTCTTACACCTCAAAATGTTCCCCCAAAATATTTAAATACAATATCACATAAATTCAAAACCATAATTCTAATCATTTCACTATCTACGCATGCAAATACTTCAATCCTCATAATAAACTCCTAAAATATTACACAAATATTTACAAAATTCAAAAATTTCTTAAAAGTTTTTAGTTTCCTAATAATTATATTTTCAAATACAATATGGCATGCCTCATTAAGAACACATAAAGACTTATTTCTTTGCTTGATTCTCATTCTGTTTAATATATTTTCTTAAATTCATTTATACTTTAATTTTAAAATTCTTTTTTTAATTTAATTCTTATTTTGCACACAAAAAATTTTATTCCATATATTCATTTTTATTAATTCCGATTATATTTATTGTCTTCATTAAAATTTTAAATTTCGGCGCATAACAGGTCCAAAAAAGCCGCAAAGCTGCCAGAAGGGTGCAAAAAAAATTACTATTATTATTATTTTTTATTCCAGGTTCAATCCTGGTCACGGCACCAAAAATGGTATGTGGAAATCCCCACACGCCTGGTATAGACGCTAAATAGACCGATCTCGTAAAGTGGAGTAAATAAAAAATACATAATACCAGTAATTAAAATGAAGAGGCTTAATTTTAAACAATAACAAAGAATTTATTTCATTAAGATAAAACCTTATTTAACAATATTAACCTCTGATAAATTTCACATACCAACATCTTTAGTGTAATACTTTAAAATAAACAAATCCTCTCATTCTATGATCAAATTATGAGCTTTACAATTATTTACCTATTAATGTACATTAACTCACTAATCTTAAACGCCAAAGTCTTAATGGCACAGGTTAACCTTATTTAGGAGGGTCAGAGAGTTAGTGATAATAGCTAAAGTGCAAAAAATATGTGTAGAATTGTCCTACCTCGATCATCACTGCCGATGTCGGACTTTACGACGGCGCGCTCCGGCTCTGTCCGATGGGCTGGCTCTCTTCGAGATTCGCCGCCTTTTGCGACCGTCTCCGTTCACTCTCAAAATTCAAGTACTCGATTTCAAAAACTTAAAGTCCAAAGTTGCTCTCTGTCTCTACCCCCTTAACAAGGCGCCCCTGTCCATAATTGGCTAAGTAAATTAAGGGCTACGTCCTTCAGGCTATATTATTGGTCAAGGCCCCCTGAAATATGAGATATGCAGTCTCCAGTTTTAAAATCGTTGAAAATTCTCACGCGAATTTTCCCATGGTCCAAGTGATATGAATTGACCTCTGGGGTCAGAAAGTTCAACCCCTTCCGTTTGTCACAGCACCTAACGCTGACATTAACTTGAGAAGCTCCTTCTCTTTTCGAAACGAATGTCCGGTGCAGCTGCGTTAGAGGGAATGTTACAAATATTGCCTCACTTCATGAGGGACCGTCTTCTTAGGTCCACTTCCTCTTTCAAAATAGCAATGTTATATTGGGAATTGAAAATTACAATATAACATGCAGTATTTCCCTGTCTATTGTCTAATGCAAATACGGTGCTGTTTTAACTAGAGTACTAAAACATAAGTCAGTATGGCCATATCTAAGCCAAGCTGAAGGTTTTAAAATTAGTAGTCAGTTGTAATTTACATCTATAAATTTTATTTTGAAATTCTAAACAATCAATTATTTATTCTTGCTTTTAACAATTTAACTAATGCATGACTAATAAAAGGAGATTGATTTTGTGAGATGCATAATAAAGCAAATAATTTTTAAATTGCATCCAAGCAGAACTATTTTTTAAATGGGGAAAATTGGTTAGGTGCCATTGACACATGGCTCTCAAAATGACTAAATTATATCTGTATATCACATCTAGCCATCAATTATAGAGTTTAATATTCTATGCTATCCAATAATACGAAGGAGATTTAAATATATTTAAATCTCCTTGAATAATACCGAGATCGTAATTAAAACAAAATACTCCTTGCACAGGCGTAGTTCATTTTAAGCATCAACTATACTTAGAATTTAATATTCTAAACTATCTAATAATACTAATTACTAGATTGAACAAATTAATACGATAGTAACTTTAACAGCTAAGTGATGACAGATGGAACAAATTAATATGATAGTAACTTTAACCACTTGACCGGCCGAGAAAACTCTGTCTCACTGACTCAGTTTTGTCACGTTTCAAGAAGGAGATCTATAGCTAAACTGACCGCAGAGAGGCATCGTAAATGTTGTTTTTCCAACTGAGCATTCCCGTTCCCCCTCTGAAAACTGTCAACTTAATTGATCATTAGCTTGCTCTGCAGGTGTCTGAATAGCCGTCTTGAAGGTGACGGAGTGACGGGCGACCCCACTTTGCTTGCACCACGTGACACGATCCCCTCAGAAAGGGAAAGACAGAATTGTTACAGAAAAACAAATGAGTTACAAAATAAGAATTGGATGGATTTTGTTTGGCCAAAATCGTTCTATTTTTATAATCCCTTTCAAGTTTATAGCTAATTTTTAATAGTCGTTTTCTCCCTATTTTTGAAGCAAACGCTATTTGAAGTTCAAATTACATGATAAATGTATTTTGATTAATGAAATGTTGATACATCATTTTGCTTCATTTTTCTCTGTAAAACATGCAAAGAAAATATTTAAATTTATTTTACAAATCAATTTTTATTTAGCTTTAATTATCATTTATCGGGGTTTAGAGAATATTTTATACATTCTCTATATACTTAAATAGAATCTTTTAAAAACTGTTGATTTATTAGAAGGAAGCCATCAAGCTACGGGGTTAACTTACTTTCTTTTGCATATTCTGTATATCAGATGTAAAATGGCAATGTTAATGTGCGGCAGAGTAAATTTCATAAATTATAAAAAAACAAACATTCATAAATTATTTTTATTATGAATTCATACTGTTTAAAATTGTATAATTCCAACAAAAATTCCTTAATTGCCAATTTTCTAGAAAAAGATAATCGTTTTAAAAAGTTAATGTTTTCAGTGAGAAAATTTTTGTTTGTGTTTGTTTTCTTACGAATGAATGTGCTAACTGGATGAAAATGTTGGCGATGCTAACTCATTTAAACATATTTAAAATTTCATATTTTATATAAATTTATTTGAAAATTATGCAATATCTTAAGGAGGATTCATTCTAGTGTTCTAAAATAAGTCCCATTCGTATTCTGATGCAAAGTTGCATGCGAGATGCTTGTTTGTCAGACATGTTTAACTCTTATTTTCCAAACATCTTTTTACTTTCCTTATATACATAATGTATAAGGAAAGTATTGTGACGGGGTCGAAAATTCGAATTCGAGTTTCCGACGGGACAGCACGTTTCAAGCATCCCTGATCACGAATCAAACATTTTTGATGTGATGTCTGTGTGCCAAATTAACAAAAATCTCGCCAAATGGATAAAAATGGCGCTAAATCAATGAAAATGACTACTAATTGAAGAAAATTCAATATCTTGGAAAGAATATAAGTATCTACTATAAGAATAACATTTTTTTAACTGTAAAAGTAGTAAATTCTCTGCATTATATAAGGAAAGTCATGTGTTGTCTACATCAGATTTTTTTTAATATTACGGCCTACAGAGAAACTCTCTTAAAATGATCATCGTGTATCCATTGCAAACAACATTATCCATGTCCATGGACCGTTTTCACATTTATGTGGTCGTCAACAGTTAATATTCGATAACTGCAATTTCAGCAAAAAATGTACTATGTTCCTTAACTCTGTGTGCTTTTACATAATTTTACATACTTTAGTAGCCGTTTGTTGCGGCGCTAATGTTCCACGTAACCGGAGTGAAGCTGGATGCATGGTTGGATTGAATATGTTAAACATAAAACTATGAAACATACCAAGTCTTCCTACAGCTTTTGCAAATATTTACTATTCCATGCTGACGAGAGTAGAATTATCTTTGTCCATAAATAATGTTATTTGCAGTGAGAGCGCGATCCTATATGATATTGTCTATGCCTAGTAAATATAGGGCTCTCAGCCAGCAAGAATATATTGTATCCATAACGAACCCCCATAATTAAAGACATATTGCAATGAAAAAACGTGCATGTTTTAATGACGTTATTGTTGCCGCCTTTTCAGGTTAATAAAATATTACATGCAAAAACTATTTTCACAAATGTAATGCATTTGCGACAAAGTTTTTTCGGTAGGCTCACTTTTACATATACTTTGATATAAAGGTGGAGATTAAAAGAAAAGTCCTTGTAACTCGTGTCATTATGTTTCCATGTGTACATTATTTAGGAAGTTTCAAAGGATAAATAATTATCTTTAAGAACGAATTATTTTTAGTGTCTTCTGAGAAAGTGACTATAGGCAAGAAAAGTGTAGCCTACTCTGTAATCATATACCCTTTCGCCCCCACCCCTTTTGTCCGGAGCTCGTTCCTTGCGGCTGATTACGGCGGGTTTTCTATGCCCATTCAACTCTCAAGTCAAGAATCAGTGACTGTGTACAGCACGTCCATCCCACGATATAACAAAGACCACCTTAAGTGCTTTCACAGACGTCGTTTTATTGCACAATACAAACAAATATTTGGTGCAATTACGACTTGTAGAATAAAATATTTGTGTGGAATATTATTGGCCTTGTAGGCCTTCCTGTGGAATATTATTGGCCTTCTAGGGTGATTTAATTTTTCTCAAATGGCAACAATTATTAAAAATATATAAATGAACAGTTATGTCTTAGTGTTGAAAATAAATTCAAATAACTTTTTACATGGCAGAATTTGCGTAGTTTGTAGTATAACTGGACGTAATCCCCGAGTCGTTAGTTCAATACCCAACTATGAAGGAGTATTGTTTGTAGCTAAAATATATTACAATTAGCGCTTGAACCAAAATCTTTAATGTTTATAACCGCAGGGTGTTGGTGTCCCATTCTAGCATTGTTTAAAAAGGAGAGAATATATGCTAATTCAAGTAATTTCGTACATGGCACGAGTGGTGTATCTGATAGCACGCATGACCACGATCTACGAGGCTCTGCTTTCCTCCTTATTGTATTCGTGAAATTTGAAGTTGGTTGCATGGCATGACTAACTTATCAATCATACAGTGGTTTCCAAAATATCGGAATATAGCAAGTTCTCCTGCTGCGAATCTAATTATCGTCTACACCATGCTGAAGAGCGGTATAATGGTTTCCGAATGCTGGTTGCTACACTGGAAGCGCGATTCCAAACTATGGGAATGCGTTTGATTGGTGGGTTCCTTAGTTATCAAAGTACTCTCACTCCTGAATGCAGAAAACTATTCCTATTCTTCAGAAACATGGGCATGAGTTATTAAGCCGCAGTTGAGTATAGGACATTATGTATAACTTAAAATAATTCTGTAAATTACAATTAGTCTTATATATCTTATTTTAAAAGGTATTCTAACAACATTTCTTTATATTATTTATTTATAATGGTTCCACTTTACAGTTATAAAATATTTTGCAAATTAAATATGATTTATAAATTATACCATAAGGAAATGACATTTACGCAAATAATGATCACATAATGTAAAACATTTCACATGGTGATTGTTTCGAAATATTGATTCGAATTTTTTTTATAAACAATTCAATACAAGAAATTAAAAATATTAAAATACCACAAAATATTTATTATATTAGAAACATTTCATTACTTATTTTTTTAGAGCTTTCCCATATTAAGTCTTGGCCTCGGTTTCTGCTTTGTGTACCCCAGAAAAACGTTAAATCAAGTCTTACTACTCTTCTTTTAATAAACAGCTCATCTTAAGGAGCTATTTGCCCCCCCCCCCCTCTCTTAAAATCAGTTGCTCTAAGCATATTCTTTTTCTGCTCTTTTGGCTTCCAGGTGGTTTCTCACCTGACCGAAGTGGCGTATCTGAAAGTATTGCTGAACAGATTCCAAGATAATTATATTCGATTTTCCGTTTTAGCTTATATAGTTTTTGAAATAAAAATTTAAATAATATTGTACAGAGTATATATATCAAATGTATTTAAAATAAAAATCAGATATATTTATTATAAAATAAGTACATTTATTAAAATGTATATTAAACGTATTTTTTAAAATGTATATTAAATGCATTTTATTAAGTTACAATGAGTACGAAAACGAATATTTGTAGAACTGCAATTATAATTTAACTAGTTTGTTGTAATTCAGCATTTAAAAATTTTGTTTAGATAAGTCCAACCATGTTTTCGGTTTATAAATCAAAAGTTAGGAGAATTAAAAGCAATTAAATCATTATATGAATTTGTTACCTTTTTTCAGTATGGTTATGTTAGTAT
The DNA here is from genome assembly GCA_951213105.1 of Amaurobius ferox. Classification (NCBI taxonomy): domain Eukaryota; kingdom Metazoa; phylum Arthropoda; class Arachnida; order Araneae; family Amaurobiidae; genus Amaurobius; species Amaurobius ferox. The sequence goes on along the minus strand of OX578140.1, from coordinate 81,554,689 downwards.
ATTTTTTATCTAGTACTTATATATGTACCGCTTTATTAAGATTTATATGCCAATACCTTTTAACTTTCAAAAGTGAGTAAACATTATAATATTTTAATTAAAATATGTTTTGACACTTTATTGAGATAAATAACGTTGAGTGTTCAAATGGTCACACATGATTGTATTTACACGAAATAAAATCGTGTTTTACATCGATACGCTATTTTCATTTTTCCTGGTAAACACATAAAAATTAGAATAAATATATTCTACTTTATTAACCTAATATTTAAATCAAAGTTTCATGATCAGATACTTCAATTTGCGATCCCCCTAAACTTACTTTGTATTTTCAACGATTTTGTAATCCAGACAATGTAAAAAATCTGATGTGGACAGCACATGACTTTCCCTGCAGACTCAAATTCATATTTTTTTCTTTAATAATTCATTTAATTGAGTTTAATTACGCAAAATAACACTAAATTTGCATTTTTAATTCAATTTCTGTTTTTATTTGGTAATTAGACATTTTTCTAAATGTGGCATAACTAAATGCGAAAAATCTCAAATATCTCGAGACTTGTTAGTCCTAGAATAATAGAGTTGTTCTTATTATTTTCCTCATCAAAAATTACGTATAAAACAAGCATTTAATTGATATATTTAAACATACGTAGCTTTTTTTAGATTTTGCGATTTTTGAGGGCCATTTCGTAAAAAAAGGCAGGTTGTTCTTTTCCGATTAATACCAAAATCTAATCAGCACCCGAGTATCGTACAAGTAACTTATCTACCAAATTTTGTGAAATTTGGTCAATTAGTATTTTAGCTAGAGTGGATACATGAAATTTTTACGGGCCATTTCACAAAAAAAGGCGGGTTCTGTTTTTACGAATCATACCAAAAACTAATCAGCACCAGAGTCATACCCAAGTGACTTACCTACCAAATTTTATGAAATTCGGCCCATTGGTTTTTGAGTTAGAGTGGATACATACATTGCACAGACAGACACACACACAGACGTCACGTTAAAAATGGTTTTTTCGTATTCTAGAAGTCTCGAAACGTGTAGATCCGTCGAAAACTCGAGTTGTGATTTTCGGCATGATTCCAATACTTTCCCTATACATTATCATGTATTGCAGGGAAAGTAAAAATGAGTTTAGCTAAGAATATTGGAATACAAAAAATTACCATTTCCTTGAAAATTCATCATGAAATACATATAATACCAATTGGTTTGATAAATGTGTTTCTTTAAATAACATTATGTGTAAGATAAACATGTAAAATATTTTAAAATGGTGAAATAAAGTGTTCGTTTTTAATTGATTGAAGTTTTCAATTTTAAAAGGTGTGACTCCAAACAAAAATATTTGAAATATGTGTTTCATATATTTATTAAAGATATTTTTAAAACTTGTATAGCTACAGTGATACGAGGAATAACATATTACTCTTTATATTCCAAAAACGTTCATTAACAAGAAGAAATATACATTTAAAACATTCATTTCTTTTATTGTGTTAAAATTTAAAATTCCAATTTTCCCTGGAAAATAATATATATTATTGTACATATTTTTACATTCTTATGCTACTGTAAAGAAAAAGTATTGTTATTATAAAAAAAAAATCGAGATTTTGTTGGATAAACAAGTTTAAATACTTGAAAGCATTTTGAATACTTTTGAAAAAATATCTGTAAGTATACATGTGCATGTCGGGTGTGGTCATATGCTTGTCGGGTATAGTCACAATAACTCAATAAATAATACTTCTATGAAATTTTAAGTTTATATACATTATGTGAAAAATTAAAACTAAAGAACTTTTAGATGTGCAATTATTGGAATTTTAAAATTTCCATAGCATTTTCTATAAAAACAACGATGATGTCCCTCCCATACTAAGAACTAACTACCTAGTCCTGGAGGGAAATTTATAACTTTGTAAATCGCATTGAAATAGTTAATATTAATACAGCTGAATTAAGTCAATTGTAGAAAACTATTATGAATTGTTAATAAAATAAATTAATCAGATGAAACCAGGAATCTGACAAATATCTATAATAAATATCCCAATATATAAAATGTATGAAAATGTTAACTTGAATGATTTTTCACAAAATATTTTAGTTTATTTGTATTATTAAAATATCTGATAAGTAATTTATGATTTAAAAATTTTAACTTTTATAACTTAAGAATCCAATTTCAAACATGTCGCGAAAGCTAGCTATTAAATATGAAAATGTCTATTATTATAGTATACTATAAATAGACGTTATAGTACACTATAAAAATTTGTTAGTATACTGTTAAAATAAATAGTATAAGGTAGTAGATTCCAATATGTTTTACCTAAGATTTGACTGCTTTTTTACCGACTGCAAATAAGTTTTCTAAGAAATAATTAAGCTGCTGATTAGAGGATTTAAGAGGGCAATCAAGAAACAACGTATTTTTATACGTTGTTTTTGTGACCGTCACTTGAAAAATGCAATAATCTGCAATATATAACCGAATGAATACCAATCTCAAAGAATTATTTTCCCAGCATTTGCTGCTCGTGAAATCGAACTATAGGCATGAAAACGAAACGGTGAGAAAGATGTCCGAGCTTCGTTGGTGGGGAGCAGGCAAGATAAGCGATCTTTGCGTCTCGGTCCTTACAATGACCGGCCATAAATCAGATTCTCAGAACATCCTCTTTTCTTTCCGAGATTTGGGGCAATGAAACTGTTGCTAGTCTAAGCAAAGCTAGTCTGCCCCTTTGAAGAGGCTGTCGAAGCTGGTGGTCTCACAGAATGTGTCGACGAATTAACTCGTCTCCGGCCGGCGAACGATGACAATCTTTCACACGAGTTATCTCGTCATAGCCGCTCAACTGGTTAACAGCTAAGTCATGACGAGTTCATATTATAAACTACTTGAAATCCTTCTTGATCCTATCTTGATCTCCGTGCGCAGGCGCAGTTCTCTGAAGCTATATTGACGTCGGGTGAGGTAACATCATGACGTCGGTGTGGGTCTCTGGTGCTATTTATCCGCTCGTTGTTACACAATTACAGCCGAAAAACAAGGATACAAGAGGTTACCAGATTATAACATAAAACGCTTGCAATCAGAAAGCTTAGCGGCGACTTGGCGAGTGAGCTGGAAGTGCTCCGGATTAGCCCAAACTTGCATTTAATGTAAATGTATGTACATTCTGTGATGTATATTTAATATACATTTATTCTTGAGATATTGTGCCCTCACGACACAGGATATCTTTCTGAAATTTGTTTAAGTAGTTTTTAAATTTATTTTATCATTAAAATCTCAAATTTTTGAGAATTTATAATATATAAATATTTTTGAAAGTTTTATCAGATTTGTACAATTACAATTAATGCATTTTATTTTTACTGACAATATTTTTTCAATTAAAAACTTTTTTCCATACGTGCAGTATTTTCCTGTCTATTATCTAATGCAATAGAGTACTAAAACATAAGTCAGTATGTAAACCAGGCTGAAGGTTTTAAAATTGGTAGTCAGTTGTATTTTACACCTATAAATTTTATTTTGAAATTCTAAACAATCAATTGTTTAATCTTGCTTTTAACAATTTAACTAATACATGACTAACAAAGTCATAAACATTTTTGAACTATGTTGTAAAGTGTTAATAAAAGGAGATTGATTTTGTGAGATGCATAATATACAAAAGCTACGCTAATACCCCGTTTGCACTGCCGATGTTAAGTCGACGTTGCATCTCCATATAGCGTTCGCACTGCTAAGTCCCGTCACCTTCGAGATCTACCTCAAATACATGCATAAAATCGATAGCCAAAGGGCAACAAAGATATAACTATAGTGGGAAGTGACAAATTTTGGAGGAAGAAATTTAATATTTATTCTGTTTATATAGAAAAAAATGCCTTCACCATTTATTGTTTGAATATTTGGAATAATCATACCTCAAAATCATGCTTAAATTTGATGTTCAAACTATGAAAGTGTGAACTAAGAAAATAAGAAGCCATATCTGAGTAATATTAATGTTTACTATTTACAACTTAAATACAACCAAATTCTCAGAAAAGAAGTAAATTTAAGTCTTTATTGAGCTTTCCTCCCATACACACTTATTTACACAGTAATAAAATTTTCTCTTACCTTTTTATAAAGCATAATTATTCATATTTTGTTTTGAAATTTCCTTGTTTCCTGAGCAAATCATTGTCAATATAATTTAATTTTTCATTACATATAGTAAAGTAGTATAAATATAGTACATAGTAAGTAGAAAAGTAAAGAAACCTATTTACATTTTAAAAGTAAACACACTTTTAAAATTGTCAAACGTCAAAGACCACCATTATGAGAGATCAATTTTATTTTTCTATAGCGATCAATGCACAGTGCTTCAACACTTTCAACATATTTTATCTTTATATTGATGCATCAATAGTATTCATTTGGAAATGAACTGATGTATTGAAATTTGTACAATGCTTCGTTCACCCACAATTATTTTTAAAAATAATATAAATGTTATATTTTGCATATGGCGAACTTTCAGAAATCTAGATAAATGATGGCAGTTAAGTAACAAAATGCTGCAAAAAATTACAAAAACTTTATAAACAAGTCATGTTGAATTTAAAAAAAGTATCAAGCACATCTATAGTCATTGACCTAGCATGTGATATTTGGTTTGCAGTTTTACATCGAGTCTTCAACAAGATCTTGGATTCATAGTAAAAAAGATTTTAGATATAATATATAGGTATGCAGCTACATAATTGAGTAAAGCATACACAATACTTTCATAAAATATAATTACATAAGATTAAAGATCATTTTTAGATTCCCTATAAGACATAGTACACATATACTAAAAGTATTGTAATAAGCCATAAATCAAAATATAATTTTGGGTGTATTTACATGTGCATATTTTGATCAAACTTCATCATTTTCAGTGCTACGACTGTTTCGCATGCGTATATGGTATCTATCTGTGCTATTGCAATGAATGTATGTTATGTTTATATTTGGGCATATAAGAAATTTTTGTGTTACTCAAATTATGAGCTACAGTTTAAATAATTTATGCATGTTCTCTAAACTCTAAATTTCAAAATGAAAGTTCTTCATTTTGATTAATAATCATATGACTTTTATAAAAATGATAAGTATCACGTGACTTTTGTATAAGTGATACAAATATAAACACAACACTGTAGCATATTGGAACACTTTCAGAAATGATTGTTTTCTTGATATCGCTTTAAATGATGCCAATTGAGACAAAATATTGCAAAAAGTTATAAAAGCTTTATACGTAAATACGTCAGGATCGAATTAAAATAAATGTATCAAGCACATCTATAGTGATGACTTACTGTGATATTTGGTTTGTATTTTTGCATCGAATATTAGACAATATCTTAAGATTCACAGTAAAGAATATTACATATATAACATATACATATGCAGATACCTAACTGAGTAAATCATACTCCCCCCCCCGGGGCGGGCCACCCAAGATGGTGGTTTCGGATGTTGGCTCTGTAGCCTTGATCCTCCAAACTGGGGAGCAAATTAATCCGGGGGTAATCAACCTCGCTGCTGATGACTCACGGATGCAATCGCGGAAGTGACGAGGCAGTCCCCGGACTCTTCCAGGTGGCTGGATCACGGGACTGTGGCTATTTATGCCCTGAGCCCAGGTCTGGCCGGTGACCGGAGTCGGGCCCGGCAGGTGCCTTCGGCCCCTGCCAAGTGAATGATTCCGCCGTGTTTCGCGACCGAGGTTGCGGCTTTGCTGGAAAAGAGATGATGTGGTTGCGCCTCGATGTCCCACTGAAAGCTATAAACCCAAGTTGGTTAGCTGGGCTCGCAGGTATGTACTCTGAGTAAATCATACAAAATACTTCAAAATATAAAATGTAATACATAAGATTAAAGAAAAAGTTATTTCTCTATTTAGCATATGCATAATAATTTAGCAACAGTTTCAATATAATAACAACAGTTTATAAATTTCGCTTGTAATTCTTTTATCAGTTGCTCAGCCCCCCTAGTCAAAAATCTCATGCTATGCTACTGAATTGCAGATAAATTTAAATGAAATTATTTTTTACAATTAGAAGTTAATGCTTTATGCAATGTACACTGTATTGGCAAGTGAAAATTTTTTGGTGAGTGAACTCGAAGCTGAAATGTCTTATCGTGCTATACATATTACAATTAGAAATACATAATAAATATAGATAAAGTATTCATGGCTATCAACTGAGCAGGGAAAAAGACCCAAAAAGTTTGGGGACAAGGACTGCATAAACAGTTTATGAATAAAAAGCAATAACTTGTAAAATAGGGAGTAGTAGAGTGCTTGCACATTTGTTACAAAGGGTCCGAAAAACTTTGTCGGCAGCAGTGAAATTATTTCTAATGGTTGGATAACCTTTTCTTAATATCCTGTTTAGAACAGATGTCATGATTATGTTCCCCGCATAAATAGTATTATATATAGGGATAGTTCTGTAATGGGGGTCGAATGTTTTGAATTTGAGTTTTCGATGGAATAGCACATTTAAAAATTTAATGTGTGATACAAGAAAATCAGTACAATATTACCACAAAACATTCATGAACACAGACCTCATGATACTTTAAAATACTCATAAAAAGGTATACAATACTACTATGAACAATGCAATAGTATACTATATTGCTGAAAAAGCTTTATATTTGAATACACAATTTCAGAGCATGATCTCTAGTCATCAAAAAGCCCACCAAGAAATCCAACTACTATGTTCAGGTTTCTAATATACGCTAAACAATAGAGTTAGATCACTAGGATTTAGTTATATATGTGACTACCGCTATTAGTGCTTCAAGTGCCATGGCAAACAAAGTAGAGATATAATACACTCCAAATTCACATTGGCTGTCACAAACTTCTAAAATCTCATTCAAAAGGAAAAAACAAAAAAATGTCTGTGATCCTACAAAATCTCTGAACAATAAATACACGGAAGCTCGGTATAAATAAAATTGAAGGTAAATAATTTAGACAAGCAATGTTTTGATGTAGGAATTCGATGTTAACGTGCTATAAACATTAAGTTAAAACCGATACAAAAATATACGATTTACTGATAGAAATTACGTTAACCAATAACGTATGCATAGAAAGACATATAAACCTTTAAAATGTTATAAAATGCAAATATATAATAAACGAAAAATTGCAAAATACACTACATCTCTTTACGTACTATAAGCATTGACGTTGCAAGGAAAATGCATCATTTATTGCAAAAATTATCAAAAAAAATAATTTCTTTTACTGGCGGCGACTGCCAGAAACATTAATATATATATAGAAAAGTTTACATACCTGTTATGGGTGTCTAATTATTAAAAAATAACCTCTTTTCACAAGAACTCCATATATCTCCATAAGCTTTACATTTGAGTGCACAATTTTCTAGCACCCTTTTCGGTGACGTCACGAGGGAGTTGGATGGCCTCTTTAGATCTCGAGGGTGGCGCTAAGTCCCATACTCTCGCACAAGGGGAATCTAAGAAAATAACGGTCGTCGCTTCTTCGAGATTACGATTGTTTATTTACGTTGCTTCTTTTGCCTTCTGTACGCACCTTGGGAGTGAGCCTTTTTAATATAGCATTTTTTGATATATTAGTCGGTTTTGTCACATTATGTATAATATACACATGTCAGCTGCAGATTCAGAAATGACAACTTGGCAGCATGGCGGAATGCTGCCACATTCCTAAAATTTTTAACAATCATTTTAAAAAATTATGATTTTCTACCCCTCCTCAGCAAGTTAATTTTTTAATTAATCGATAAAAGTCAATACCTTCTGTTGTGAATGCGGGGGTACATAAATAGAAAACTATAAAACTTTGGTAAAACTCCATCATCTTATTTGTGGTAGTGATTTGAAAATTACTGCATACTTAACCTGGTAAAAGACCTTTTATTTGTTACTTGAGTTAGAAATGATTTAATAAAATGAGTAATTTGAAGCAACATAAACGAACTCATACAAAAGAAAGCCTATTTATTTGTGAGATTTGTCACAAAAAATTTAATCACAAAGGTCATTTAAATAGGCATTTCCGAACTCATACCGGTGAAAAACCCCATACTTGTGAGGTATGTCAGAAAGGATTTACTGAATTGAGTAATTTAAATAACCATATCCTTACTCACACTGGTGAAAAACCACATACTTGTGAGGTGTGTAAAAAAGGATTTATTAAAAGAAGTAATTTGAAACAGCATTTCCTTACTCATACTGGTGAATATCCATATACTTGTGAGGCATGTGATAAACGATTTAATCAGAAAATTCATTTGAAAAAACATTTCCTTACTCATACTGGTATAAAACCCCATACTTGTGAAGTGCATCAGAAAGGATTTAATCGTCTGAGTGAATTAAATAGCCATATTATTCATACTGGTGAAAAACAGCATTCTTGTGAGGTATGTCAGAAAGGATTTACTCGATTGAGTGATTTAAATAACCATATCCTTACTCACACTGGTGAAAAACCACATACTTGTGAGGTGTGTAAAAAAAGATTTAATCAAAAAAGTATTTTGAAACAGCATTTCTTTACTCATACTGGTGAATATCCATATACTTGTGAGGTGTGCCAGAAAGGATTTAATCAAAAGGGTAATTTAAAAAAGCATATCCTTACTCACACTGGTGAAAAACCACATACTTGTGAAGTGTGTCAGAAAAGATTTAGTCATAAAAGTAATTTGAAGCACCATTTCTTTACTCATACTGATGAAAAGCCACATATTTGTAATGTGTGTCAGAAAGGATTTAATCAAAAGAGTTATTTAAAAAACCATATCCTTACTCATGTTGATGAAAAACCACATGCTTGTGAGGTGTGTCAAAAAGGATTTTCCCGTAAACGTGATTTAAACAAACATTTCTTTACTCATATTGGTAAAAAGCCTCATATTTGTGAAGTGTGTCACGAAGTATTTAATCGAAAGGGTAATTTAAAAAAACATATCCTTACTCACACTGGTGAAAACCACATACTTGTGAGGTAAAGATTCAGCTTCAGATTTTTCAATAGTGACCACTGGCCACTAAAAACAACATTTTTAGTTGCCATCCATAAAAAGTTGGTCAAAGATTTTTTAATGACGACAAGTGTCTAAAATCAAATTTATATTTATATGTTATACACCTGACTGTTGATGTATATTCATGGATGCTTATTCATAATACTTAAAATTATGTAGATATATACTTCTATATTATGTTTTGTGGACAGTAGACTAAAGACGTGTGGAGAGACGTGTGCCCTATTTAGAGAAAAGGCAATAACACAAAAGAAAGCAATAAATTCAAATTACAAAATTTGATTTAAATTCATTCAATTTATTTAATTTCATTCCCTAGCCATAAAACAACAGTTATAAAACTAGTATGTTTTTAAAATGAAGGTTGAAGGCAAAAACCAGAAAATAGCTTTACATTTTTAAAATATTAAAAAAGTACAAATAACACGAAAATATTAATACAGTACAGGATCTATTATCCGGACTGCTTGGGACGTCAGGCAGTCTTGATAAGGGGTATTTACGTAATTCGGAACACTTTTTCTAAAACTTACTGGAATGGTCTAAAATGTTATAGAAAATTATAATTCATTTTAAAAACATGTATTAAATAAAGATTTTTTACAATCTATATGGAAAGATATACTTGGTTAACAACAATGCATTATAGTATCAAATTTAGTGATTAAGAAAATTTTTGAAAGAAAAAAATGTCTGAAAAAAGTTGATTATTCAGGGTAGTTATTAGAAGTCTTTTTTTGAAACATTTCAACTAAAGTGGGTCCTCACCATATTCATCTAATATTTTAGCAGAAGCACCTTTGTTCATATGTTTCAAAATATTTTAAAGTACTTTTAATAAAATTAAGATGAGAAGGATGTTCATTTTTAATTGAAATGATTCAACTATGGGTGCAAATATATCAAATTCTAATTTATGCTCTTCAAATGTATTTCTAATAAACCATATAATGCTAAATGCCTGAATGAAGTAAAAAATTTTAACTTCATTATCCTAAACATATATCTCAATTTCATCAACAATATGTTTAAAAGATAATATCCCACCATATAAAGCACAAAAAATATAAAAATATTAGTGGATGGAAACAAATTGAAAAAATGGAAAATATTTAAAAATAAAACGAAATATATGAAGGAAATTTAAGAAGGATCAGTGGCTGTGAGTGCACGCGAATTCTCTCGCGGTATTTTTATCTGCTCGGTTCGCTTGTCCTATTTCAAACCCTGGAAAAATGTAGGTTTCAAGGCATTTTTAAAAATTAATATTGCTAATTAAGGCAAAAAAGCATTTGGTGGGATTTTAAACAAAAAAATGCTATTTGGTGCAATATTTGGCAAATGGCTTGTTGGCGCAGAATTTGGCATTATTTTGCCGAATTCCGGTTTTGGGAGCGTCCGGATATTGGGATGCCGGATAAGAGGTCGCGTACTGTAATTACAAATAAAGATTTGATAGGGTTGCCATGAGTGAGAAATACATAAAACAACAAAATTCTTAAGTTATGAATTGATGAATAAGAGGATAAAACAAAATTTTTGACACAATAATCCTAAAAATATTAGAAAAAATTGATTTTTTTTTTCAAAAAATAAACGAGAATGCAAAGAGATCAGTGTTTATCAGCTGAAATTTCCCTTGGCTTAAATTCGATTTGATTCTGTAAATAATTCAAAAATTTAATTTAATTAATTTTGCCTTTAAACTCAAAATGTATGAAGCTTAGAATGTACAAAAAAGAATGTTATCTCTTCTAAACAAAATATAAAAACTAAAATATGATAATTCAGTCAGATACTCTAGAATAATTAAGATATATGGGAAAGGATTATTTTAGCAGGGCACCTCAACAGCTGCAGTTGAAATAATGGCAGAACAATTAAGAACAGTTGAAATAGTGACATTTCTTTCGGTAAAAGAAACCAAAAGGGAAACAAATTTTTTTACAATAAAATGAGTTTTGTTAACAGACTGATGACATGACTGTCAACATGAAAAACTATCCATCATATTGTGTACATTACTAAGTTCGTTGACTTAAAATGGCGTTTGAGCAAAGATCAGACTGTTGATTCTGATATGAAAAAATTGATTAACCATGAAAGGGCACGTTGGCAGGAGGTTCTTTTCAGAATAGTGCAAAGTATTACATTTTTAGCGCAATAAAATTTGGCTTTCAGATGTTGCAGTGAAAAGCTTTTTCATGAACATAATGGCAATTTATTAAAACTAATTGAAATGTTGGCAAAATTTGATCCATTTATTACTGAACACGTCCAGCGTGTTCAAAGAAATGAAAATTATTCTCCCACTACCTGTGGGACATAGAATCCAAAATGAGATAATATGTTTAGAATCCAAAATGAGATAATATGTTTAGAATCCAAAATGAGATAATATGTTTAGAATCCAAAATGAGATAATATATTTATTATCTTCTGAAATATAATCTACTATCATAAAACTTATAAAAAACATCAAGTATTATTTCTTAATTTTAGATTGTACTCTGGATTCTAATCATCAAAAGTAGATAACTGTAGTCATTAGATTTGTTATGTTCAATAATGTAAAATACATAGTTGAAATAAAAGAGCATTTTCTTGGCTTTTGTAAAATTGTAGATGTAACTTCTTTCATCACTGGTCATTTGGCGGAAAATGATCTCAAAATGGAAAATATTCAAGGACAGGGTTACGACAATGGTGCGAACATGAGAGGGAAAACATTGGATTGCAAACTGAGATTTTGCAGAATATCTTTTTATATTCCGCTTATTCGCTTAATCTGGTGATTAACGATGCTGCAAAAGTGAGTTTTCAGGTAGTTGATTTACCTATTTCTCCTCTTCGACTAAAAGATGGGAAATTTTAACCCACAATATATCTAGATTTACCTTAAAAGCGATTTCAGATACTAGATGGGAAAGTCGGATTCAGGCAATAAAATCTTTATGACTCGGCTTATCAGTGAAGTGCATTTCATGAAGTAGGTCATGAAATGTGTGATAATTTGGATATAAAAAAAAGTACTAGAAAATTTTGCTAATGTAAAAGCGAAAAAGATAAAATTTTGTTAGATATTTCTTTCTCTTATCATTTTCTGTAATAAAAAATAATTAAAAATATTTTTTAATTTGTTTCCTATAAACTGAAGAGGTGTGTTCAATTCCTTTGACCTTGGCAGCAAATTTTTTTAGCACCAGGGTGGCAAATGGCCTAGGGCCGACACTGTACTTGTGAGGTGTGTCTGAAATGACTTAGTCATAAGAGTCTTTTGAAGAGATATATCTTTACTCATACTGATGAAAAACCATATACTTGTGAGGTATGTCAAAAAGGATTCAGACGAAAGGGTATGGGGGCACGACAGTGCAGTGGTTAGTACGGGGGAATTACACTCGGATGGCCCGGGTTCGATTCCTGCCACTGTCAAAACTGCCGTCGTGTTCATTCAGAGTACGATCACGTTAAACATGTGGGTCTGTAAGCCTGTCCAAGAGGTTGGTGGTAGGGAAAGGAAGGTATGGTCCCTGTGAATGCTTCCCACACTGGGTTTCAGTCTAAATTGGGTGGCACTTCCCGGCTGTCCATATAGATACCTTATACCTATCTGGTAGATCAGATGGTCTGGGTCGAAGGAGAAGAAGAGAAAAGAGTGATTTAAGTATATATTTTGATATTCATACTGGTGTGAAACCCTATACTTGCAAAATGTGCCAAAAAGGATTTAATAGACTGAGTGATTTAAATAACCACATCTGTACTCATACTGGTGAAAAGCCGCATACTTGTCAGGTGTGTCAGAAAATATTTTATTCTAAGAGTCATTTGAATAAACATATCGTTACTTATTCTGGTAAAATTTCACATACCTGTGATATACGTGTGTTACAAAACATTTAAATAAAAGGGTAATTTAATTAGACATTTCCTTACTCATATTGGTGAAAAGTTAAGATTCAGTTTTAGTTTTTTTAATAGCGGTGACTCAGAGTAAAATTTTTAATGGTCAACCAAAAGAAGTTTTTGACCAGAAACTTTTCAACAACGACAGCCATCTGTAATTTAATTTATATTGATAAGTTATATTTATATATTTATGGCTGTTGAGGTAAATTCATTATTTTAATATACTTAATTATGTAGATATATACTTCTAATTTGCTACATTTTGTGGGCAGTAGGCTAGATAGTAGTTGATTCAAATAGATTGCAAAAGCAGAAAATATTTACCCAAATAACAAAATATACTGAGGATTTTACTATACAATACAGTTTAGCATGATATTTCTTCAAAACAGCTCTTCATTTTATTAATAACATGTGTGAAAAATAGTTATTTATTTATAACATTAAGAAATTATAAAAATCTTTGTTGCAAATAGATGTAAATGTAGCAGAAATATTACTTTTTATAGTAATAGATAATTATTGTTCATCTCTCTCCAGACACAGTTTGAATCACCACTTGCATGTTTCTCATTTTGCAATCATGGAAAAACAGATAAGGAAAACCACTAATTACAAAATTTGTGACTTTATTCCAATTTTAGGACTTTGGAGGACATTTATGACCAATATGTTTTTTCGAGATTTTTGTGACCTACGGACATTTTGTGAAAAATTTTTTGCTTACGAAATTAAAATTTCTTGAATGGAAAAATAACAAGTATGGAAGTACTTTAAGGAAACAAGAAGTGGAAAATCCCAAATTTGCCAAAGAATGTTATCCCTATAAAAAAAATGCAAAATTTTGTTAGACCAAATTCGTGGCCTATGTAGGTGAGAAACATTTTAAGAGTTTTCTCTAATTTAGACAAAAACTTTGCCTAATAAACCAGTTTAATTTAGTTTATTGGAGTGTGGCTGCAGGCTCCATTCTCTCCCCCCCCTTCTCTGTGTGAAAAAATAAAGATTGATCAGTGAAGCAACATACTGCAAAAATTTTGGTCATCATAACTGTACACTTGCTCACCCCAGGTGACCTGGCCATCATGAATCTGAATCTCTAGAATGTATTCTTGCAAGCAGTGATATAAAATATTCGAGTATTTACGTTTGCAGGTATTTACGCAAAATGTTTATTTTAGTGAGCATTTGTAGTTTATCTTCAAGTTTAACTGCTCATAAACAATTGATTCATAACATGATGAGACTGAACTGATTAGTATAAAAGAAATTGAAACCATAAAAGTAAGAATTTGCCTCATTATCTTAAAAATTATCTAAACCCATTCAATATAATTTTTAAAAAAATACTGGTACTGCAATATATATACAAAAATACAATACTAACTACTTTTTATCAAGCATGCATGTTTTCCGTACATTTTTTTTTATGAGAAAGGAAACAACTAGCTTTTCCTTTATCATTATCTTGCATGGATAACTCCTATTTGTGTGTAATTTTCTTATGAACAAGGAAAACAATATATTTGATCCAGAAAATATCAATCACAATTTCACAAAGTGTTCATATATATAGCATGAAGTGTTCTAATTGTGGTCAATTTTGTTGTTACATCCAGTAACCTATGCACATGCATTATGCCCCATCTACACTCAACTTTTTTGGTTGCACTGCAATTTCTTAATTAAGAGGTATTTTAGCACATATTAATGACATTTGCTTTAGCTTAGCATATGTAAGAATTTTTTATTTATTTATTTCTTTTATGCATTTAAATTGAGATTGTTTTGTTATTTTTAATTTTAAACGTTTTATTATGCTTTTTTTATTGATTTTTTAAGTGTGAAAAAATAAACGAATTAATTAAAGTGAGTGAGTTTCATTAAAAATATGATTGGATGAATGTTGATGTAAATGAGTCCAATATAAAATTAATGAGAAGATTCTGAAATGTTACTATGTTTCATGTTTTTGAAATTTTTGAATTTTTGCAAAGTTCTTTAAGATATGAAATTTTTGTGAAGTCCCAAAATTTGAATGTGTTGGCCAATTAAAGTTGTGCTTTTAAAGTATTTATAAAATTTATAGTTTTTTAAAGTATTGTGACTTTGAAAATTATAATAATTTAAAATTTTCAGTTAAGTTAATTGCAAATCAGTATAATAACTCCCTGCTTTTCGTCAAAGTATTAAAGTGCACCAATTTGGTGTCTTTCGCCATGTTTTGATATTTACTCCTCTGTACCATAGTCATATTCGTTGTTTGAAAATGGGTTTCCCCCACCATAGTGATGCAATCGATCACATTCTGAAATATAATTTTGAATCTAGATAATAATAAATAAATTGGTATCACGTCTGATTTCAACTAACAACAAGCACACAGCTATAATAGAAGGTCTTTATTTCACTTCTTACAAGATGTACAAAATTTTTAAAAAAAGGCCAAGGGTGGTAAACTTCAAGGGTGGTAAACTTCAAGGGTGGTAAACTTCAAGGGTGATAAACTTTCTACGGCTCTTGCTCATTTTGTTGTTAAAGAAAATTTCCGGCCCATTTTTGAAAGAACTTTCCTTCTTATGCATTGTAATAACCCTCGTAATATTCTCTTTTTTGAATCCCTCTTTATTTATATTTACCGTGAGTCTCGATTTGTAATTTTGACCCCGTTCAGATTTTAAGTTATGCTTGGCAACTCATTCTCGACTCTGCAATTCAAGTCTCTTCATAGTTATCTTTGACGTCATCCTCTCGGGGATTGGGCCTGACTGCCCCATATTTTTTTACTTTGAAAATTCTGTAATAAAATTGTAAATTTTTACTGTACTTTTCGTGATTTATGCTCGATCTTTTTGAATCTGTGCAAAATGTTTTATATTATTGGATTCTCCTTAGATAAACATAAGTTTATTGATAATTGTATTTATGCAAATTTGTCACCTTTTCTGGTCTATATATGAACGATCATTTCTATTTCAATGTAGTCATTGATGAAGAGCGTATTTACGCTCGAAAGCACTCTGGGCTTTTTAAAAAAAATATTGTGCGTCTTATAAGAAGTGAAATAAAGACCTTCTATTATAGTCTAGATAATAAGTTATTAAAATGTAAAAATACAGACTGCAATACTCTAAAAAAAATTTCGGATGCACAAAAAATTAAAAAAATTAAAAAAAACTTTAAACATTTTGTGATTTTAATACTTTGAAAAAAAAATACAAAATTAAACAATACTTTGAAAATTTTCAGGACATATAAAAAACTATGAAAAACATAAAAATACAGATTAAAATATTTCAAAAAATTTTGGATCATATAAAAAATATAATAAAATACAAATTTAAAACTTTTTTCTAAGTTTCTAAAAGATGATACTTTGAAAATTTTTCGGGCCTAAAAACATTAGGATAACCATAATGATATTTTAAGCTTTACTTGAACTTTATTGTAAAAGTTCTAAATTATTATAATTTCATAAACACAAAACTTTAAAAATACTGTAAATTTTGAAAATTTTTAAGACAATAAATATTTTTAAAGCATGAAACTTAAGAAACATTTTGTAACTTTGTATATATAAAAATTGTAAACATGAGAAAACAATTTTAAAAAGACTGGAAATAGAAAACACAAGATAAATTTTAAAAAGAAGTTGAACTATCCATTATTGTGGCCTGGATGCAAGTTTCAAGAGTAGCCCAAGAAAAAAGGGCATGATTGGCTCCTGAATATACAAATTATTCATAAAGGAAAAAATTAAATCCATCATGCCCTGCTTACTGTAAAATCTCCCGAGATCCCTCAGATTGTATCCACAACTGTCTTTATGTAGAGCCCAAATCAGTTTTATACTCCACATTATATAGAAATATATTTGCCCAAAATTCATTTATACATGCTTGCCAAATTCACAATACATTATCCAACATGTTTTACAGAAGCATATTCACCAAAATTCATTTGTGCGCTCTTACTACTCACAAATAAACTTGATATAAACAAAGAACATGTACTATAATCCCTTACATATGGCATGCACTAATCCAAACATTGTTAAAATATTCTAAAATACTGTTTTATTAAATTAAAAATTGCAGTAATCATTAAAGCAGAATGCTGGCTGGATATAATACATGTGCATAGCTTAACAGATTTGACGACAAAATAGATTGCAATTAGAATGCTTGGATCCAACTGAACAGTTAATGAGATTGGAACTATTTTGTTGATCAAGCAAGTTAATATTTAAGCTCAAAATTCGACCTTTTTTTTTAATATCCTGATTTAGAAATATTTTTCAATACTACAGAAATGTTTTAAGTGTCGTGTTAAGTATGATTACTTATATGGCCTGAAAATATTTCTTATATGTCCTGAGTATTTTATTTTGTATTTCAACTTTATTTTTAATTTAAAATAGCTTATCTTTTAAATTTAAAATTATATTTCATAATGTAGTAAATTACAATGTCACTTTGCGAGATAGGAACCAGTTTCAAATCACAGGAAAACATGCCAACTTGGTATACTTTTGTATTTAAAATAAAAGTGGGATTTATTCTGCAGGTTTAGTGGCTATTTTTAGTTTTTCTTCAGGTTTAACTGCTTATTTACCCCAAAACAGTTTATTTATAACATATGATGACTGAATTGAATAGTATTGAAATGAAAATAATGTAGTTTATTATCTTAAAAAAAAAGTCAGTATTTCAAGATTACTAATAGAATAGTTTCCCAATCTGTTGTTGCTGCCTGCCCTCCATTGTTTAGCATCAGCTAGACACTGTTCATTAACCTGTTAACTCTCGGGAAAACAGGAGCAAGTAAGGGCTCAGATAAAATCTTTTATGAGTTGCAGACAGTCGAGTATATGCTCTGAGGAATCCTGCTGAACACTACATCTGCTGCGGAATGAGAAAACCTTACAGCCATGACTATAAGAGAGACTCTTAATGTGGCCATTGGCAAATCTGGATAGTGCCATCTGGTCTTTTCTTTCATAATTAAGACCAAGGGAACTAACAGAGCAATCCCTCTGATACTAATAAAGTGGACGAGCCAAGTATTTTTATCCAAATTTTTCCTTCAAGAGTACAGTTCTAAGAAGGTAAGGGAATTTGGGTGAACCAAAGATTCCCCACTGCCCTCCTTACTATGCTATTGGTAATATCATTACCATATATATCCACATGAAAAGGTAATTTCTCAATCTAAATCCATTCAATATAATTTAAAATACTTGTAGCACTACTAGGGACGTAAGTGGGCAATCTTGGCAGGGGGGGGGGGGAATTTTTTGACTAATATTGAACATTTCTGACTGTACAAACAAGTGAGTAAACTTTTGTTTTTGAGCGAGTGCATTACTGTTCTACTGACCTTAGTGTAGTACAAAGTCTACACGGCAATTATATGTTTTAATTTTCGAATGTTTTGTGTATATGTCCAAATCATACCCCAATTAAAAAAAAAAAAAATTCAGAACCAAATTTTTGGTTTTGAGACTGTTTTGATGGGTTTTTTTTATACATAATTGTATATTTTTTTAATTATTGGATGTGTTATGCAAATGCCCAGAACTTTAGTTGCCATTTAAAAGAAGGCAAGGTTTTGGAACAAGAATTAGCAGAATTTTAAATATACTTGAAAAAGGATTAAATTTTGTACATTTTGGGATTGTTTTTCGAATGCCTTTCACATTCCCAGATGATTGCCTGCCTAGCACTTAAAAACCCCTCGAGTTTCTATGCCAAGAATTGGCTGTGTAAATTGCGGAACATGCATCTTTCTCTTGCTAAATTTGGATCTTTTATTTGATTTTTGTGAATAATTAAAACTTTATTAATTTTTTCTAATTATCGAATGCACTTTGCACATTTCCAAATAATTTCCTCAAAAAAAAAAAAAAAAAAAAAAGCTAATTTCTAGGTCAAAAATTAGCTTTGTAAAACATGGAATGTTCATAATAGCATACATACATTGTCCAAAGAAAATTAATATGATATGATTTGCAGTGCTCATAAGGGGTTGCTGTTTCTTCATTTTCCCAATATTTGTTTTCAAAAAATCGTTCAGACACGGACATAAAAATAAAAAATTTCCAAATTGTCCACCAGAAAATTTACCTGCATGTGGATATACACATATTCTTATATACATTTAGATTGTATTTTTTAGGTTATCTGATATTTATTTCGCCACATCCAAAACAGGAAGATTAACTCAATTCTACAGAAAATTGTATGTATCTTCGCATTCGAACAAATTTTTTTTTAATTACTACATTTGTTTTTAGAAAACACATGAAAGCAACAAATGCATCTCTCTTAATAAAGTTCGGAGGACTGTGGTTTCTCTCTGGTAGATTGCACATGCCTGAGCTCACTCCTAGAGAAATGATCGTTTATTTTCTTTATTTTTTTTCCATGTTTGTGAATCGTATGCGTATAAATTTGATTTGAAACTAATATTGAGCTATACAGCATTTTTCAACATTTGTTATAGTTTCATGTAAATTTATGGAAAATTAAAGAATTTTGATGCACAATTTGGACCACAGTGGACTTTTTCTCATTTTGGAGTTCTGGTATTAAATTAAATTTCCAAAAGGAGTTCCGAGATCAAAAAACTTCGAAAAACAGTGAACTATAATATACAACTGCAGTGAGTGCATATCACACTTTAACATTGTTTGGCTGCAGTTCCCTTCAGAGCTGGCGAAAATCATCCGCGCATGAGGACACGATTCTGTATTCTTCAAGCAGTAAAGCGGGTGCTTCTCTAAGACCTAAATATATGGGTTACAAGAGGTTGATGGTAGGAGGAGGGTACGGTACCTGTGGCTGAATCTCCACTGGATTGTAATCTAAATTGAATAAGAGTATCCCAGCCATCCAAACAGATACCTTACACTTTTGGGTAAGTCGTACAGTCTGGGTCAAAAGAGGAAAGATCTCCCCTAGTTGTTGCAAGCCAATCTGATGACTCACTTGTACGTCAACGATATTCTTCAGCTGATTGTTTTGCCTGTGCTGTCGAGTCACCTAGGTTCCATTTACCAACAAGACAAAACTCGAACATATACTGCACAACTTTCTCAATAATGTCTTCAAGGATTTAATACCCTCCTATGGCCATCCAGGTCCCCCGACCTATCAGCAATAGAGAAAGTCTGGGACATGCTGTAACAGGAATTGCAGCCTTCTCAGAATACCACTGAAATAGCTGATCAGTTGCAAAATTTGTGGCAGAATCTACCGCAGAGGGACATAAGTAACCTAACTGACCCTATGCCGCACCAAATATCGACTTGTATCGCCAATTACCACTTACTAAAACATCAGCTTCTTATCACCATTTCTTAATAAAACACTTTTAATTGACCCCAAATTCTAATCATTTGCATATTTCTTCAAAAGACGTTGCCGAGCTGTTGGCTCAATTGGCTGTAGGCTCAATTTTTTATGGGTGCATATAATTTTTTGCAACAGAGTGTATATAGCTTCATTGTTTTTTCAGTAGTAGTTTGAACGAATTTTTAATCACCTTTCTAAAAGTGCAGTGTCAGTATGTCAAAGCACCAAATGCAATCTCGAAGGCTGAAAAAACTTCTGTTTCCTAATTCTACCCTGCTGAATCCAAATCTAAAAAGTCGTTTTCCAAATTGACCTTTTGATCTGTGAAAATAGCCTCTCAAAGTTTGGCCCTTTTTGCTATTTTCATGTTTATAATCTCAAGTCGAAGGTGTTGTCACAACATGGTGCAATTACATGGTTATGAGAACTCAATGCTTGAAGAAATGAAAGGAAAACTATATTTTCAGCTCATGGAGTTAGAGGTGAGACCACCTCCATGATTCAGCTGACTAGGAAAGTTCATTTTGAGAGGTCATCCCAATTTAAAAATTCAGAATATGAATATCTAAGCCATGGAGTTAGAGAGACTTGTTTTTTGCTTTATCTTCAAAATCACCTTGTAAACAATGCAATTATACAAATTTTGTTTACAGATAGATTGGTTGGAGCTGAATTATTGCCTATAAATTTAGTCTCTTTTCTTCCATAATATGGCATACCTGCCAAATCTCCCGATTTTTCCGGGAGTCTCCCGAATTTTGAGGCAATCTCCCGAACTCCCGAAAAATTCCTAAATCTCCCGAATTTTTACAATAATTAGAAAAAATTCCTGCAAAAGGGATTTTCCTAAAAAAATCCCTATGCAGACGTGCCAACTCTCCGGATTTTGGTCGGAGACTCCGGATTTTTCATTACTTCTCAGGCCTCCGGATTACTAACGAAATTCTCCGGCGTTTTTTGTTGGAAATTTATCAATTAATCAGACATGGTATAATTCCTCGAAAACACCAATTTTCCGCATTTTTAGCACTGATTTTTATCATTCCCGGGATCGTAGCAAATCCATAATACAATGCAGAGTAATGCCAATCAAATTAACGGAGATTTACGGCCGCGTGTATTGTAAATTAAGATCTCGATCGCTTATTTTATGAAAGTATTAAACATACTTCTTCAGAGGTTATTGATCATAAATCGCTAAAATGTTATTTTGTTCATTAATTTCGCATAAACACTGCGATTGCGCAATTCAGTTTGTTCTCATGAATCGCCGAGAGTACAATAGTATCTTTTTCCATCCATCTCAATCTTCTAAATATTGCATTTTTGATTGACTAAACTAGCATATTTTCATATTCTGATTAATTATTATGGTTAATTTCTTAATTATTTTCGCATAAATAATGCGATTGCGCAATTCAGTTGCTTCGCGTGAATTGCCGAGAGTAAGTTAGTATCTTTTTCCATCCATCTCCATCATTTAAATGTTGCATATTAGATCAGCTAAACTAGCTTATTTTCATATTCTGATTAATTATTGTGGTTAATTTTTTAATTATTTTCGCATAAATAGTGCGATTGCGCAATTCAGTTACTTCGCGTGAATTGCCGAGAGTACGTTAGTATCTTTTTCCATCCATCTCCATCATTTAAATGTTGCATATTAGATTGACTAAACTAGCTTATTTTCATATTATGGCTAATTATTAGGATTAATTTTTTTGATTATTTTTGCATAATCCAAATTTTTCTATTTTGAAAAATCGGTATGAACTCTGAAGGGATAGTAAAGAATTTAGTAAGGAGTTCTTAAAAAAAGCAAAAAGAGCTACTACTTTATTTTTAAGTAGTAAGAAGGATTGAATTTGACATTTTTTAATTATATAGAACTTTTACGTGCTGTATTTTTACTTACCAAAAGATTTCTTTTATTCAATATTTTATCTGCAGAGAAGTGTTTCTGTGTCAAAGACATGTGAATGATTATTAAACAGTAACCAATGACATTTTTCTTTATGCATCATATTCAGTGTAATGAACATTGTTATAGACTCTGATGAGAATAACTCTAACGAATGTGTTTATTTTTTAAAAGATGATTTAATTCTTTTGTATTCGTTGAAATTAAATTGTGTTTATAGATACAATTCAGATTTTTTATCATATTTGTCTATTTTTTATGGTGCAGTTTTGTAGTAGAGGGAAAAAATCCCTATTCTGTCTTGAAAATTCCCTTTTATGCTTTCTGTAAAAAAAGAAATTGTTATCGCGCTGTGCGATTTTTCGATTTTTGTCGCAAATTGCAAATATTTAAAAATCTCCCTAATTTTCATTTTCCGAGGTTGGCAGCTATGATATGGCCAGACTAATTAAAAACTTAAGATGAAAAGTTTGAGATATTAAACTTGGTAAATTGGTTTGTTAAGGTTATAGGGGGCGTAAATTCATTGCGTTATGTTAGGAGTCGGTATAGTGTGTATGTTTTGATAGGAGTCGTAGCATTTAATTCTTGAATTTTACTTTTCGCCATTCATGGAAACAAAGCAGATGAAAGATATGAAATGATTTAAATTGAGAAGTTTTCTTATTTCTCGAATTTTAAAGATATGATTTATATTTTTCAAAATGAAATACAATTCTTTGTCATTAAAAGCATTCTGTGAAAAAATCATCTGACTCAGATAACAACAACCATAATCCCGATTATTACCTCCCTGCTTTTCGTTCAATTCTAAAGGTGGCCCAGCGCAATGGGAAAAATTAAAATTTGAAGATAGCAAAGCACGCACTGTCAGAGTCAATAAGTGTTGGCTGGGTTATGAAAGTACACAAGTCCAGTTTTAAAGAAAAACTTCGTTCACTTTATTTGGTGAAAAACACAACTCGGCATATTACACGTACCTGGTAATTTTCCATGCCGTAAAACATCAAAAATATACTATGTACAAAAGATTTTTAGTTGTAAATGACTAGACAGAGATTCCTTGAAGCATTTGGTAGTAAGTTACTATACTACCTCTATCACTTGCGTGTATTTCAGCCACCATCACTTGGCAAAGGGAAACCAAAGGATAGAACATCAGGTAAATATTTAAAGCGGCTTCTGAACGTTTGTAAGTAAATTTAACGTTCAATACATGCTGGTCCAAACTGACCACATCTGCATCCGTTTCGACTATTCACCGTCGTCAAACGATATTCCGCAGTACTTCAGTCAAAAACATTTCTGTCTGTCTGCATCAGACCATCAGTGTCTATCTCGTCTGACTTCTTCAGACGTCTGATCTCGATCGAACCTTTCGACCTTCTCATTTGCTTCAAGAAACCTCTGCCCTATATATCCGAGAATGGACAGTTCCGGAAACGCCCCCGGATATGCAAATCAGATGCGTACGCATTGAGAACTGATTTGCATGAAACCTCATGTTGAAAAACGTCACGGTTCACGTCGGTGAACGGGAAGAGTCGTTCATATTAAATTTGCATAAACGCCCGTTCACAGGAACGTGAATCGCGATGTATTGATTATTTCCAACAATCGGCCCCCTCATGCAAATCCTTAAGTCTCAATGCATATGCAAAAGAAAACTTACTCTGAGAAACCAAGGTATATCAATAAACATCAAGGCCCCCAGTATCCTATCAAACATATAATGAAGAAAAAAATGTAAAGTATTATATCATTATTAAATTTAAAATAAAATGCATAAGTACTTATAGCATCTGAAAAATAGTCAAGTATTGTCGACAATATTGTAACAACAACATTTCACATCAAGTAGAAATTTATATACAACACAACTTCAATGCTTAAGAATCAGCATTCAAAAATTGAAATTTTAGTTTAAATTTAATTATAAGTATCCAAAATTTAAGTATAAGCACATTATCATATTAAACAAGTTAACTTTAAAAGATTAAGATTTTGTATAAGCATAGAATTTAAGTTTACTTTAAATTTGAGTATAAACACTATAATTCAAAAAGCTTAAAAAAATTTAGTCTATTAACACAATATAAGTATACATAATTAATACTATTAGACTGCATTGATATACCAAATATTTAAAAATACATGATGCAAGTAATTAGATAATAAAATTCCTTTATCAAAACTTTCAACACATACTTTTTACCAAGTTGAAAAATACAAAATTTTATACACATAAGCTATTATCTAGCATCATGTGGGTCATGGAAAATGGATGTACATACAAAGGTGTAAAGTGAAAAAGATTCAATATCACAAAAATTTATACTCAAGATATACTATCTTATATCAATGAGGTTTAAGATAAACAATAATGTATATATATGACATCTTTTAAAAAAAAATTCCCAAGTTGTAAATTCAATTTAGTATTTAAAATTTTCTTTAGACTAAACATTTAATCTCAAAAAGTTTTGATTTAGTTTTTAAAAATTTTATTACAAAATTTAAGTATTATTTCCTTAGTCATTGGTTTAGTAAAGTGATCTGCTAAGTTATCTTTACTATTTACAAATTTAACATTAAAAGATTCATTGACTATTAAATTTCTTAGGAAATGATATCTAACATCAATATGCTTAGTTCTATTGTTTTCAATTGGAGAGTTAGAAAAATTAATGGCTGCTTGGTTGTCGCTAAAAATAACACTGTTACTTTTATTAAAGTTTAACCCAAGTAAATGACATTCTTCAATTATGTTTTGTACCCATACCATTTCCTTAGCGGCTTCAGTTAGTGATACGTATTCAGCTTCCATGGTTGATAAGCTGACACACTTATGTTTAAAGGTACGCCAAGAAATAGGTACATTGTCAATAAAGAGTATCATGCCTCCAAGTGAAACACGGTCATCTCGGTTTGCAGCAAAGTCAGAATCTGAATAACAATTCAATTTTAACTCCTGAATGTTAGATAAATTCAACATATAGTTTTTAGTCTTTTCAACATATCCTAAAAGTCTTAACAATGCATCCCAATGCTTAATTCCAGGGATTTCTTGAAATTGAGATAATATATTGATGGCGTAACAAATATCAGGTCTAGTCCTACTAGATATAAAAGCCAAACACCCAATTAAGCTCCTGTAAGGAAAACTTTGCATTTGCTTTATTTCTTCACTTGTCTTTGGACAATCTATTTTACTTAGAATATTCCCTTTAGAAATGGGAAGTGAAGTAACTGGATATTTATACTGTTGAAACATTTGACATACTTTATCTATATACTGACTTTGATGTATAAAAAATTTATTGTCACACTCTTTAAATTCCACGCCTAAAAGTTTTCTAATTTTTCCTAATACCTTGATATCAAATTCTATGCTAAGTAATGAAACAATGTGGTCTATGTCCCTTTGATATTTTGAGAAGAGAATTATGTCATCCACATAGACTAGCATAAGAACTTTGCTATTGTAAATATATGCACAATTACACCATTGAAGTTTTAAAAAATTTAATTCTTTTAATTTGGTGTCAAGTTCATTAAACCATTCTCTTCCACTTTGATGAAGACCGTAAATGGCTTTCTTCAACAAACAAACATAATCAGGCTGTTCCTGATTGACATAACCTTGAGGCTGTTTCATATATACCTTTTGACTCAATTTAGCATAGAGATAGGCAGATTTGATATCTAATTGGAAATGCATCCAGCCAAGCATGCATACGAAAATTGAGAAGAATGCTCTAATTAAGTTGAAGTTAACAACAGGGCTAAAAACTTCATCGTATGATTCTCCCTTTTTCTGACCATACCCCTGGGCTACCAAACGAGCTTTAAACCTCTTGATTTTCCCATTCCCGTCTTTCTTAATGGTGTAGACCCATCTACTGCCTATATGCTTTTGTGAGGTGGATGCAGGAACTAGTTCCCAGACACCCCTCTCTTGCATTACGGCCATTTCTTCATCCATAGCATTACACCATTTTTCGGACTGAGAAGATTTAATAGCAGCGTTGTACCCTTTTGGTATATTTATTTCAATATTGCTTGCTTCTGGTCTGCCTCTGACCCTTTTAAGACCTTTATTTTCCCGAAAATTAAACAGTTGCTGATCAAATTGTATATTCCTTTTATCACAATATTTCTTAACATCATTGTGTGACCTCAGCCTTTTATTATCTCCTTGAGCGTAATAATACACATCGGTTCTACTCCCATCGGGTCTTGGAACCGTCTTTCGCTGCCAAGCAATATCCGAGCAAGGAGTCATACTGGAGTCAGCAGGAGAGTCCGTTTCCTCACTGGATTCAGACGGATCGTCACCAGTGTCTTCACTCTCTCCTGCCCCCCCATCAGACTGCTCTCTCGGATATTCCCCGTCGGAGTATTCTGAAAGGTTATCTCTTGATATCCCTGAGGAGATATTTCTGGGACAAATTGGGTCCAGGATGCCTTCCACTACATCACCCTCATCAAACCTCACATTGCAGGTCTCAATTGTTCGTTTCTCCCCTGACAAAAATATCCTATAGCCCTTAGTTTTAGTAGCATAGCCTACCATCACCCCTTCTGTAGCTTTCATGTCTAACTTCTTTCTGAGCTGACTGGGTTTGCCTACATATGCTCTACAACCAAAGGTTCTAAGATGTTTGACTGAAGGTTTTCTACCACTGTAGAGTTCATGTGGAGTTTTTGTCTTAAATTTGTGACATATTCGATTTTTAGTGTATGTAAAACACAATATTGCTTCCGCCCAGAATCTGTCATGCAATTTGCAGTCGTTCAACATGGCTCTAACACAGTCAAATGCGGTTAAGTTGAATCGCTCTGATACTCCATTTTGCTGTGGGGTATATGTGTTAGTCCTCTCAGCCTTAATACCGATACCCTTCAGGTAATTTTTGAACTTATCATGGCAGAATTCCATCCCATTATCCGTCCGGATACATAGAATTTTAGTACCTAACTGCCTTTCTTCTCTGGCCTGAAACTCTTTAAAATGTGAAAATACTTCTGACTTCTGTTTCATGAGGTAAACAAAAACTTTTCTACTATAATCATCTGTTATAGTTAAGACATACTTGTTCCCACCATATGAGGCTGTGGGTAAGGGACCACACACATCCATGTGTAACAATTGCAATGGTTTAGTGGACCTTATCCTACCGGTGGGTTTATACGATACTCTCCTAGACTTAGCCAATTTACACGATTTACAATTTAACTTTTTGTATTTAAGCCTAGGAAGTCCGTTTACGGCAGAAACTTTGCTGGTTTGGAGAAGATATTCAGCGTTTATGTGGCAATATCGTTTATGCCAAAGACAGTTTGTACTATTAAGTTCAGTTACTGAACTGCTAGGCTTAGATATTGAACTATTCACATTTTCATTCTGCTTAGTTTTTGTTTTGTCAGATTTAAATTTAGTTTCTTTAGGATTAGGTGCTATTTTTACTTTGTCTATTTTTCTGGAAGCACTAGGATCCCTATCCTTGGATTTCTTATCCTTTTTGTGTTTCTTGTCTCCATCTCGATCCCTATCTTTAGATTGACGGTTTTCTACGTTATGTTGTTCCTGGGTACTATACTTAGGTTTTAAAAAATATAACCCATTCTTTCTTTTTGCATAAAAGAATTTCTCCCCTTTAGGTGTAAAAAACCATAGAACCCCATTAGCTCCATTAAAACTAAAATTTTGTTCCTCAAGAACAGATGCAGCTAATAAATTTCTCCTAAGTTTAGGAGAATACATAACATTTTCCAATTTGATAATACTTTGCTTATCCTTAAATTGGACATACATTTCCACCGTCCCGATAGCCTCAACTGGACTTTCGACAACCCCTACTGCTAGCGACATTGAAGTGCCTTTGCACTCATTAAATTTTGAAAATAACTTAATGTTATTACAGAAATGTCGCGTAGCAGCAGTGTCTACTACCCAGCTGAGTCTATCGCTAGGATCGATTACAGTATTAGCCTCAATCTGTGGAGACCCAAGAAATTCCACAATACTAGATCCATTATTTCTACTGCAATTAGATTTAGTATGACCTAGTTTGTTACACTTAAAACACTTAATTTTACTTTTAGAAATATTTACATTATGACTAGAAGTATTTACATTAGACACATTATGAGATACATTTGGAAGTTTAGACACTTTTACTCTATTTACAAATTTCTTAGAAGTAAAATATGCAGAATTTGAACTCACAGTTTTGGAAAAGTCACTTGCTTGCTGCCTCAGCCGGCTCTCCTCCGCTGCTAGCTCTGCTTGTATTTTGCTGAGCTTGAAGTCCGAGTCATTCCATCGATATATAATTTGAACGATACCTCGGAATTCTTCCGGAAGGTACCGAATCGACTGGAATGCTACATATAGGTCTTCAATGGGGTGTTTCGCGTCTTTAAGCCTCGTCACGGCCTTCCGCAGTCTTGAGCAAAAAATGTCAACAGGGTCGTCTGGCTCCGGCCGGATGTCGAAGAACTCATCTAGTAATCTAACCAGGTTGGCTCGGGAAGGCGCTTGAAAATGTTCTTTCAAGGTATTTCATACTTGACTAGGTTCGTCGGTGACGTTTATCAACTCCTTGTATTCCGAGGATAAACTTTGATAAATGATGGCGAGCGCTCGGTCTTTCCGGCGATAAAAATCATCGTAGTCGCGGCGACTTGCATCTTCCTCGATAGGCTTAGCACTTCCATCTACGTGTCCGAAACATCCTTCTCCCTTGAGGACGAATGAGATGTCGGTACGCCAGGTGACGTAGTTGTCCCGCGTCAGCAACTCCGTTCTACTTGCCTCCATGGCCACTCGTAGTTTTTGAAGAAGCAGAAGCAAAAGTTCTTGTACACTGTTTACGTTTACACTGTTGCGTTTCGTTGTTCACACGAACTTCAAAATGGTGCCAGGTGCGGCCCCCATCTGAACACTGGAACGATTTCTTTAAAGATACTTGCACTTATGACTCTATTGGGCGTTGAACTGGCCCATAACCGTTTCTCTTGGAAAATTTAAAATTTGAAGATAGCAAAGCACGCACTGTCAGAGTCAATAAGTGTTGGCTGGGTTATGAAAGTACACAAGTCCAGTTTTAAAGAAAAACTTCGTTCACTTTATTTGGTGAAAAACACAACTCGGCATATTACACGTACCTGGTAATTTTCCATGCCGTAAAACATCAAAAATATACTATGTACAAAAGATTTTTAGTTGTAAATGACTAGACAGAGATTCCTTGAAGCATTTGGTAGTAAGTTACTATACTACCTCTATCACTTGCGTGTATTTCAGCCACCATCACTTGGCAAAGGGAAACCAAAGGATAGAACATCAGGTAAATATTTAAAGCGGCTTCTGAACGTTTGTAAGTAAATTTAACGTTCAATACATGCTGGTCCAAACTGACCACATCTGCATCCGTTTCGACTATTCACCGTCGTCAAACGATATTCCGCAGTACTTCAGTCAAAAACATTTCTGTCTGTCTGCATCAGACCATCAGTGTCTATCTCGTCTGACTTCTTCAGACGTCTGATCTCGATCGAACCTTTCGACCTTCTCATTTGCTTCAAGAAACCTCTGCCCTATATATCCGAGAATGGACAGTTCCGGAAACGCCCCCGGATATGCAAATCAGATGCGTACGCATTGAGAACTGATTTGCATGAAACCTCATGTTGAAAAACGTCACGGTTCACGTCGGTGAACGGGAAGAGTCGTTCATATTAAATTTGCATAAACGCCCGTTCACAGGAACGTGAATCGCGATGTATTGATTATTTCCAACAATCGGCCCCCTCATGCAAATCCTTAAGTCTCAATGCATATGCAAAAGAAAACTTACTCTGAGAAACCAAGGTATATCAATAAACATCAAGGCCCCCAGTATCCTATCAAACATATAATGAAGAAAAAAATGTAAAGTATTATATCATTATTAAATTTAAAATAAAATGCATAAGTACTTATAGCATCTGAAAAATAGTCAAGTATTGTCGACAATATTGTAACAACAACATTTCACATCAAGTAGAAATTTATATACAACACAACTTCAATGCTTAAGAATCAGCATTCAAAAATTGAAATTTTAGTTTAAATTTAATTATAAGTATCCAAAATTTAAGTATAAGCACATTATCATATTAAACAAGTTAACTTTAAAAGATTAAGATTTTGTATAAGCATAGAATTTAAGTTTACTTTAAATTTGAGTATAAACACTATAATTCAAAAAGCTTAAAAAAATTTAGTCTATTAACACAATATAAGTATACATAATTAATACTATTAGACTGCATTGATATACCAAATATTTAAAAATACATGATGCAAGTAATTAGATAATAAAATTCCTTTATCAAAACTTTCAACACATACTTTTTACCAAGTTGAAAAATACAAAATTTTATACACATAAGCTATTATCTAGCATCATGTGGGTCATGGAAAATGGATGTACATACAAAGGTGTAAAGTGAAAAAGATTCAATATCACAAAAATTTATACTCAAGATATACTATCTTATATCAATGAGGTTTAAGATAAACAATAATGTATATATATGACATCTTTTAAAAAAAAATTCCCAAGTTGTAAATTCAATTTAGTATTTAAAATTTTCTTTAGACTAAACATTTAATCTCAAAAAGTTTTGATTTAGTTTTTAAAAATTTTATTACAAAATTTAAGTATTATTTCCTTAGTCATTGGTTTAGTAAAGTGATCTGCTAAGTTATCTTTACTATTTACAAATTTAACATTAAAAGATTCATTGACTATTAAATTTCTTAGGAAATGATATCTAACATCAATATGCTTAGTTCTATTGTTTTCAATTGGAGAGTTAGAAAAATTAATGGCTGCTTGGTTGTCGCTAAAAATAACACTGTTACTTTTATTAAAGTTTAACCCAAGTAAATGACATTCTTCAATTATGTTTTGTACCCATACCATTTCCTTAGCGGCTTCAGTTAGTGATACGTATTCAGCTTCCATGGTTGATAAGCTGACACACTTATGTTTAAAGGTACGCCAAGAAATAGGTACATTGTCAATAAAGAGTATCATGCCTCCAAGTGAAACACGGTCATCTCGGTTTGCAGCAAAGTCAGAATCTGAATAACAATTCAATTTTAACTCCTGAATGTTAGATAAATTCAACATATAGTTTTTAGTCTTTTCAACATATCCTAAAAGTCTTAACAATGCATCCCAATGCTTAATTCCAGGGATTTCTTGAAATTGAGATAATATATTGATGGCGTAACAAATATCAGGTCTAGTCCTACTAGATATAAAAGCCAAACACCCAATTAAGCTCCTGTAAGGAAAACTTTGCATTTGCTTTATTTCTTCACTTGTCTTTGGACAATCTATTTTACTTAGAATATTCCCTTTAGAAATGGGAAGTGAAGTAACTGGATATTTATACTGTTGAAACATTTGACATACTTTATCTATATACTGACTTTGATGTATAAAAAATTTATTGTCACACTCTTTAAATTCCACGCCTAAAAGTTTTCTAATTTTTCCTAATACCTTGATATCAAATTCTATGCTAAGTAATGAAACAATGTGGTCTATGTCCCTTTGATATTTTGAGAAGAGAATTATGTCATCCACATAGACTAGCATAAGAACTTTGCTATTGTAAATATATGCACAATTACACCATTGAAGTTTTAAAAAATTTAATTCTTTTAATTTGGTGTCAAGTTCATTAAACCATTCTCTTCCACTTTGATGAAGACCGTAAATGGCTTTCTTCAACAAACAAACATAATCAGGCTGTTCCTGATTGACATAACCTTGAGGCTGTTTCATATATACCTTTTGACTCAATTTAGCATAGAGATAGGCAGATTTGATATCTAATTGGAAATGCATCCAGCCAAGCATGCATACGAAAATTGAGAAGAATGCTCTAATTAAGTTGAAGTTAACAACAGGGCTAAAAACTTCATCGTATGATTCTCCCTTTTTCTGACCATACCCCTGGGCTACCAAACGAGCTTTAAACCTCTTGATTTTCCCATTCCCGTCTTTCTTAATGGTGTAGACCCATCTACTGCCTATATGCTTTTGTGAGGTGGATGCAGGAACTAGTTCCCAGACACCCCTCTCTTGCATTACGGCCATTTCTTCATCCATAGCATTACACCATTTTTCGGACTGAGAAGATTTAATAGCAGCGTTGTACCCTTTTGGTATATTTATTTCAATATTGCTTGCTTCTGGTCTGCCTCTGACCCTTTTAAGACCTTTATTTTCCCGAAAATTAAACAGTTGCTGATCAAATTGTATATTCCTTTTATCACAATATTTCTTAACATCATTGTGTGACCTCAGCCTTTTATTATCTCCTTGAGCGTAATAATACACATCGGTTCTACTCCCATCGGGTCTTGGAACCGTCTTTCGCTGCCAAGCAATATCCGAGCAAGGAGTCATACTGGAGTCAGCAGGAGAGTCCGTTTCCTCACTGGATTCAGACGGATCGTCACCAGTGTCTTCACTCTCTCCTGCCCCCCCATCAGACTGCTCTCTCGGATATTCCCCGTCGGAGTATTCTGAAAGGTTATCTCTTGATATCCCTGAGGAGATATTTCTGGGACAAATTGGGTCCAGGATGCCTTCCACTACATCACCCTCATCAAACCTCACATTGCAGGTCTCAATTGTTCGTTTCTCCCCTGACAAAAATATCCTATAGCCCTTAGTTTTAGTAGCATAGCCTACCATCACCCCTTCTGTAGCTTTCATGTCTAACTTCTTTCTGAGCTGACTGGGTTTGCCTACATATGCTCTACAACCAAAGGTTCTAAGATGTTTGACTGAAGGTTTTCTACCACTGTAGAGTTCATGTGGAGTTTTTGTCTTAAATTTGTGACATATTCGATTTTTAGTGTATGTAAAACACAATATTGCTTCCGCCCAGAATCTGTCATGCAATTTGCAGTCGTTCAACATGGCTCTAACACAGTCAAATGCGGTTAAGTTGAATCGCTCTGATACTCCATTTTGCTGTGGGGTATATGTGTTAGTCCTCTCAGCCTTAATACCGATACCCTTCAGGTAATTTTTGAACTTATCATGGCAGAATTCCATCCCATTATCCGTCCGGATACATAGAATTTTAGTACCTAACTGCCTTTCTTCTCTGGCCTGAAACTCTTTAAAATGTGAAAATACTTCTGACTTCTGTTTCATGAGGTAAACAAAAACTTTTCTACTATAATCATCTGTTATAGTTAAGACATACTTGTTCCCACCATATGAGGCTGTGGGTAAGGGACCACACACATCCATGTGTAACAATTGCAATGGTTTAGTGGACCTTATCCTACCGGTGGGTTTATACGATACTCTCCTAGACTTAGCCAATTTACACGATTTACAATTTAACTTTTTGTATTTAAGCCTAGGAAGTCCGTTTACGGCAGAAACTTTGCTGGTTTGGAGAAGATATTCAGCGTTTATGTGGCAATATCGTTTATGCCAAAGACAGTTTGTACTATTAAGTTCAGTTACTGAACTGCTAGGCTTAGATATTGAACTATTCACATTTTCATTCTGCTTAGTTTTTGTTTTGTCAGATTTAAATTTAGTTTCTTTAGGATTAGGTGCTATTTTTACTTTGTCTATTTTTCTGGAAGCACTAGGATCCCTATCCTTGGATTTCTTATCCTTTTTGTGTTTCTTGTCTCCATCTCGATCCCTATCTTTAGATTGACGGTTTTCTACGTTATGTTGTTCCTGGGTACTATACTTAGGTTTTAAAAAATATAACCCATTCTTTCTTTTTGCATAAAAGAATTTCTCCCCTTTAGGTGTAAAAAACCATAGAACCCCATTAGCTCCATTAAAACTAAAATTTTGTTCCTCAAGAACAGATGCAGCTAATAAATTTCTCCTAAGTTTAGGAGAATACATAACATTTTCCAATTTGATAATACTTTGCTTATCCTTAAATTGGACATACATTTCCACCGTCCCGATAGCCTCAACTGGACTTTCGACAACCCCTACTGCTAGCGACATTGAAGTGCCTTTGCACTCATTAAATTTTGAAAATAACTTAATGTTATTACAGAAATGTCGCGTAGCAGCAGTGTCTACTACCCAGCTGAGTCTATCGCTAGGATCGATTACAGTATTAGCCTCAATCTGTGGAGACCCAAGAAATTCCACAATACTAGATCCATTATTTCTACTGCAATTAGATTTAGTATGACCTAGTTTGTTACACTTAAAACACTTAATTTTACTTTTAGAAATATTTACATTATGACTAGAAGTATTTACATTAGACACATTATGAGATACATTTGGAAGTTTAGACACTTTTACTCTATTTACAAATTTCTTAGAAGTAAAATATGCAGAATTTGAACTCACAGTTTTGGAAAAGTCACTTGCTTGCTGCCTCAGCCGGCTCTCCTCCGCTGCTAGCTCTGCTTGTATTTTGCTGAGCTTGAAGTCCGAGTCATTCCATCGATATATAATTTGAACGATACCTCGGAATTCTTCCGGAAGGTACCGAATCGACTGGAATGCTACATATAGGTCTTCAATGGGGTGTTTCGCGTCTTTAAGCCTCGTCACGGCCTTCCGCAGTCTTGAGCAAAAAATGTCAACAGGGTCGTCTGGCTCCGGCCGGATGTCGAAGAACTCATCTAGTAATCTAACCAGGTTGGCTCGGGAAGGCGCTTGAAAATGTTCTTTCAAGGTATTTCATACTTGACTAGGTTCGTCGGTGACGTTTATCAACTCCTTGTATTCCGAGGATAAACTTTGATAAATGATGGCGAGCGCTCGGTCTTTCCGGCGATAAAAATCATCGTAGTCGCGGCGACTTGCATCTTCCTCGATAGGCTTAGCACTTCCATCTACGTGTCCGAAACATCCTTCTCCCTTGAGGACGAATGAGATGTCGGTACGCCAGGTGACGTAGTTGTCCCGCGTCAGCAACTCCGTTCTACTTGCCTCCATGGCCACTCGTAGTTTTTGAAGAAGCAGAAGCAAAAGTTCTTGTACACTGTTTACGTTTACACTGTTGCGTTTCGTTGTTCACACGAACTTCAAAATGGTGCCAGGTGCGGCCCCCATCTGAACACTGGAACGATTTCTTTAAAGATACTTGCACTTATGACTCTATTGGGCGTTGAACTGGCCCATAACCGTTTCTCTTGGAAAATTTAAAATTTGAAGATAGCAAAGCACGCACTGTCAGAGTCAATAAGTGTTGGCTGGGTTATGAAAGTACACAAGTCCAGTTTTAAAGAAAAACTTCGTTCACTTTATTTGGTGAAAAACACAACTCGGCATATTACACGTACCTGGTAATTTTCCATGCCGTAAAACATCAAAAATATACTATGTACAAAAGATTTTTAGTTGTAAATGACTAGACAGAGATTCCTTGAAGCATTTGGTAGTAAGTTACTATACTACCTCTATCACTTGCGTGTATTTCAGCCACCATCACTTGGCAAAGGGAAACCAAAGGATAGAACATCAGGTAAATATTTAAAGCGGCTTCTGAACGTTTGTAAGTAAATTTAACGTTCAATACATGCTGGTCCAAACTGACCACATCTGCATCCGTTTCGACTATTCACCGTCGTCAAACGATATTCCGCAGTACTTCAGTCAAAAACATTTCTGTCTGTCTGCATCAGACCATCAGTGTCTATCTCGTCTGACTTCTTCAGACGTCTGATCTCGATCGAACCTTTCGACCTTCTCATTTGCTTCAAGAAACCTCTGCCCTATATATCCGAGAATGGACAGTTCCGGAAACGCCCCCGGATATGCAAATCAGATGCGTACGCATTGAGAACTGATTTGCATGAAACCTCATGTTGAAAAACGTCACGGTTCACGTCGGTGAACGGGAAGAGTCGTTCATATTAAATTTGCATAAACGCCCGTTCACAGGAACGTGAATCGCGATGTATTGATTATTTCCAACAAAAAGCGTGTTTCAGGGCTTATTTAGAGAGTACGGTTTGCATATGCAGATTAAATGTGCGCCAGCATTTTCAAACCCACATCTCAATCATTTAGGAGTTTATTGTGGGCGTATTACGTCCGCGTAGCGAATGGAGTGCAAGCGCATGTGCACCCGCGCAGTGGACTATCATTGTTATTTCCAATGGAAGCTAAATCCCATTTTTGTCTAGATTAGTCTTACCGTAATGGAATTATCAAGCAGTAGTCTTGTCGCTCAACAGGAAAGCTAATGGATTGGTTGTCTTTACAGTACAGAATAATGCATTTTATGGAAAAACTTGCATCACTTATTGCTCCATATCACTAAAACCGCTCATGTTTACTCGTTCAATTCTGTTACAATGATTTTTGTGCTAGTTATTATAAAATTATAAGATAAGCATGTAACCTCAAAAGTTATTTACTTTCCTTTAGAAAGGCCTTCTGGAAAAGCATTTTTCCTGAAAGCTTATCTAGCACAATTCTGTTCTTTCTTTTACTTATTGCATTTGAAAACTTTTGAAATTAACTTTATATAAATTATTTAACTTTCTAGTAAAAATTTGTAGAATGTAATAAATTTTAAATCGTATTCTATAAAAAAAAAACTTTTTAAAAAATGCACAGCACAAGTACTCTGTCTGTGGTGATATCAGCGGGTGAAAATTTTCTAATATGATAACTATTGTGCTAAAACAGTTAATTCCAGTAATTTAAAAAATCTGATGGGAGCAGCACCTGACTTTCGCTGCAGATTCAAATTTATTTTGTCATTTTTTATTTCATTGTGCACGACAATGAGTTTAATTGCTGAAAATAACATGGATACTTTTCTGATATTATATCAACTTTGTCTTTTTATTGCATATTCGTTAAATTTGACAATTTAATTCACTTTACATTCTTCAGGTCTTCAAAAAAATATCTGGAGAACAGTTCATCCTACAGTCATGGGGTTAGTGTTATTTGCTTAGTTGTCAAAATTTACTTGAAAATCACTATATTTTAACATATATATATGCATTTTAGTCATTTATTTCAGATTTTCACTATCTTTGCGGGCCATTTCGCAAAAAACAGTCGGCTGTACTTTTTTGAATCATATCAAAATTTAATCAGCAGCAGAATGACCATCAGCGGACTTAACTACAAAGTTTTAAGAAATTCTATTAAATAGTTTTTTAACTACAGTAAAAATAGTCTTCATTTCCTAAAAATTAAACATTTAAATAATATCTCGAGAATGGTTCATTTTAGGGTGGGTCTTTTTTTAATTTTTTTTTTGTCGTCTAAGCGTACGCATAAAACAAACATTTAATTGATGCATTTGAGCATATGTAGTCTATTATTTTAGATTTTGGCGATTTTTGCGGGCCAATTCGTTAAAAAGGCGGGTTCTTTTTTACCGAATCGTGACAAAATCTAATCAGCACCACACACAGGATATCCTATAGATCGTACTTATCTACCAAATTTTGGAAAATTTGGTTAATTAGTTTTCTAGCTAGAGTGAATACAAGAATACAAGAGATTTTTTCAGGCCATTTCGTAAAAAAAAGGTGGGTTATTTTTTTTCAAATCGTACCAAAAACTAATCAGCACTAATCGTACCAAAGCTAATCAGCACATACCGACCAAATTTTATGAAATTTGGTCCATTTGTTTTTGAGTTAGAGTAGATACATACATTGCACAGACAGACACACACACACACGTCATGCTAAAAATAGTGTTTTCGTGTTCTTGAGGTCCCAAAACGTGTAGATCTGTCGAAAACTCGAGTTGTGATTTTCGACATGATTCCAATACTTTCTCTATACATTATCATGTATTGCAGGGAAAGTAAAAATCTGATGTGGGCAGCACATGACTTTCACTGCAGACTAATTCATTTTTTCCTTTATTTCTTTAATAATTCATTAAATTGAGTATAATTGCACAAAATAACACTAAATTTGCATTTTTAATTCAATTTCTGTTTTTATTTACTAATTACTTTTTTTCAATTGTTGTGTAGCGAAAGAACTGAAATATCTCGAGAACGGCTATCGCTAGTGTAATGGGGTTGGTCTTATTCTTTTCATCATTAAAAATTACGTATAAAACATGCATTTAATTGATA
This sequence comes from Amaurobius ferox, assembly GCA_951213105.1. NCBI lineage: Eukaryota > Metazoa > Arthropoda > Arachnida > Araneae > Amaurobiidae > Amaurobius > Amaurobius ferox. The sequence continues at coordinate 81,516,216 of OX578140.1, read as the reverse complement.
TATTTGAGAAAACGTAGTATTTTATTTTAGATTTTGAAGCTTTTTTGCGGGCCATTTCGCAAAAAAAAATAACCTGCTTTTTTTGCGGGACATTTCGCAAAAAAAGCAGGTTATTTTTTTTCCGAATCATATTAAAGATCTAATCAACACTAGGTTAACCCTCACGTGACCTATACCAAATTTTGTAAAATTTAATCTATTAATTTTTCAGCTGGAGTGGATTTAGGCAATTTTTGCGGGTCATTTCGCTAAAAAACGCGGGTTGTTTTGTCTCAAATCGTACCAAAAACTAATCAGCACTGGGATCACACACAAGTGACTTTCCTATCAAATATTATAAAATTCGGTTCGTTACTTTTTTAATTAGAGTATATACATACATTGCACACACAGATGTTACGCTAAATATAGTGTTTTCGTGTTCTAGCGGTCCCAAAACGTGTAGATCTGTCGAAAACTCAAGTTGCGATTTTCGATATGATTCCAATACTTTCCCTATACATTAATCATGTATTGCAGGGAAAGTAAAAATCTGATGTGGGCAGCAAATGACTTTCGCTGAAGACTTATATATATCCATGTTCTCTTTATTTTAATTGAATTTAATTCACTTTTAATTCAATTTTTGTTCTCATTTGGTAACTGGACTTATTTTCTAAGGTCGTATAGAGAAAATACTAAAATATCTCGAGAACGGCTAGTCCTAGTGTAATGGGATTGGTCTTATGCCTTTCTTCGTTAAAAATTAAAATTACGTATAAAACAAGCATTTAATGGATATATTTAAGCATATGTAGTTTTTATTTTAGATTTTGACAATTTTTGAAGGCCATGTCGCTAAAAAAGGTAGGTTATTTTTTTCCGAATCGTACCAAAATCTAATCAACACCAGGGTGACCCACAAGTGACTTATCTACCGAATTTTGTGAAATTCGGTTCATTAGTTTTTCAGCTAGAGTGGATACAGGCAATTTTTGAGGGCGGGCCAAGTGCAACTTGATGATATAGACCTAAAACATTTAAATGGGATTTTAAATGAAATTAAAAATTTGTCATTTTAAATGACATAAATTTTTAATGACTCACTTACTCATTTTAGAGAAGTTCAATTTCCAAAAATCATACTACTTAATATTTGAAATGGCGTAATATCAAAAGGCGGGTTCTTTTATCTCGATTCGTACCCAAAACTAATAAGCACCAGATTCGCCCACAAGTGACTTACCTACAAAATTTTATGACATTCGGTCACTTAGTTTTTTAGTTAGAGTGGATACAAATTCTGCACAGACAGACACACACACAGAGACGTCACGCTAAAAATAGATTTTTCGTATTCTAGAAGTCTTGAAACGTGTAAATCCGTCGTAAACTCGAGTTGCGATTTTCGGCATGATTCCTATACTTTACCTATACATTACCATGTATTGCAGGGAAAGTAAAAATCTGATGTGGGCAGCACATGACTTTCCCTGCAGACTCAAATTCATATTTTATTTATTTATTTAATAATTAGTTAGATTGAGTTTAATTGCACCAAATAACACTAAATTTGCATTTTTAATTCAATTTTTGTTTTTATTTGGTAATTGGACATTTTTCCGATAGCGCCATAACAAAAATGCAAGAAATCTCAAATATCTTGACAACGGTTAGTCCTAAAGTATAATGGAGTGTGTTATATTCTTTTCGTCATCAAAATTTGCTTATGAAACAAGAATTTAATTGATACATTTCAGCATACATAGTCTCTGTTTTTCTTTTAGATTTTTGCGATTTTTGCGGGGCATTTCGTAAAAAAGACAGGTTGTTCCTCTCCGAATCATACCAAAATCTAATCAGCACCACATTATCCTACAAGTAACTTATCTACCAAATTTTGTGAAATTTAGTCAATTAGTATTTTAGCTAGAGTGGATACATGAAATTTTCAAGGGCCATTTCGCAAAAAAAGGCGGGTTCTGTTTTTACGAATCCTACCAAATACTAATCAGCACCAGGGTCTCACCCAAGTGACTTACATATCAAATTTTATGAAATTCGGTTCATTAGTTGTTGAGTTAGAGTGGATACATCCATTGCACAGACACACAGACAGGCAGACACACACAGACGTCAGGCTAAAAATAGTTTTTTCATATTCTAGAGGTCTCGAAACATGTAGATGCGTCGAAAACTCGAGTTGTGATTTTCGACATGATTCCAATACTTTCCCTATACATTACCATGTATTGCAGGGAAAGTAAAAATCTGATGTGGACAGCACATGACTTTCGCTGAAGACTTATATATATCCACGTTCTCTTTATTTTAATTTAATTTAATTCACTTTTAATTCAATTTTCGTTCTCATTTGGTAACTGGACTGACTTATTTTCAAAGGTGGCATAGAGAAAATACTAAAATATCTCGAGAACGGTTAGTCCTAGTGTAATGGGATTGGTCTTATTCTATTATTCGTTAAAAATTAAAATTACGTATAAAACAATCATTTAATGGATATATTTAAGCATATGTAGTTTTTATTTTAGATTTTGACGATTTTTGAAGGTCATGTCGCTAAAATAGGTAGGTTTTTTTTTTAGCGAATCGTACCAAAATCTAATCTACACCAGGGTGACCCTTAAGCGACTAATCTACTGAATTTTGTGAAATTCGGTCCATTAGTTTTTCAGCTAGAGTGGATACATGCAATTTTTGAGGGCGGGCCAAGTGCAACTTGGTGGTATAGACCTAAAACATTTAACTGGGATTTTAAATGAAATTAAAAATTTATCATTTTAAATGACATAAATTTTTAATGTCTCATTTACTCATTTTAGAGAAGTTCAATTTCCAAAAATCATACTACTTAATATTCGAAATGGCGTAATATCAAAAGGCGGGTTCTTTTATCTCGAATCGTACCCAAAACTAATCAACACCAGATTCGCCCACAAGTAACTTGCCTACCAAATTTTATGAAATTCGGTCATTTAGTTTTTTAGTTAGAGTGGATACAAAATCTGCAGACAGACACACACACAGACGTCACGCTAAAAATAGTTTTTTCGTATTCTAGAAGTCTCGAAACGTGTAAATCCATCGAAAACTCGAGTTGTGATTTTCGACATGATTCAAATACTTTTCCCTATACATTACGTTACCATGTATTGTAGGGAAAGTAAAAAGGAAAACTCCTTAGCCTTAAAAATTAAGGAAATTTGTTAATTTTGAAAATATACATTAAAATTTAAAATTCGGTAGTAATAAAACTTACATAACACTTTCTTTGTGAATTAAATATTTTTGTAAAAAAATTTCATCGCAATTTATACTAGAATAGATTACTTAAAAAGATTTAAAAGAACATTTTTTTTGGGGGGGGAAGGAGATTAAAAAGATTTTATTAGGCAAGGATATGATAACAGAGTATTGCTACTAAGAGAAGGATCGTGAAGAAATTTTTAATGGAAATTATACCTTATTTGCTTTACTGACCAGATAAACCAAAAGAACCTACTACTTCAGAGTTCGACATTTTTGGAGAGGTCGCACATCATGTCCCATCTGAATGACGATCCGGGGGTTCTTGACCACTCGTATTACGAAAATTTGGAGACTACTATGGTGAGATTTAGTTCAGTACATTGGACTTCAATTTTGACCTTAAACCGAAATGGATTTATACGTTTCTGACGGACATTGCTGATTTCCTGGCTGATTATAGATACGAAAATAAAGAGATGCAGCTGGCCTACCCGGCACCGATGAAAGATTTCCAGGGTAAGTACAGTGATATTTATACTTACTTTGTGAACCCATGCGGACCTTTCCCTGAATTCATAGACTTTGGCCTTATCTATGATAACGATACTATTAAAAAGTTTAATGTACGTATACAGAAATTTCTGAAGCATATTGGCTCTTGCGCCCCCCCCCTCCCCCAAAAGGAAAATTATTAAAACTAACTCCCTCGTAGAAGAAAAACAGGAGATTTTATGTCGATTTCAACAATCAAAAAGAGACCAAGGAACAGGAAACTGGCTTAAACAGTAATGTTGAGGAACCCCCCCTCGCCAATTAAGGAGACTAATAAAATGAAGGATTCTGAAATCTTAATCAAAAATGATGAGTCGGGGGAAAAATTCTCTTTCCCTAGCCCTTAAAAATGGGCAGAAGCCCTATTGCTAACTTTGCATCGATCCCCTCTCCCCACGAGAAATTCCTTTAAAATCCTCGAATCCGAGAATATCGAAACCAACGATGAAGCGGAGATCATTCTGGAAAAAAAACCCAGACCCTAGCCGTTTTTTATCCATGCCTGCTCCGGTTGGCAAGATCTTATTAAAGAAATCAACTTGTCCCTTGAAACTCCTATTTACGGTAACTATAGTCAAGATATGATAAGGTTTGAGCCATGTCATGTTGAGGACTATCGCAAGTTCCAAAAAATTCCCTTCAGTTCAATTAATTTGAAATCAGAAAAACCGAAGAAATTCCTCATTCACGGCCTTCCTGCCAATACGGAGATTGAAGATATCAACAGTGAATTTAACGCACAAGGAATTCGTGTAAATCGCATAACTCAGCTTAGGCATAGATCCCAGAGGACCCCACTCCCCCTTTTCCTTGCTTTGATCTCCCAAACTAATGCTCATGCAAACCTGACCGAAATTAAATACTTAATGAATCTTAAAACCTACATACTCCCTTTAAATCAAATGCTATCAAAATCTGCTTTAACTGTCAGAGACACGGACACTCATCTGTATTGTAATTTTCCGAGCAGATGTCTGAAATGCGCAGGGGGGCATCATACTCAGGATTGTACGTATCCAAGGGATTCTCCAGCGGTTTGCTGCAATTGCCGGGGCGATCACCCTGCAAATTACAGACTCTGGCCGGCAAATCCCCAAAATAGACCTAAAAAAATTTTTAGAATCATTGAACCTCTGCAAAACCTTGCACCGCCCCCCCCCCCCTCTCTTTTTGACCAGGCGCTCCATTAATCCATCCTATCAGCGAGAGACACGCTTAAGCAGGGGTCCCATTTCAGCGCGAACCCGCGAGATTCTCGCGAAATCCATGAAAAATCTCGCGTAAAAATTTAGGCTGCGCGAGAATTTCTCTCTCTCTCCAGTTCCGGTCTAAAATTATTTTTTCCTTCAAATTGGATATCGAGAAATCCGATGACTAGAGATGCAGATTCGCGGTGGCCATGTCGCCATTTTTGGCGACCGAAATTTCTCCAGAATCTTTTCAATCCCACGGCGTCCGCGGCCAGTAGATCGGGCCAATTGCTTCGCGGCGGCAAATCGTGATCAGTCGCCTCGTTGCTACGAATCGCGGGCCGATTGCCGCGGACCGCGATTCCGTAGCCTCGTGTGAATCGCAGTCAATCGCGATTTGGGCACACTAAAAGTACTATGTGTTTCTAACTAGCGAGATATTTTATAGAAAACTATAAGTGTCTCTCCCGCTTACGTGGGTCGCAAATTCAATCAAATAAAATTTTGCTTTTTTTTTTTTTTTTTAAGATTCTATCACGGATTTGAATTATGTTCTTTCCTCGGACGAAAATCCTTTCCCCCCTACACAGTATGTCTACAGGTTACAAAAATCCCGAAAATGTCGTGAAATTGGCCATATATGCCCCAAAAATATCGCAAAATTTGAACAAAGCCACGAATTTTTTATCAGAGACATTCCCTTCTTACATCTAAAAATCTGTTTCTCCGCGATTGCGTAAACGACGCTCACATATGGCGATCTCCACAGTTTCTGAGGGGAGATGACCAATGAATATCTTTTTCCCATTTTTACAATATATTTGCATCGACTGATTTTTTTTTATAATTATTTCGTTTAATATACAAAGAATGAAAACCAAACCATTTTTCTACCGTATTATTAATAAAATGAAGGGTTATTTTGCAGCAGCATCACGAAAATCTGCATTTGTACGCGATCCACGGCATCCCTCGTTTAATTGAAAAATATTTCCCACTTTTCCAATCTGTTTGCATCGACTACAGTGTTTGTAATTGTTTCGCGTTTTATACAGAAAAATTATTTTGCAAACGTATTATTTATGAAATAAAGAGCGATTTTGAAAACAAAAAGAAAAAAGTCGACACTTTTCAAACAAAATGTATAAAATCACATGATTGGCTTGAGATCGAACAAAAGGATGATGCAACCCTATGTTCTGCAAGTTTTGTAAAAAATGCAAAAGAAAGAATCCAACTTCAAACATCAAGTCAAATTTATTACCTAATTCTATTTGCCTAGTGAAATAGTTTTCATCGATATTCGCCCTCGGCAATCAAAAATCGTTAAAATTTTTAATTGCTATTGCTGCATGAAAATTGATCATAAAAGGATTTTAAAAATCAAAATATGAAGTAAATACAGTCGGCCCTCGACTTTTGCAATTTACAAACAAAAAAAATCGCAAATTCGCATGTGAGTCATTTTACTTAAAATAACCCATGTAGACGGGGAGGGCGGAGGTATAAAATTACCAAAAATGTGCTTACTTAATACTTAAACGACTCCTAATTATTTTTTTAAAAGAATGTTAGTAAGAATGTTAAAAGAATGTTAGTTTTAAGAATTAAAAAATTTAAATGTCGAAGAATATGAGTTATAGTTAATGCTTTCTTTTTTATTACTTTCTAAATTAACATGGTAAAATAAAAAATGAAATTTTAAGTTTCTCTCCTTATGACAGAAAATCTCCCCCAAAATTTTCTGGAAGGAGAGAAATTCTCCCCCTCTTTTCCTGACTTAGTGGGAACCCTGCGCTTAAGACTGTCCGAGCTCGGGTAAAAACTGAATTTTGATTTTCAACGCTATTATGATATTTATTCAACTTTCTAAATATACATATTACCATGCGTTTGATTTATACGAAGGAATTGATAAAACATTTTTATTCCAACTCAGAACATATAAAGGTAAAACCAGAAAATAGACCCCCACTCATTTTTCAGTACAAAATTGCACCAAGTTGGCGCGTTTCTCCGTGTTTTGAAACTGACTCCTCTCAACTGAAGTGATGTATTTTCCCGTGTTTTAAAATAGGCTCCTCCTACTAAAATTATGTCGTATTCTATACTTTTATGAACTGGAATTTTGTTAAATGATATTGCAATTGAATATAAATAAAAGTGAATAATACTCATAAAAATATTACAAAATACGATTTTTGTGCATTTAAAAAATATTGCGTAATGGCAGAATGTTTTAAATATGTATTCCAAAAAGTTTATACGTGTTTAAATCTTTGCAAATCGGTCGAAAAAGATCTGTAAAAACAAGAGTCAATGAATTCGATCGAAAAAGGTCTGATGAAATACACAGAAGACTATTACTGCCTATTAAAATGCAGATTCCCAAACAGCCGAGCGCTGATTGGATGTCAGTGGGTTACCAGAAGCCGTGGGCTACCAGAATTGGCGAAGTATACGAAATGAAATTGCAACCCGATGAATCGCGCCAACTTGGCGCGGGATCGTACTTTGAAAAATGAGTGGGGGCCTATTTTCCGGTTCAACCCATATAAAAAAATTTCATACAAATGACGACCGCATTTAAATAGTTGTAAATACTTTAAATTATGTAATCACAAATAGTTTAAAATACAAACATATGAATAACATGAATTTTTTCTGGTAATATATCAGACAATTATATTCTATAAAGATTGTGTTCCTATTGAAAATAACAGTATCTGTGGATTGCTTTTGCGCTTTTTAGCAGTCTGCACATATACCTGATGTGGAATGGAAACACAAAAACATGCTATAATCCACAAGTTTGTGAACTTTTATAGAGACAGACAATTTCAGTCTTATTACACAGTTGGCATTAAATTTTACAAAGATTGAGGCCAGACTGCACGATTTGTCTATGGTCTATGATCAAAACCAAGCGTTAATGTTTACAGAACCCGCATAAAGGGATAGTTCCCAAAACTAGGATAACTCTAGTATCGATGTCGGAATCTGCAATGAAAGCTTTATCCTATCTTTTTGAAAACCCACATGTTTAAAGTGATCGTACTCACCGTGAACACGGCGGCAGTTGTAGCAGTGGTAGGAATCGAACCCAGATGTTCCGAATGCAATTCCCACACGCTAACCACTGGGCTGTCGCTCCCCAACACACTTTTATCTGAATCCTTTTTGACACACCTCACAAGTATGTGGCTTTTCATCAATATGTGTAGGGTTGGTCATTTTGGCGGCAAAATGGTATTTTTGCCAGGAGAGTGGCAAAAACCTGGTAAAAACCGCCAAAAATGGCAAAAATTGAAAAAAATGGCTGGATTTAAAAAAATGTACAAGAAACAATATAACTGAGACTTAAATCAGAATATTAATTAGTTATTTCATTAATACTAATTTGATAAACTAAAATGATAAAACATAATTAAACATTAATTGATTAATAAGAAGTTGTGAAATCAATCTTCATTTTATCTAAATATTCATTAATCTAATCATCTAATTCATTTAATGCTAAAAATATGGAGAAAATGAGAAGTGAATTAGAACAAAAATCTGAGGGTTCAACTTTGATAACATACGGTTTTGCAGCTCATTGGCTAAACCTTTTGGGAGAAGATATAACACTTTCCACCATTATTAAACACGTTATAGATATTCACAAGTGTTTTTGAAATCATCATGCTCCTGGAGCATGGTTAAAGGAATGAGGTGAGCATGTTTCACCTCAATAACCTGGAAATACTAGGGTAGTCAGTTGATTTGTCTAGAAACATTTATTCGAAATCATACATCATACGTAAAAATAACAAATGAGCATTTTGAGGAGATAGATCCAAACATTGCAGCTCTTATACAGGATTTTAACCTTTATCAACAAGTGAAGGACCTTATCAGACAATTAAAGTCAGTAGCAAGTGCTTTAGCTCTTCTGGAGAGTGATTCAGCAACAATTGCTGATACTTGCCATTTATAGTGCAATTTGTTAAAAAATGACGAGTTGAAACCCCATTGTGTTGTAGTGAAAAAAAGGTTTAATCAAGCAATTTTGCATTGGCATCGTCTTGCTTATTAATAGCATTCTAAATACAGAGGGGAAAATCTTAATTATGAACAGAAAGAAAAGGCCAGAGCATGTCTACAAAAAATAAACCCTTTATTTATATCGTATGCCATAAACTTTAAACTGAAAGAAAAGGCCAGAGCATGTCTACAAAAAATAAACCCTTTATTTATATCGTATGCCATAAACTTTAAACTGAAAGAAAAACCGTATCCAGATACATTTTTTGAAGATCAAGTGATTAAGACTATTGATGCTAATAAATGGTGGAGAAGTATAGCAAGAGCATGTGATATTTCTAAAGACTTTTGCAAGTTAGTTGCACATCTCCAAACATACCCTTTAAGCAGTTCTGCAATAGAGATTCTCTAATTTTTCATTTGTGCATTCAAAGACTAGAAACAGGTTGGGAATAGATAGTGTTGTTGTTGTTGAGACCCAGACCGTGCGATCTACTAGAAAGGTGTAAAGTAACAGGAATACATAGTGTTTCAAAACTTGTTTATTGCTATGTAATGTTGAAAAAACAAAATATGTGCTCTGATGTAGAATAGAAAATTCAATTGAATTTGATGAAATTTAATTATTTTATGTGTAATTCTTCTCATAATTAAAGTTATAATTTAATATGAGCTATATATTTTTTTTAATATTTATATTATAGTAATTAATATACTTTGTTTTTCAAATTACTATTGTTCTGATTCTGATAGATAGCAAAATTCGTATTATTCCTTAAACTTTGTTAAAAATTAACTGAAGCATAAGAATTAGTTATTTAATAGTTATGACTGTTTAAACCAAAGCTGGTGAGTTATTTTATTGCTATTTACTCTCTTCTTTCTCATGTTCTGCATTCATAGTATTAACTAAAAAAGTATTTTACTAAAACAATACAAACTTAATAGCATTTAGATTACTGTTTCAATGATGCATTGAACATTCTAAGTTATAAAAAAAACATTAAAGTTTAGAGTTAAAATTAGTAACAATTAAAATTACTTAATTACATTCCCGTAAATAACACATCTATTTTTGCCACTGCAGCAAAAAGTGGCAAAAATGTATTTTTGTCAGGACATTTTTTTTCCACCTTTCGCAAAAATTTGGCGTGCCAACCCTAAGTATGAGTAAAGATATATCTATTTAAAAAACTCTTAAGTCATTTCAAACACACCTCACAAATATATGGTTTTTCACCAGTATGAGGAAAGATATGTCTATTTAAATGATTCTTATGACTAAATTCTTTCAGACACACCTCACAAGTATGCTGTTCTTCACCAGTATGAATAATGATATGGTTATTTAATTCACTCAGATGATTAAATTCTGTTTGACACACTTCACAAGTAATGGGTTTTATACCAGTATGAGTAAGGAAATGTTTTTTCAAATAACTTTTTTAATTAAATCCTTTTTGACATATATCACAAGTATGGGTGCAGTAGCCCAGTGGTTAGCGCGTGGGAATTGCACTTGTTAGGTCCGGGTTCGATTCCTGCCACTGTGTTCATGTGGAATACGATTACGTTAAACATGTGGGTTCGTAAGTCCTTCCGAGAGGTTGGTGGTAGGGGAAGGAGGGTCCGGTCCCTGTGGATGCCTCTCCCATTGGGTTCCGGTCTAAATTGTGTGGCACTTCCCGGCTGTCCAGAAAGTTACATTATACCTTTCTGGTAGGTCGGACGGTCTGGGTCTCAACAACAACAACTCGCAAGTATATGGTTTTCACCACTGTGAGTAAGAATATGGTTTTTTAAATTATCCTTTCGATTAAATCCTTTCTGACACACTTCACAATTATGTGGCTTTTTATCAATATGAGTAAGGAAATGTTTGTTCAAACCACTTTTACGAGCAAATCCTTTTTGACACACCTCACAAGTATGTGGTTTTTCATTAGTGTGAGTAAGGATATGGTTTTTTAAATTACTCATTTGATTAAATCCTTTCTGACATACCTCACAAATATGTGGCTTTTCACCAGTATGAGTAAAGAAATGGTTTATCAAATCACTTTTATGATTAAAACTTTTCTGACACACCTCACAAGTATGTGGTTTTTCACCAGTGTGAGTAAAGATATGGCTTTTTAAATTACTCTTTAGATTAAATCCTTTCTGACACACCTCACAAATATGTGGCTTTTCACCAGTATGAATAACGGAATGTCTTTTCAAATCACTTTTATTATTAAATCTTTTCTGACACACCTCACAAGTATGTGATTTTTCGCCAGTATGAATAAGGATGTGTTTATTCAAACTACTCTTATGATTACATCTTTTCTGACACACATCACAAGTATATGGATATTCACCAGTATGAGTAAGGAAATGCCGTTTCAAATTACTTTTTTGATTAAATCCTTTTTTACACACCTCACAAGTATGTGGTTTTTCACCAGTGTGAGTAAGGATATGGTTATTTAAACTACTCAATTGAGTAAATCCTTTCTGACATACCTCACAAGTATGCTGTTTTTCACCAGTATGAATAATGATATGGCTATTTAATTCACTCAGATGATCAAATCCTTTTTGACACACTTTACAAGTATGAGCTTTTATACCAGTATGAATAAGAAAATGTTTTTTCAAATGACTTTTCTGATTAAATGGTTTCTGACACACCTCACAAGTATATGGATATTGTCCAGTATGAGTAAGGAAATGCTGCTTCAAATTACTTCTTTTAATAAATCCTTTTTTACACACATCACAAGTATGTGGTTTTTCACCAGTGTGAGTAAGGATATGGCTATTTAAATTACTCAAGCGAGTAAATCCTTTCTGACATACCTCACAAGTATGGGGTTTTTCACCAGTATGAGTTTGGAGATGCCTATTTAAATGACCTTTTCGATTAAATGTTTTCTGACAAATCTCACAAATAAATAGGCTTTCTCTTGTATGAGTTCGTTTATGTCGCTTCAAATTACTCATTTTATTAAATCATTTCCAACTCAAGTAAAAAATAACGAAATGACTGCTGCAACATCCCCTCGTGACCACATCAATTCTTGACAACCAATCAGAGACATTCTATCAAAAAATCTGTAACCTCCCACAATTTGTTTAGTTTCTGGAAACTAGCATCACAATCCTGCGGTCATTCCCAATAGGAAACAAAATCCGGTGTGCATGTTCTGAAAACGTACCCGCTATACCCCCTGCTGTGAGGCCGATTCTTCGCTATTGGCTAAGTTAAATGACGTCATGGGTGGAGCCTAGTATACACTTTGAAGTTGTCGTCTTCGAGATTATACATGGAAAAAAATGTTTGTTATTAAATCGGGAAGAAAATTGTGATAAAAAGAAATAGTGCAAAGATATAACGTTGTGTGACAATATACGTTCGTAAAACTACAAAAATGTCTTAAATTTAGGTAAGTAGTATATGATATATTTATTAGAATTTTTGCGAGTAAAATGTTGACACTGGAACGTTATACCTTATACATCTGTAATAATCCGATTGAATGATTTTCTAACTTATTTTTTATAGTACCTAATTTTAGATTGAAGATCGCCGACCAAATATGAATATATCAAAACTTGTACTGCAATATTTCACCTGGCCTGTTTAAATATCTTAAGTGGTCAGATGTTTTTATTGTTGTATCAGTTAAATTAAAGGAGAAACTTTGATTTATTTCCTTCTAGGCTAATTAAATTTGTGTAGAAGATAGCAATATATTTTTTAATCTGATTCATAGTTAATTTGTTTATCACAGTAGTGTGCTATAGTATAAGAGTGAAAAGATGTTATACAAATTAATGAAATTATTAATAAAATTAATATATATTCTATATGTATATACCAAGTTGTAATTTAAATAGCATATATATGAAGTTTCATTTCAATTGTATAGGTGTTGATTTTGAGATTTTATTGATATTAAGTAACATTCTGAAGAAAGCAAACACTAATAGCCATTATCTAATGTTTATGAAATACTTTGAAGTTTGATCTGTACCCAAGCCCCCCCCCCCCTTGGGTACAGATCAAACTTCAAAGGTATTCAATCCCCTTGGGTACAGATCAAACTTTGGTACATCTTCAGGGGAGGCCTTCATCCCCCCCCCCCTGAAAAAATATTAAATTATAAAATTTTATATTCTCTGGGTAAAAAATTGTGTACAAAAAAAAATATTAGGAAAGCGAGTTTCGTGCTGTTTCCACGTCCCAAGCTTAGGGTGACGAATTGTTTGAAATTTACAATCGCCAATGACCGCTGCGAAACTTCAGACATCTAATGTCTACCTGGTCAGCATTAGTGGAGTGAAATAAAGTGAGCTTCTTCAATGGAAGGAAGTTTTAAAGGCGTGCAAGTTCGAATAAGAGAACATTTTCCAGAAGCACTCTATGTTCATTGTAGTTCTCATTTCCTGAACTTAGCACTCTGCCATTCATGCGAAGTTGTTAGAATAAGAAATTGCATTGGCACTGTTAAAGCCATGGGAATTTTTTTAAAATCTTCATCTAAAAGAACAGGGTGTTTAAAAGAAAACATTGAATCTAACTTTCCTAAAACAAAATGGAAAACTTTAACAGCTATGTGCGAAACAAGATGGGTAGAAAACCACGATAGTCTTCTAAAATTCAAAGAAATCTACAAAGCTATTGTAGAAACTTTAGACGATTTAAGCTTCAATCCTGATGTAGATACGTCTCGAAAGCATCATTGTTGCTAAAATCTATTTTATCAAGCGAATTTGTGATCAGTTTGTGCTGCTTATCTATGCTATTTTCATACACTCTGCCTGTGTGCAAAATGTTACAATCTCCGCAGTGTGATTTATCTGGAGCTATGCAACATGTAAACTTACTGCAAGAAACTTTTGCTGACATAAGGGTAAATATAGAATCGAGGTTTTTAAACATTTACAAATGTGCTGAACATTTGTTGCACTCTGTAAAGGAAAAAATTAAAATTCAATGAACAGCATCGAAGCAAAAATACCGAGCAAATATTTGTACATCGAATTCTGAAACTTATTTTCGAATTGCAATAGCTATTCCATTTTTTGATGATTTTGTTAATCAAATAAATAACAGATTTTCCAATCATTAAGCCACGTTAATTACATTAGATCAGCTAATACAATCTGTTTGTTGCGATGAAAACACAGTGTTCAATGTAGAAGCGTTACAATTGTACAAAAACAGGTTGCAGTGGGACACTTTAGAACTGGAATACGAAATGTGGAGAAAGAAATGAGTTAGACCTAAGTGTGCCATTACAGCTTTGAATGAATGCAGTGCAGATTTTTTCCCCAATATTTTTTGTTTATTAAAAATTTTATGCACCCTCCCTGTAACCACTTGCACCTCTGAAAGAATATTTTCGACATTGAAAAGGATTAAAACTTACTTTCGAAATTCAACAGGTCAAGAAAGACTAAATGGACTGGCATTGATGTCAGTTTATATAGACATTGAAATTGACAATGAAGATGTGATAAATGTGTTTGCTTTAAAAAAAGCAAGAAAACTAAACTTTGTCCTTTAAGTGAGTTTTGAATATTTTTCATAAGTTTGTTAAAGTCCTCAGACATTTAGAAATTTCATTTTTTTTATTCCAGATATTTCATTTGCATTATGTAATTGCATATTTTTATTTTTTATCTCTATTTCGATTGCTTATCTACTTATTTTCTTTTCGTTTGACTACTAAAAGGTAACTATAAAAGATATGTAAATATTATTTTATAATATTGTATATAATTAAAAAAATTAAATTCAAAAATATTTAAAACACTTTTTTTTGTAACTTCTTTTTCTAAGTGCGAAACAACTTTTTATGTGTGTACATACGTAAAAGTGTGGGACATGATTTCTCCAACCCCCCCCCCCCAAATTAAATTTCTGGGTACGGCCTTGTCTGTACCCAGTAGTGAGCTGCCAAATTTTTAACCGCCAGTAAGCTATTATGCAAGATAATGGTTTCAAATGCTATCATTCTTCGCAGTTCACACTAACATGATATACATTTATTGTGCGTTTAAAATTCATTTGGTGTTCGAGTTAAAATTATTTACATTTTAACTCTGTTGTTGTTGTTGTTTCTTATGACCTCCTGATTTCGACGGACATTTTAACTCTTAAACATATTTATTTCAAATTATGTTTAAAATTTAACAACCAATATTCAAACTTTGGAAATGTTTAATAACAATTACATGTGTATTATCCTACACTTTGAATTTTGAATATACAAAATTTCGATATTCAAATTTAAAAGGCATGTATTGATACATCATTCAAATTTTTCAGAACATTTCGAATTTAACTCAACGTTAATTCAGTTAAAAACCTCTTTACACTTGCTATTCTGTATAACACATCTGAAATATAAAACCTGAAGTTTTATTCTTCAATCTCTTGAATAATTTCAGTTTGAAACATTTAGTCAAAATACTATTAACTTCTAAACTCAAAATTATTTATTTGAAACAAATATTAATTTCAATATCTTTATTACTTCAACAACTATAATTCGATTTAGATAATATATTACTATCTAGTGTTACCGAAATACTTTAGCATCGGTTGGATGCAGTGATAACTAGTCAAACTTTTAACTATGTATTTTCAGCTTCATTATATCTCATTACATCAGGATAAATCAGATAACATCAGTATTAACTTGGTAAGTCAATTTGCATCTATTCATGCATCCTAGGATATCAAATCCATCTTCATATAAAATTAAATTAGTAAATACTGCCTATTATTTTCAAAAAAAACATTCAGTAAGTTGATTTAAAATATCTGTTGGATAAACTCCTTCTTTATAAACATGTTATAAATTGAAATTAGTTAAAGTCATGCAACATTATTATGCAGTTAAAGTTATTCAAACAGATTGTACTGTTAAATAGAAAATGCATATTTTTAACTATAGTAAAGCACTATTTATACACTACTCTAGGAACCAGTGAAGTAAAGCGTATACCTGTGAAAATATGTAATTGAAATTAATGTCACTGGATAGGAATGTTTGACGAGCTATGTAGAAATGCATATAAATGATGTAGGTACTGTATTTCAAATATTTGAAATTTAATATTCACTGATTAGAATGGAAAATTAGACTATATAAGATTTAATAAAATATTTGAAACATTTTTATGTAAATAAAATTAAAATTTGTTTTGATTTGACAACAAATTATGAATTTTATACAAATATTGAAATTAAAATATAGCTATCCATATTTCATCACCTGAAGATACATTCAATTGAGTAATAGAAAATTAGTACTAACTTTTGAATCATTTGTGAGATATCAGTGATTACAAACGTACACATGCTTATCTCAAAAGCATTCAATTCGAAAATAAGAATATTTAAAACAAAAACATGTAAATTCATTGATAGTTCAAATATTTGATCCTATTACAATATTTTACTTTAACGTTAGTATTATGTGTGTAACAGTAGTGTAGTGTCCCCAGGCAATTCTTTTTTTGAGGAAGAGGAGGGGGGGGGGATTGAATTGGTAACCAAACAGTTTGCTTCTCATTTCGCTAAATATCATTTCTCTGAACTTAAATGGGTTTCTAGGGAATATGATTTCCCTACTTGGTAATGCTATTGGTGGATAGACAAAAAATATTTCTTAAATATATATATCTATAATTTAAAAAATCATGGGTACTTCCTTATTATAGCGGCCCCTGAGGATGAATCACCAAGCGTCCAAGATTTATCGCCAGTGTAGGTTGTAAAACCTCACCAAACGTTTGCAGTCCTAAAGAAACAGCACGTTTATATTATTCTCACATTACTTTTTCGGTAACGAAAACCTTGGCGAAATCTTAACTGCGACCTTGGCTCAATCAGATTTATGGGAGCCACTTTAATAAGATAGTACTGAATCAAGCTATATATACAATTTCTTTCTAATAGTACAATGATTCTAGCTAAAATTAAATCTGCTTTTCAATTTCTTCGTCTACAGTTACAATTGAAATATATAGATATTAGTTTATTAAATGGGATGTTTTTATTTACTTTTGAAATTTATTTTTACCTTTACTCTAAGGCGGGAATTTACTTTTATGCATCAAAATTCTATTATCTGTACTACTGATGGGAAAAAATTAGTACAAATAAGATAACCATATGTATTACCTAAAAAACATATTTTAGTTCATCCGGTGAACAATATCTTGAAAAATTATAAATATTTAATCAACTGAACCTGATTGACTTGTACCTACTTAATCAAATTTAAAACATTATTATTTTTATTACACAGTGTTTATGTTAATCCATGTCTAGCCAATCCGAATTTCTTATAGAAAGCTGAAGTTTAATTAGGTCCTTGTAAATTGATCATCATTCAATGAATTGTGAGTACCCCACGGTTAACCAAATTCAAAAGGTAGCTGCAAAGTTTACAGTTAGACATTATAAGGGCAGGTTCAAGCAGAAATAAAAAAGGGATTTATTTTGACATGTTTCTTTTACTGAACATTTGTTTTTGTAGTATATCAGTAAATAGTTATCGAAACTGATAAATTTTTTTTGATTAATCATAAAACGAAGCAAATTAGCCTGATAAAATGAATTTTGTCATTTTGGGATTTATGACATTGCAATAAACTTTTATAAGTGAATCTATAGAATCACAAGAAATGACACATATATCTGAAAAGGGGGGGGGGGGGGTAATTGCCACAATGACCCATACCTGGATCTACATTAAGTTTCTTGTTACCATTATAAATATCAGATATTCTATATTGATGAAGCATAATAAGCATGAAACCAGTCCAAGAATGCTCATGCTGGTATCTGTAATAGGAATATCACCCCTATTTTTTAGAATGCCTCTTATAGATGGGCTTTGTATTTATAAACTTTGCCTTTGCAGCTTCATGTGGCCTGAGCTAAATTGTATATGAATTTTGAGCCGGCCACGTGAAAGAACTGAAAATGTTAGTTCCCATAGAAGTTCTAAAAAATTGTGGTGCATGCTAACTTTCATGCTACCCCTGCAAAGTTTGATTATTTCATGATGACGAGCATATAATAAGTGAGAAACTAGTCCATGGATGCTAGTATCTGCAATAGGAGTGTCTTCTCCATTATATCCTATTCACAAATTGATATGTTAGAATGTTGCAAAACTATAAGAGCAAAACAGTTTTATCAAGCTATTTTCACAAAAAATATTATGACTGGAGAAACAAATATCAGCAAGATAAATAGCAGATCTATTTTGAAGTTGAAATTGGGGCTGCAGCTAATATATTTCACATGACGTCTTTGATGAACAAGTATTTTAGCTATATCTCAAGCATTTAAAACTAACTTGAATGTACTCGGAAAGCTGTATCTATTTACTCATATTTGTTTCCATTCACCTATTATGTGTACATATATTACGTAGATGGTTATCATAGAGACAAAATATCAATTTAGAGTGTTCTGATATTAAAATATGGAATTATATGAGGGTCTTGCTGTCTAAGAAAAGTTGAAACCACTTTAAATCAGTTAGCATGAACTGCAGGCTAGGCACTATCAGTGCATATTATATATTCTATTATATATTTATTTGTTACATATAAAGTAGTTAACATGAAATTTGAATTAATGTAAAAAAAAAAAGCTATTCCTCTGCCAAAGTCAAATTTTTCAGGTAACACACTAAGTTAGAGTGCAAATCTCAACCAACTTGTTTATTTCTGGTGATATCGATTCAAATCCATAGCATCTATTCTATTGGTATATAACTTTTTAATACTTCTGTAAAGAAACCAGGCATAAAAAAATTAGGTGATAAATCAGATTCTTTAGTATTACAAATTTATATTCTCAAAAGCAGCAGTTTATTTATTTTGATCTATTGGTATCTTTTATTCACATAGAAACAAGGAGCGAGCATTAAAGGAGAACTAGAGTCAGTATGTACATACTGATTGTCAAAATTTTCAATGTTCAAGTGTATTAGCTGTTACAGTGAAAATGTTTGAAGTAAATAAAAGTTTAATAAAGAATGCCAAGAAATTAACTTATATATTTAAAAGTATGCACTGGTTGTGACTGATGGATTTACCTGGTTAGAGATACCCCCCCCCCAACTACAGGAAAAAATCTATTCGAATCTTTTTTTAATTACACTAAATCAAGACACACATCATATTGTAATTGTTAATGTGCATCAAAATTTCCTCAAAATCCAGAAGAAGGTGTATTGAAGTACTTTAATTGTAAATCCATTGACGCAGTTCTATAAAAATATAGGTATGTCATTCTTTTGGTTTTGCCACTTTGTTTTCTTTCGGTTAGTGACGGTGGCATAGCATTACTCACACCAATTCAAATGGTAAAGAAACCAATATGCATATCTATTTGTTTAGAATTTAATGGGAACAGCAAACAATTGATATATATAATTTTCGAAGCATGTCAGTTATTAAAAATTTTTAGCATAGAAAATTATTAGCACATCACTGGGTATATAGAGTGGGATGGATTACTCACCCTCTACACTAAATATTTTACCCAGGATTACATTGTAAGCCTGCATTTTTATTCGTTTTAGATTAATTTTTTTTTAAAAATTCCACATTTTTTGTCCAAAATATTCCATTATATGGCTTTTTCTTTTAAATCAAACATATAGTTTACAAACTTGAATAAATATTTGAAATAGACTTAAAAAAAGATTATGGTAACCCACATTTAAACGGTTATATATTTTGTTTTGGATAGGTAACTTGCTTTTCTGTAGTTAAAACATTAATAAAATAAAACAAATTGCCTCAAGTGCTATAAGTCATCAATGAAAATAGGATTAAAAAGTTGCGATACACGTACGGAATACAATATAAAATGGGCATAAGGTGCCTTTAATAAACATAATACATATAACACAAGCATTTTAAACTGTATGCTGTATATAATTTTTTTCCCGTAAATGAAGCATTTTTATCATTGATCAAGTCGTAATAATAATAATATATTTTATTTAATTCTTTAGTTTAAAATCATATCAAAAGCAAATAAATATGTGTGTTTGAAGTAAAATACATGACGAAATGTATCTAAGAAAAATGTAAACACGTATAATCTCGAAGACGACAATTTTGTCTTAAACTGTCAAACTTCAAAGTGTATGCTAGGCTCCGCCCATTACGTCATTTAACTTAGCCAATAGCGAAGAACCAGCCTCACAGCAGTGGGTATAGCGGGTACGTTTTCGGAACATGCGTTCCGAAAACGTACGCGCTATACCCCCTGCTGTGAGGCCGGTTCTTCGCTATTGGTTAACTTAAATGACGTCATGGGCGGAGCCTAGTATACTCTGAAGTTTGACAGTTTAAGACAAAATCTGTCGTCTTCGAGATTATACGTGTTTACATTTTCCTTACATACATTTCGTCATGTATTTTACTTCATACACACATATTTATTTGCTTTTGATATGATTTTAAACTAAAGAATTAAATAAAATATATTATTATTATTACGACTTGATCAATGATAAAAATGCTTCATTTACGGGAAAAAAATTATATACAGCATACAGTTTAAAATGCTTGTGTTATATGTATTATGTTTATTAAAGGCACCTTATGCCCATTTTATATTGTATTCCGTACGTGTATCGCAACTTTTTAATCCTATTTTCATTGATGACTTATAGCACTTGAGGCAATTTGTTTTATTTTATTAATGTTTTAACTACAGAAAAGCAAGTTACCTATCCAAAACAAAATATATAACTGTTTAAATATGGGTTACTATAACCTTTTTTGAAGTCGGTTTCAAATAGTTATGCAAGTTTGTAAACAAAACTATGTGTTTGATTTAAAAGAAAAAGCCATACAATGGAATATTTTGGACAAAAAATGTGGAAATTTTTCTAAAAAATTAATAAACATGCAGGCTTACAATGTAATCCTGGGTAAAATATTTAGTGTAGAGGGTGGGTAATCCATCCCACTCTATATACCCAGTGATGTGCTAATAATTTTCTATGCTAAAAATTTTTAATAACTGATATGCTTCGAAAATTATATATATCCATTGTTTGCTGTTCCCATTAAATTCTAAACAAATAGATATGCATATTGGTTTCTTTACCATTTGAATAGGTGTGAGCAATGCTAATGCTATGCCACTGTCACTAACCGAAAGATAACAAAGTGGCAAAACCAAAAGAATGACATACCTATATTTTTATAGAACTGCGTCAATGGATTTACAATTAAAGTACTTCAATACACCTTCTTCTGGATTTTGAGGAAGTTTTTACACACATTAACAATTACAATATGATTTGTGTCTTGATTTAGTGTAATTAAAAAAAAAATAGATTTTTTCCTGTAGTTGGGAGGGGGGGGAGGTATCTTTAGCCAGGTAAGTCCATCAGTGACAACCAATGCATACTTTTAAATATATAAGTTAATCTCTTGGAATTCTTTATTAAACTTTTATTTACTTCAAACATTTTCAATGTAACAACTGATACTTGAACATTGAAAATTTTGACAATCAGTATGTACATACTGACTCTAGTTCTCCTTTAATGCTCGCTCCTTGTTTCTATGTAATAAAAGATACCAATAGATCAAAATAAATAAACTGCTGCTTTTTAGAATATAAATTTGTAATACTTTCTTGAAGAATCTGATTTGTCACCTAATTTTTTTATGCCTGGTTTCTTTACAGAAGTATTAAAAAGTTATATACCAATAGAATAGATGCTATGGATTTGAATTGATATCACTGAAAATAAACAAGTTAGTTAAGATTTGCACTCTTAACTTAGTGTGTTACCTGAAAAATTTGACTTTTAGAGGAATAGCTTTTTTTTACATTAATTCAAACTTCATGTTAACTACTTTATATGTAACAAATAAATAAGTATATAATAGAATATATAATAGGCACTGATAGTGCCTAGCCTACAGTTCATGCTAACTGATATTTCACATAAAGTGGTTTCAACTTTTCTTAGACAGCAAAACCCTCATAACATTCCATATTTTAATATCAGAACATTCTAAATTGATATTTTGTCTCTATGATAACCATCTACGTAATATATGTACACGTAATAGGTGAATAGAAACAAATATGAGTAAATAGATACAGCTTTCCGAGTTAGTACATTCAAGTTAGTTTTAAATGCCTGAAATATAGCTAAAATACTTGTTCATCAAAGACGTCATGTGAAATATATTAGCTGCAGCCCCAATTTCAACTTCAAAATAGATCTGCTATTTATCTTGCTCATATGTGTTTCTCCAGTCATAATATTTTTTATGAAAATAACTTGATAAAACTGTTTTGCTCTTACAGTTTTGCAACATTCTAATATATCAATTTGTGAATAGGATATAATGGAGAAGACACTCCTATTGCAGATACTAGCATCCATGGACTAGTTTGTCACTTATTATATGCTCGTCATCATGAAATAGTCAAAATTTGCAGTGGTAGCATGAAAGTTAGCATGCACCACAATTTTTTAGAATTTCTATGCGAACTAACATTTTCAGTTCTTCCACGTGGCAGCCTCAAAATTCATATACAATTTTACTCAAGCCACATGAAGCTGCAAAGGCAAAGTTTATAAGCACAAAGCCCATCTATAAGAGGCATTCTAAAAAATATGGGTGATATTCCTATTACAGATACCAGCATGAGCATTCTTGGACTAGTTTCATGCTTATTATGCATTCGTCAATAT
Organism: Amaurobius ferox; assembly: GCA_951213105.1. Classification (NCBI taxonomy): domain Eukaryota; kingdom Metazoa; phylum Arthropoda; class Arachnida; order Araneae; family Amaurobiidae; genus Amaurobius; species Amaurobius ferox. The sequence continues at coordinate 81,493,436 of OX578140.1, read as the reverse complement.
AGAATATCTGATATCTATAATGGTAACAAGAAACTTAATGTAGATCCAGGTATGGGTCATTGTGGCAGTTACCCCCCCCCCCCCCCCCCTTTTTCAGATATATGTGTCATTTCTTGTGATTCTATAGATTCAATTATAAAAGTTTATTGCAATGTCATAAATCCCAAAATGGCATAAAATTCATTTTATCAGGCTAGTTTGCTTCATTTTATGATTAATCAAAAAAAATTATCAGTTTCGATAACTATTTACTGATATACTACAAAAACAAATGTTCAATAAAAGAAACGTGTCGAAGTAAATCCCTTTTTATTTCTGCCTGAATCTGCCTTTGTAATGTACGAACCGTAAACTTTGCAACTACCTTTTAAATTTGGTTAACTGTACTCACGATTCATTGAATGATGATCAATTTACAAGGACCTAATTAACCTTCAGCTTTCTATAAGAAATTCGGATTGGCTAGACATGGATTAACATAAACACTATGTAATAAAAATTATAATGTTTTAAATTTGATTAAGTAGGTATCAGTCAATCAGGTTCAGTTGATTAAATATTTATAATTTTTCAAGATATTGTTCACCGGATGAACTAAAATATGTTTTTTAGGTAATGCATATGGTTATCTTATTTGTACTGATTTTTTCCCATCAGTAGTACAGATAATAGAATTTTGATGCATAAAAGTAAATTCCTGCCTTAGAGTAAAGGTAAAAATAAATTTCAAAAGTAAATAAAAACATTCCGTTTAATAAACTAATATCTATATATTTCAATTGTAACTGTAGACGAAGAAATTGAAAAGCAGATTTAATTTTAGCTAGAATCATTGTACTATTAAAAAGAAATTGTATATATAGCTTGATTCAGTACTATTTTATTATAGTGGCTCTCATAAATCCGATTGAGCCAAGGTCGCAGTTAAGATTTCGCCAAGGTTTTCATTAACGAAAAAGCAATATTACAATAATATAAACACATGCTGTTTCTTTAGGACTGCAAACGTTTGGTGAGATTTTACAACCTATCTTGGTGATAAATCTCGGATGCTTGGTGATTCATCCTCGGGAGCCACTATAATAAGGACGTACCCTTGATTTTTTAAAATTATAGAAATATATTTAAGAAATATTTTTTGTCTCTACACACCAATAACATTACCAAGTAGGGAAATCATATTCCCTAGAAACCCATTTAAGTTCAGAGAAATGATATTTAGCGAAATGGGAAGCAAACTGTTTGGTTACCAATTGAACTCCCCCCCCCCTCCTCTTCCTCAAAAAAAGAATTGCCTGGGGATGCTATGCTACTGTTACACACATAATACTAACGTTAAAGGAAAATATTGTAATATGATCAAATATTTGAACTATCAATGAATTTACATGTTTTGTTTTAAATATTCTTATTTTCGAATTGAATGCTTTTGAGATAGGCAAGTGTACTTTTGTAATCACTGATATCTCACAAATGATTCAAAAGTTAGTACTAATTTTCTACTACTTAATTGAATTATCATCAGGTAATGAAATATGGATAGTTATATTTTAATTTTAATATTTGTATAGAATTCATAATTTGTTGTCAAATCAAAACAAATTTTAATTTTATTTACATAAAAATGTTTCAAATATTTTGTTAAATCTTATATAGTCCAATTTCCCATTCTAATCAGTCAATATTAAATTTCAAATATTTGAAATACAGTACATACATCATTTATATGCATTTCTACATAGCTCGTCAAACATTCCTAACCAGTGACATTAATTTCAATTACATATTTTCACAGGTATACGCTTTACTTCACTGGTCCCTAGAGTAGTGTATAAATAGTGCTTTACTATAGTTAAAAATATGCATTTTCTGTTTAACAGTACAATCTGTTTGAACAACTTTAACTGCATAATAATAATGTTGCATGATATTACCTAATTTCAATTTATAACATGTTTATAAAGAAGGAGTTTATCCAACAGATATTTTAAATCAACTTACTGAATGCTGTTTTTGAAAATAATAGACAGTAGTTACTAATTTAATTTTATATGAAGATGGATTTGATATCCTAGAGGATGCATGAATAGATGCAAATTGACTTACCTAGTTAATAATGATGTTATCAGATTTATCCTGATGTAATGAGATATAATGAAGCTGAAAATACATATACCAGTTAAAAGTTTGACTAGTTATCACTGCGTCCAACCGATGCTAAAGTATTTCGTTAAGATTAGATAGTAATATATTATCTAAATCGAATTATAGTTGTTGAAGAAATAAAGATATTGAAATTAATATTTGTTTCAAAAAAATAATTTTGGGTTTAGAAATTAATAATATTTTGACTAAATGTTTCAAACTGAAATTATTCAAGAGATTGAAAAATAAAATTTCAGGTTTTATATTTCGGATGTGTTATACAGAATAGCAAGTGTAAAGAGGATTTTAATTGAATTAACGTTGAGTTAAATTCAAAATGTTCTAAAAAATTTGAATGATGTATCAATACATGCCTTTTAAATTTGAATATCAAAATTTTGTATGTTCGAAATTAAAAGTGTAGGATAAAACACATGTAATTGTTATTAAACATTTCCAAAGTTTAAATATTGGTTTTTAAATTTTAAACCTAATTTGAAATAAACATGTTTAAGAGTTAAAATGCCCGTCGAAATCAAGAGGTCATAAGAAACAACGAGTTAAAATGTAAATAATTTTAACTCGAACACCAAATGAATTTCTAAACGCACAATAAATGTATATTATGTTAGTGTGAACTGCGAAGAATGATAGCATTTGAAACCATAAACTTCCATAATAGCTTACTGGTTGTTAAAAATTTGGCAGCTCATTACTGGGTACAGATCAAACTTCAAACTATTTCATAAACATTAGATAATGGCTATTAGTGTTTACTTTCTTCAGAATGTTACTTAATATCAATAAAATATCAAAATCAACACCCATACAATTGAAATGAAACTTCATATATATGCTATTTAAATTACAACTTAGTATATACATATAGAATATATATTAATGTTATTAGTAATTTCATTAATTTGTATAACATCTTTACACTCTTATACTATAACATACTACTATGATAAACAAATGAACTATGAATCACATTAAAAAATATATTGCTGTCTTCTACACAAATTTAATTAGCTTAGAAGGAAATTAATCAAAGTTTCTCCTTTAATTTAACTGATACAACAATAAAAACATCTGACCACTTAAGTTATTTAAACAGGCCACTTGAAATATTGCAGTACAAGTTTTGATATATTCATATTTGGTCGGCGATCTTCTATCTAACATTAGGTACTATAAAAAATAAGTTAGAAAATCATTCAATCGGATTATTACAGATGTATAAGGTATAAAGTCCCAGTGTCAGCATTTTACTCGCAAAAATTGTAATAAATATATCGTATACTACTTACCTAAATTTAAGACATTTTTGTTATTTTACGAACGTGTATATATCTCCATATATTGTTACACAACGTTATATCTTTGCACTATTTCTTTCTATCATAATTTTCTTCCCGATTTAATAACAAACATTTTTTTTCCATGTATAATCTCGAACACAACACAGAATACCATATTATATATTAATCTGTGATCTGGAAGACGACAACTTCAAAGTGTATACTAGGCTCCGCCCATGACGTCATCTAACTTAGCCAATAGCGAAGAATCGACCTCACAGCAGGGGGTATAGCGCGTACGTTTTCGGAACATGCGTGCCTTGGGGAATTTTCTTTATCTGTGTCTTAAGGCCCTATCACATTCAACAACTTTTCCGGCAATTTTTCGGACAACCAACTTTTCGAACAATTTTTACGCCGAGTTGGGGGAAAACTCGTGTGAAATAAGGTCAAAAAATTGGGACAACTTTATCTGACCGGTATACAAAAAGTTGTTCATTTGGGACAATTTTTTACCAACCAGCCAATCACAGATGAGTAGCGAAGGAATCACGTGTGTAGAAAGGTTGGCGCAGATTCTACTACATTCTGGTTTGGCGTGAAATCCTCGCGCAAGTTTGAATCTGTGGAGCGCGAACAGATAGAATATAATAACCAGGGAAGTAAGTACCGGGGGTGGGGGCGGGGGGTCACACACCCCCTGACTCAAAAAAGTCGGAAAATTTGGCAATCACTCGGAAAAGAAATCGGAATAAGTGTGAGTTTTGTTCACCATAAATTTCACTTCAAAAACTTATATTTTATTTTAATTTCTAAATGTTCACTACAAAATCACCGATTCTCTTGTGAAACAAAATCCTTGAAGTCCATGTTGAAGTAAAGCCATCTGATGAACGTCGGGCAAATGGTTTCTTTGCGGTGTCATAAATCTCATTTAAATACATTTGAGCCACCTGGAAGGGCGATGACAACGAGGGCAGGAGGTCCCCAATCTTTTTCGGCCTTTTACTTGAGGAAATTCGGAGAAGCAGACCTTACACCCGGACGGTGCAGATCATTTGTAGTACCCATATGTGGGGACAAAACCATGCAAGAGCAATTAGGTTTGGTAAGAGTTCTTCGGAAAAAATCACCTTTCTTCGCTGTGCAATCGGCAAAACAGCAGGAGAAAAATACTAAAACACATTGTCCAGGGATTTGGAAAGCAAACCCAGTATGCATTCCCTTAAAAGTGTCTTTAATTGGGCAAGTAATTTATGACGCTCAGAAAATGTGAATGTATTTCCTGTATAATTCTGAAAAGCATGGAATCTTCATTCAGCCCAGATTGCTTCAATTTTTCGCAGAGCTGGGTTGGGACCGCGTAAAGTAAGGTAGTATTTATAAATTATTTAAAGGCATGCATAAGAATTGTTTATATACGTTTCTCATAATGATTATTATTTATTTTTATTCCTTTTTTAAATTTTGTTATAATATTTTTGTGCTTTTAAAGGTATCATTTAACAATTCATACGTCATTTAAATAAATTTTCTGCGATAAAATAAAATCACAAATTGTGAATGAAACACTAATACAAAAAGATCAGCAGTGGTTCCAATACGGGTCAGAACGGGCTGAAAATTTAGATTTTTTCCCTATCTGGCACGACTGTACGAGTGCTTAAACCCTGCCCAAAGAACATTGAGTCTCGGCTTGATCCGGCCCGAAATAATTTATATTCATATATGTTAAAAACATGAATGTGTTGAAGACCCAGACCGTCCGACTCATCCTAAGGACTTGAGCAACAATTTGGAAGGCCGGAAAAAAGGGAAATTTTTCTACGAAGAATTGAGGTAATTTTTTTTTAAACATTTATCTATATATAGGTGAAATAAAGACTATTATTTCATGTATTCAATTAAAATTCATTTGAAAAATTTTTAAAATTAAATATATTCGGCCTGGCGAAATAAATATATTCGGCCCCAGAAAAATTTTCAAAATATGTTCGGCCTTTTTTAAAAGCAAAGTTCGAGCCCGGCCCGAAACAGCGTTATAAAATTTCGGCACGGCCTGAGTCGAAATGATTTCGCCTGAATAACATTTTTCTATGTAAATATTATATCTTTTTTAACAATTTTAAAATAATTTTAAATAATTAAATAACAAAATTAGAGCCATTTTTTCAAAATGGTTCAAAATATTAAGACATCGAAATTAGAACCACTTTTTCAATTTTTTTAAATTATTAAAATATCGAAATTAGGACCACATTTACAAAATATTAAAATATCGAAATTGCTGCTACTATATTTAAAAAACTAAGAACCTATCCAAAATCCAATTGTACACTCCTATATGGTTTTCAAAGGGCTACAAATTACCTAATATTGTTCATAGCTGCCACTTTTCGTTTTCGAGAAATAAGCATTTATAAACTTAAAAAACAGGAAAATTTCAATCTTTTTAAACTTGATAAGACGATTCCTCGAAAATTGCATTAGATCTATAAAAACCCATTACTAAGCTAGAACTTGGATTTCCTACTAAACATTCTTATCGCTTATGGTTTATCTTTCATAATTTAGAAAATAGTTCGAGTGAAAGCAAGGAGACTAAAATTCTCTACGACAAAAACTTTAGTTCTTCGAAAAAAAATGCCAATATACTAAAATATTGAAATTATCTCTATATATATACATAAAAGGTACTATATTTCCAACAAAACAAGTAAAAGTTGGTGATATTTTTATCTGTTAGATTCGGAGATATAAGCGCCCAAAGTGTTTATATTTTTCGTAACGCCCGGATGTCTGCTAGAGACTCCCCAACCATACATGTTATTCATATTAAAATCTATAAAATCTATGCAATTTGTCCCTTCATAATGTGATTATTTTTCGGGAGAATATTATATATCAAATTGATGAGGGCGAAAAAATTTAATGCTTTTTATTTTTGCTTGTTTTTCTTTATGATGATGTATTTCCTTTTTTAAATTGAAAGAAAAATAATTTGCCTAAATTTATGTGTGAAAACAGGTTTAATATATTAATACATATTTGCAACTAATTATTTAAACCAATTTATTAAATAAAAAAGTTAGGCTTCGTAACCCTGGAAGATGCTACGAATGTATAAAACGCAGAACTCGGGAGAAAAAAATTCTAGGGATGATATCAACAAATTATTTCTACAAATATAAGTATTGAATAACATTGTGTTTGACTTATGGCTGCATATGCGGCAAAAATTAAAATTGGAAAAATTTGAAAAATTGGAAGATTAATTAATTAACTTAAAATGTTATTAATTTTATAACTTAAATAAAGTTACTCTTAAATTGCAGTAAATTTTTAAGTTATAAATACTAACAGAAACCACCAAAGAGATGCGTTCCAAAACATAGGATAGTCCCATTGCAGATTCCGACATAGATGCTAAAGTTATCCTAGTTTGGGGAACGTCCCCTATAGGCGAGTTCTGTAACCATTAACGCTTGGTTTTGGTCATAGTCCACAGATAAATTGTGTAGTATGGCCTCAATTTTTGTGAAATTTAATGCCGACTGCGTGATAAGACTGAATTTATCTGTCTCTAAAAAGTTCACAAATTTGTAGAATATAGCAAGTTTTCGTGTTGCCATTCCGCATTAGGTATTACTTGCAGAGAACTAAAAATCTGATGTGGGCAGCACATGACTTTCCCTGCAGACTTATATTAACGTTCTCTTTCTTTTAAATTTATTTCACTTTTAATTCAATTTTCTTTCTCATTCGGTAACCGGACTTATTTTCAAAGGTGGCCTAGAGAAAGTACGAAAAACTAAAATATCTCGAGAACGGCTAGTCCTAGAGTAATGGGGTTGGTCTTATTCTTTTCGTCGTTAAAAATTACGTATTAAACACGCATTTAATGGATATATTTGAGCATATCTAGTTCTTTAGTTTAGATTTTGACGATTTTTGCGGGCCATTTTGCAAAAAAAGGCAGGTTATTTATTTCCGAATCGTACCAAAATCTCATCAGCACCAGAGTAACCCACAAATGACTTATTTAGCGAATTTTGTGAAATTTGGTCCATTAGTTTTTCAGTTAAAGTGGATACAAGCTTTTGCGGGCCATTTCGCAAAAAAAAAGGCGGGTTTTTTTATCCTGAATCGTACCCAAAACTAATCAGCACCAGATTCGCCCACAAGTGACTTACCTACCAAATTTTATGAAATTTGGTCAATTACTTTTTTAGTTAAAGTGGATACAAAATCTGCACAGACAAACACACAGACAGACACACACATAGACTTCACGCTAAAAATAGTTTTTTCGTATTCTAGAGGTCTTGAAACGTGTAGATCCGTCGAAAACTCGATTTGCGATTTTCGACATGATTCCAATACTTTCCCTATACATTACCATGTATTGCAGGGAAAGTAAAAATCTGATGTGGACAGCACATGACTTTCGCTGCAGACTTATATACACATTCTCTTTATTTTAATTAAATTTAATTTACTTATAATTCAATTTTCGTTCTCATTTGGTAACTGGACTCATTTTCAAAGGTGATGTAGAGAAAAAATGAAAATATCTCGAGAACGGCTAGTCCTAGTGTAATGGGGTTGGTCTTATTCTCGTCTTCGTTAAAAATTACGTATAAAACAAGTATTTAATGGATATATTTTAGCATACGTAGTTTTTTATTTTAGATTTTGTCGTTTTGGCGGGCCATTTTGCAAAAAAACCAGGTTATTTTTTCCGAATTATGCCAAAATCTAATCAGCACCAGGCTAACCCACAAGCGACTTATCTACCAACTTGTGTGAAATTCGGTCCAATAGATTTTCAGCTAGGGTGGATACAAACTTTTGCAGGGCCATTTCGCAAAAAAAGACGGGTTCTTTTATCCGGAATCGTACCCAAAACTAATCAGCACCAGATTCACCCGCAAGAGACTTACCTACCAAATTTTATGAAATTCGGTCAATTAGTTTTTTAGTTAGAGTGAATACAAAATCTGCACAGACAGACACACACACAGACGTCACGCTAAAAATAGTTTTTACGTATTCTAGAGGTCTCGAAACGTGTAGATCCTCGAGTAAAACTCGAGTTGCGATTTTCGGTATGATTCCAATACTTTCCCTATACATTACCATGTATTGCAGGGAAAATAGAAATCCGATGTGGGCAGCACATGACTTTCCCTGCAGACTTATATTCACGTTCTCTTTGTTTAATTAAATTTATTTCACTTTTAATTCAATTTTCGTTCTCATTCGGTAACCAGACTTATTTTCAAAGGTGGCGTAGAGAAAATACAAAAAACTAAAATACCTCGAGAACGACTAGTCCTAGTGTAATGGGGTTGGTCTTATTCTTTTCGTCGTTAAAAATTACGTATTAAACGAGCATTTAATGGATATATTTGAGTATACCTAGTTCTTTAGTTTAGATTTTGACGATTTTTGCGGGCCATTCTGCAAAAAAAGGCAGGTTATTTTTTTCTGAATCGTACCAAAATCTAATCAGCACCAAGGTGACCTATACGTGGCTCATCTACCGAATTTTGTGAAATTCGGTCCATTAGTTTTTCAGCTAGAGTGGATACAACCTTTTGCGGGCCATTTCGCAAAAAAAAGGCGGGTTCTTTTATTCCCAATCGTACCCAAAACTAATCAGCACCAGCCCTGCCCACAAGTGACTTACCTACAAAATTTTGTGAAATTCGGTCCATTAGTTTTTTTAGTTAGAGTGGATACAAAATCTGCACAGACAGACAGACACACAGACGTCACGCTAAAAATGGTTTTTTCGTATTCTGAAGGTCTCGAAACGTGTAGATCCGTCGAAAACTCGAGTTGCGATTTTCGGCATGATTCCAATACTTTCCCTATACATTACCATGTATTGCAGGGAAAGTAATAATAAGCTAAAGTTGATAGTTGCGAAATATTGTATTAAGATATTTTGTGGTCATTATTTGGTATTTTAATAGTCACAACCTTTCTACTAAAGCTGCCACTATAAGTAAGTAACAAAAAAGTAATGAAATGATCTTGCATATTAAATATCGATGAAGAAGCCAGTAAAATAGATCAAAATAATGAATAACATAATTTTTTGCTTTTGAAAGTCAGCTGTCCATAAAATATGGTGATGCTATGCTTTATATTACTTCATTCATTTCTGATTCTGTTAATATGCACTTGTTTCCAGTAATAAATTACTTATACTGAAAATTACGGTGTTCAATTAAAAAAAAAATGTTATTATATTTTGTGTGGACTTCCCATTTCTGCAATTGGTTTATTTAATCTTACGTTCTTTCGAATTATTTATATCTCAAAGACTTTGATCGAAGTTGAAATTTTTAAAAACCAGCAAAGTTCTGCGCACTTCGAGCGCTAAGCTCGGCTAAGTACACCACGACCATACATCAGAAACAGGAACCGGCAGACATCAACTGTCACCGATCCTCCCACCCGCTCCTAAAATCCACAGTCACAAACGAGTCATACACCTCCCTATTCAATATTACTATCTAACGATTCTAATTAACGATTGAGTTCGACACCTTTGATAATGCATTTATGTAAATTTGTTATTTAGTATAAGAATAGTGTATTTAAATATATATATATATAATAACAGCATCCCAGAATAAATTAAGAACTAAGCAATTTAAGAATCAATATTCTAGTATACTTTTGAGGCTGAAAATATTATATAATATTTTAGTCTTTTGGGTATGTTAGCTTGTAATTTTTAGTGTATAATGATTTACAGTGATGCAATGCGTCAATTTTTTAATTTAGTTTATGATTGCATGAAATAAATATATATCTATGTTTATTTATTTAAATTTACACATATTACAGATAAAAGTATTTTTAAATGCTGATCATGTTTATAGTTTAAAATATTGTATTTCGTATTTTTTTTTATTTTTTTTTTACCGCATTAACATAAAATCGCCAATTGAGCGATAGTCGCCAAATCTAGCAGTCGATGATGGTTGGCTCATCGAACGCTAGTGTCTATGCGAAATCCTATGTTAACGATGTTGCCATAGGTTCCTATGGGAGTGAACCTTCTGAATATAGTATTCTGTGCATCAGATAGTGTGGCTGTACAAGCTTGTTGCTGGAACTGCTGGTAATACTGGAACAAAGTAGCTGTGATGAAACCTCCCTGTTAGCCAACCAAAAATTAGGAGACTAATTTTGGGGGGACTGGGGTTTCTGAATTTCAGAAATTAATTTTATGATGCTGAAAAACTTCTGCATCGGGTCCGCGTCGTTGGTTGTCAGGATTTGTGCTAGCTGTAAATTACTTAAATCGAAGTATGACTCAATTTCTTTATAGAATTTTATGAATTCAAGGAATGCATAAGAGGTTTGGGGTTGATTTTTAGCTGTGGCAGGTTGTGCGTTGGGAAAGTGCTCTCCGGTAATTCCTGTTATTATCTCGGCACTTTCCTGCACTCCCTGCACAGAGGAGATACAGTTTGAAGGGAAAGGGGGGAATTTTCCTCACCAAGACTGAGGGGGGTTGTTTTAGTAGGTCGCTGGAGTTTGTTGAGTTCCTGGGATTTCTTGCGATTCCAGGGATTTTGAGTGCCTGAAGTTGGCAGGGTGGGAACCTCCGCAATTGGCGCATTTCGCCGGGGTCTCACGAGTTTATTGGCAATCTCTAGTCTGATGGCCTTCGCCACATTTAAGGCAGCGAGGGGGGAGGGTACATTTGTCAGAGTGATGGTTGTACAACTGACAGTTGTAGCGGTCAGTTCTTTCGAAGATAGAGGGAATGGGCGCATTCTCGCCTTGGCCATTCCTTTCACAATTCTGCAGCTTTAGTTGGCTGTCTGATAAGATTATAATGCGCTATCTGATAAGATTGTAATCACTTTTAAGAAAAAGATCTGAATATCGGCCTGGTCCAGACCGAAATGCTATGTGTTCAAATGTTTTAAAAGCCCAAATTTGTGAATTTTATGTACAAAAATTAATATTAAAGTTAATTTATTTAACATTATTTTTACATAACTGAAATCAACCTGCGCTCTCTGATAAGATTATAATCACTTTTAAGAAAAATATTTTAAAATTTTGTCAAATATTTTATTTGATGACGTTGTAATTTAGAGATGGACTGTGAAATAGCACTGTAATGCATAATATAAAATATTCACTGAACCTGATTAAATAATCTGCAATTAAAAGATACTTCGTAATATAATTAGATTATAAACAGTTTGCTAAAAATATTAACCGGTAGCCTATGGTAGCGGTCTACACGGGCTCGTGTGTGACGAACGGATAAAAGCCCGACCCGACAAGTGGGCATAGTCGGACCAGACTTGTTGTGCTTAGATTGAAAAGAAGTCTGATCGGGCAGAACATATTTAATTTTGAAAACATTTTAAATGAATTTTAATAGAGTACATGAAATTAATGTGTTAATTTCAGTTATGTAAAGATAATGTTTAAAAATTAATTAACTTTAATTTTGATTTTTGTTCATAAAATTCACAAATTCGGGATTTTAAAACATTTGAATACAAAGCATTTCGGTCTGGACCGCGCCGATATTTAATGCTCTTTAGGCAGCGCCGGGCTCGGGTTCTACATCTGTAAATTTCTTCGGATGAAAGTCTAAAATTTTGGGCTCTAGCTAGCGGTTACCCGTCCGCGTAGAAAGAATCGGTGGTGCGTACAGAACCCAGGATGGCCGCCAGGTGATCCTTGGCGAAAACGGTGAATAACGAACGCTTTAACGCCAAACCAGAACTGACTAGAAAGCCTAACTTGAGCGCTAAAGCAGAAATAGTGGCGAGAAAGTCAAGTGTCCTGACAAGGTTCGGTAGATGTCTGCATTACAATAGCATTAATTGCTATGCTATGAAGATTTTTCGGGGAGAATTGAAGTTAGTTTTCTTATTTAATTACATATTATGTTGACCTTATGCCTTAAACATTAATCTGTCATTCTGTCAACATTTAACAATTTTTTTCTTAAAATACCATCTCTTTCTTGCCGGTTTTAAATAAGCCTAAAACCGGCCGTTTTCCCGCACACTCCTGCTTCCATGTATAATCTCGAAGACGACAACTTCAAAATGTATACTAGGCTCCGCCCATGACGTCATTTAACTTAGCCAATAGCGAAGAATCGGCCTCACAGCAGGAGGTATAACGCGTACGTTTTTGGAACATGCATTCCCACCACCTTGGATTCGGTGCTTGGACTCCGAGAGTGTAGGATGTTCTTGATGAGTGCTCCCGCGACGAATAGTGAAGCCCAGGTAGCGCCTGGGCACGTGGTTATGGAGAGTTGTTGAGAATGATGATGTTATGGATGTTACACAGTGTAACAGTACCGAGTCTAACCTTTCTAAAAAGCATACTACGGAGGAATTACTGAAATTGAAACAGGTGGTTACGGACCTTGAACTGGACTTGATCTGCCGGCAACAGGCGAAAAAGACTACGACTGACAAAGTGGACTTTGCAAGATTCAAGGCCAGACTGGAGAGACTGGCCGAGCTGATGGAGATGGCCAGACTGGGATTTCAAGACCAGACTGGAGAGACTAGAAGCCGAGCTGATGGAGATGGCTGAAGAACTGGGCTGGGGTGGTAAGTATAGTTTAACTATACCCCCTCCCCCCACTGTTGTTGAGGATACGGCTTCTAAAGCCACTGATTTATCTACTGCTAACTATAGTACTGATCATAATTATGCTTCTACTAGTAACTCTGAGGGTTCTAAAACCCAGATTTCTGAAAACTTAAACTTTAATGACAAAACTAAACTTGACCAGGCCGCCCACGAGGCAACTAAACAAATTAGTAACTTAAATGCTGGAAATTCTTCTAAAAATAATTTTAATGAATTAAGCAATGCTGCAAAACGTAGAGCCACTAATGGCAACTATACCTCGAGAACTTTTTACTGATGAGGAAGGATTTATACATGAAGTTTCGTACAGGACAGAGCACCAGGCGCGGTGAGCCTTTAATCTCCAATCTCAATATATGGTTCGTATCTTCATGCTGTGACATTATTTCATTGACCCATGATATGGAGGCTCGAATTTTTTTTTATTTACTATTTTATTTTTGACTTGGCTCTTAGTGTGGCAGTTTATTGCACATTTGGGTTTAGTCAGTTTCGGGGGTTGATGCAGATCTGAGGGTTGCCTAGCAATTTGGCAGTTTAAGGATTAAGAATATTTTTTTAAATTTGAAAAATTTTGATCGCGATTTTTAATTAATTTCAGTTGCTAGTGAAGGAGTTTACCAAAATCTGGTTATTCAAGGTTAAGTACTGCACGGGGTCTTTTACGAAATTTGGCCTTGCGATGATTATAGTCAGGTAGACTGAATAGAAATTCATTTGGAACTGAAGGCAGGTTGTCGTAGAATTTTAGCGCTAGCTTTTTAATTTGGGCTCTCACGGTTTTTATTTGTCTTTTCTAATCACCGAGTTCCTTAAATATCTAGGGGCTTTCCTGATACACCTTAGGATATTATTTTGTCTTGTTTCTAAGAAATCTATGGTAGTTTTACAGGCATATCCCCATACGGGTGCTGCATACAGCATTCCCGGGCAGATGACCGATTTCTATATTAGAAGTTTGTTTGATAATTAAGATTTCCGTTTCCTATCATAGGGTATAAAGCTCCTGTGGCATTATACGCTTTTTTGATTATGTTTATTACGTGCAATTTCCAAGTTAGGTGGGAGTCTATCGTTACACCTAGGTATTTAATTGATTTTTCCGCGCGTAGTGCTTGGTTGTTTATATACAGAGGCGGCGGGGGTTTATGCTTCCTTGAGAAGTAAATCCAATGACATTTATTGGGGTTTAATTTTATTCGCCATTTTTCCAGCCATGTTTGGAGTATGTCTAAGTGTTGTTGTAACTGTCTGTGCATTACCGTGAGATAAGTGTGTTTTGCAAGTATCGCACTGTCGTCTGCATAGAGTGTCAGCTCGGTGTTTGGAGTCCTGGGGATGTCATTCAGGTATATGTTAAAAAGTGTCGGGCCCAGGATGGATCCTTGCGGTACACTACTTTTTATGAGCTTGGGTGTAGATAAGCTATCTTTAACTCTGACTTGAAAGTGTCTGTTATTTAAGTATGAAATTAAAAGTTTGACTAGTGCGCCAGGGACTTTTAGAGTGATCAATTTGTATGCTAAACCACAGTGCCACACTTTATCAAAGGCTTTTTGTATATCCAGGAAAATTGCAGCTGTGGGTGTCTTAGTATTTAGTCCAGAAGATATGTACTCTACCACTCTCAGCAGTTGATGAGTGGTGGAGTGTTATGGCCGAAATCCAAACTGCTCCGGAATGATAATGTCATTCTCATTAAGGTGCGTGTTCAGTCTCTTAAGAATTATTTTCTCAGTAATTTTACTAAGTGTTGGTAGTAGGCTAATTGGTCTGTATTTGGCTGGAATTGTGGCATCCTCTCCTGCCTTATAGATCGGTATAATTATCGCGTCCTTCCATTCTTTAGGGAAATAGTTTAATTTTAGAATTTTACATTTTTATTATTATTAAAATTTTTTATTATTAAAATTTTTTTATTATTAAAATGGTCATGAAAAAAAATTATATTTAAGGGTAGGTTTTTGACCGCTACGTTCCTGATTCTGTCGTGTCCTGGGCTCTTACGGTTCTTTAAGGTTTTGAAAATTTCGACTATCTCTTGCGGTGTGGCTGGGATAATCTCAGCCGTGACCGGGGAGTTTCTAAAGTTATTTAGTGTTTCCCTGACCATTTTCAGGGTGTCCTGACACATTAAATCATGGTTTGGTTCGAATTGCTTTTCGTAATGCTTTGCGAGCGCCTCGGTTTTTTCTTCATCTGAGTACGCAGTATTATTACCATCTAATAATGGCGGGAGTTTATTTTGCGGTTTCCTAAATTTTTTGGCGAATTCCCAGAGCGACACGTCTTCTGGGTTAAGCGATTCGATTAACTCTTTATACTGTTGCTGCTTTTCCGCGACGATTTTTTCCCTGACTTTACACGTGAGTCTGTTAAGCTCCCTTTTAAGGGTAGGGTCTCTATTAGCCTGCCATGTCTTTCTAATTCTGTTCCTCTGTCTTACTAATTGTCTGACATGGTGGAAAAGTGTGGGTGTTTTTGGTGACTCACGATGTGTTGTAGCAGAGGCAATTGCTCTCTTGATTTCTGTTGTGAGTGTGTGCGTGGCAGAGTCAATATCCGCCGTGCTCATTATGTCAGGTACTGCTAAGTGAGGCTCGAATAGTGCTCTTTTGAATACGTTCCAGTTCACTCTACTCGTATGTTTGAGGTATATAGAAGTTAGAATAAAAGGATTTGTATTTTTTATTTTTATACTGATATTTTCTGCACCTTGAAGATTTATGTTATTTACTTCCTCGTGGGGAATATTTCTTTTAATGTATATTGCTGTTCCTCCATGGGGCCGTCTAGCAGTTGTATTTGGGCTAAAATTATGATAGCTATTATAGTTGGCTATATTTAGTTTTTTATTTTCTCTAACTTTAGTTTTCTGAATTAACAAGGCGTCTACGTCATTTTCGTTTACATAGTTCCTAAGTTCATTTATTCTTGGAGATATGCCGTTCGCATTCCAAAATATTATTTTAAAGGATTCTTTTTGGGACCTATCCATAACGGGTTTGATTCTCACTGTTATTTTTGAAATCCGCGATTATTTTGAAGGCCTCAAAAACCATTGACATTGGATCGCTCTTTTTTTGTATTAACTCTGCGAACTGCATCAACAGATGTTGGAAGTCGTCTAAATTGAACATACTGATAAATCCTCTGATGAGGTTGAGGATTTCATCCATCTTTTCATCATCGAATCTAACAGTCGGTTCAGTCTCAGCTTCCATATCCTCAGCCTCAACCACGGTTTGAACTTGGTTTTGAGTATCCTTTTGGATCTCGGTAATCTTTTGTCTTTTTTCAACCGTTTTTTCAAACAGCTGGGTTTGCGCGAGCTCTTCTTCCCTGACGCGTTTGGTTTTAGCTTCCCGCGTTATGATTTCGTTAGTTGATTTAGTTTTTGGATTTACTTCTTCAGATTCCTGAGCTAATTTTGCCTGTCTGGCTTTTCCGCTTCATTTCTCCTTTTAATGGCTATAGTAGCCAGCTTTATTTCTTCCGGAGTCAATTCTCTAGAAGTTGATGGTTTGGGGACCTGCTCTTGCACCGATCTGGTAGATGCTGAAGGTTGAATTCTGGTTATCTGTGGCACAGTGTGCGAGGAGCCCTGACGGGATGCCTGGGTGTTTAGACCGAGGGCGTTTTGCCTCCAAGGGGGTATCTCATTTATGGGGGGAGGGGGTGCATGCGCCGGTGCCTTTGCTCTGTTCCAAGGGTTCTTCGGGCAGAGCCGAAAGTTTGCCGGGTGGTCACCTTTGCAGTTTGCCTTCTCTTGCCTAGGTCTCTGACAGTCTCTTGTCAAGTGGTTCTCTGCACACTTAAGACACTTAGGTGGCATCAAACAGTTGTCAGAGGAGTGGTTGCACTGCTGGTACCGGTAGCAGATCTTAAAGCCCCGTGCTCTAAAGGACTCTACCTTCACAGCCATGTAACCTAATCTTGTTATTGAGTATACCCTCTGTCAGTTATCCGTGGGCCTAAGGCTGAGTAGGAAGACCGGCAGCGGCAATCTAGTTTTAGTGTTTCTCAATTGAGAAACTCGGACTACATCTAACCCCTCGGTTGTTAGAATAACTTTTAGAGTCTCAATGTCATTACTGGTTGGTAGCCCCTTCAATACTACCTTTTTTGGCCTTTCCGTTTTAACATTTAAGCTGTGAAAGGGGATTTTCTCGCTGGTTAAGTGGCGCTGAACAGCCCTATAGGCGTCAGCGTCCTTTGGTATCAACTTTAACATCTCTCCTGTAAGTTTGCCAGATACTTTATTTTCCGTAATCTCATTTAGTTTTTTGAGGAGCGCCTGGTAGTTATCATTAAACTTTATGAAGAAGCATTCCGCTTTTGGGTCTTTATTCTCAACATCATTATCTTTTTCCCTAAGTCTATTTTCAGCCGTTTTCGATTTTTGCACCATTTTATATTCAACATTTTGGCTTACAATTTCAGTATAAGTTTTTTGGTTAGGATATTTTACTTTACTAAAATTATCATTTACATTTACATCATTAGGGTAGCATTGCAACTGATGTTGCAATGCTACAGTCCATGATATCATGGTCACCAGATTTTAAGTTTAAGATTTCAAACTGGTTTTTGGTAGGAACTTCCGTAGAGGAATTTTCCTCTATCCTAGCCTTTTTACTTGGATTTTAAACCGGCTCAATTTCATCTTCAATTTTAAATCCCTTTATCAGTCCTATTTCTAGCAGTTTAGTTTCAATTACTTTACTACCTAACATATTATCCTCACATTTATAAATTACATAAATATCACTATTCTCAAATTTCTCACACAATATCATGGGTCAACAAAAAAGAGTTTACAAAAGAAAACGAACCTATTATCCGGGAGACTTGGTCCTTGTCCTGTCCAATCAATCCGTTCCTAAGCATCTTCTCGATGTGCAGAGTCAACACGTAAATCACGAGTCCGCAAAAGTTCATAGCTTGCTTCACATCCTGGGTCCACGTGAATATCGATCCATCCTGTGGCAGGGAGTCGCAATAGGTAGTCATGACATCCTTAAGAGGCCGAGCATCTTCCCCATCCAACTCACCAGCAATAGTCGGCGTGTATTCCAATTGAGCACTGTCCAAATCCATAATTGAAAGAGGGTGAAATCAATCCAAAAGTCCGAAAAAGCACAACCACGTGGAAAAAACACGCGTGGCGATCCAAATTCGAAACGCACAAAAAGAAATGGCGAGTACAAAGTACGTCACCAAATACGAAAATCACAAAAGTCGGCTGCAAATTGCTTAGCCCGACGTGCTTTACCGTTAATAGGTATAACACGTCCAAGCGACAGCAAGAAAATTCTCCACAAGGTAAATAACAGGAGCGTCACTAAGGCACGTCCTTATAGCTCGGAGTCTGGGCTCCGAGGATTTGTACATAAAGTATCTAAGTCCAAACTCTACAGATTCTGAGCCGGCCAATAGGAAAGCACCTATGACTGGACACGGTAAGGACGGCCCCTCGGAAAACTTGTCAACTCCCTCGCCTCCCACCACGCCTCCGCTGTTGATCAGCGCTTCTCAGCCTGACTCGCCCTCGATCTTATTTAACCTGAAAAGGTTTGCACCGCAAATTGTTCCGGTCCTAGACAGACAATTTTTCAAAGCGCACGTTAAAAGTGACGACGAATTCAGGAACTGCACAAATTACCTGAAGAAAACAGGCGTGCAGTTCAAAACTTTTTCCCTGAAAGAGGACTTACCAGTCAAGGTTGTCATCAGAGGGCTTCCCGTGGTGACGGATGTTAAACTTATTACTAAAGCAATGGGCTTTACAATTCTTGACAACTTTAGGCTGACTAGGAGAGGGAGCAGACAGCCCCTCCCTCTCTACTACCTGCAGATAGCACCCGGGACTAACCCGGAAGACCTTTATGAAATAAATATGCTCTTGGGCACGGAAGTGAAGCTGGAGCCGTACATCGGACGCAGAGGCTTCGCTAGCCAGTGCTATTCGTGCAATGGATTTTTCCATAGCAGTCTAGCCTGTAACTTGCCGAAGCGGTGCGTCAAGTGTGCCGGTCCCCACGCCGCCAGTGATTGCAAAGCAGACTTCCTGCTCTGCTGCAATTGTAGTGGTCAACATGCTGCAAACTGGCGCGGTGGGTTCGTAATGGGGGTTCGTAAGACCTTTCGAGAGGTTGGTGGTAGGGGAAAGAGGATACAGTTCCTGTGGATGCCGCCCCCCCACAGGGTTCCGATTTAAATTGGATAGCACTTCCCGTTTGGGTAGGTCGGAAGGTTTGGATCGAAGAAGAAGTATATAAACCATAAATATATTACTTAAGATAATGAATTTATATTGTTTAATTTATTTTTAAACTAATATTTATTTTTAAAGGATATTTGTATATATTTGATTCTTGTAAATGAAGATCAGGAATTAAAACACTATCATAATCGCAAAACACATATGAAATTATACGAGATCAAGGTAAGGTCGTATCATGACTGAATAAAAATTATATATCATGAGAACATAAAATATGATACGTTAATCTAAGGGTCGGCAACTGGCGGACCGCGGTCCAGGTCCGGACCGCGGAAGGTCAAAAACTGGACCGCCAAACATTTTTAACAGCACAAAATAAATGAATCAAATTATTTAAAAAATATTTTTCTGTATTATAGAAAAATCTTTTAGAATCAAACTTATAGAATCTATAAGTTTTAACGGCACCCTTATTATTTTTATTTAATGAAATAATTTTTATTTAATCAGAGAAGGTGTAACTCGAGCGAAAGCCTAACTCCACTTTATGAAACTTATCTTTTGGGCGAGTCTACTCGGCGGTGGAGACCTTGGGAGTGGAAGAGCTTCGGTCCTTTGTTATGCTCCAGCATACACTTGGACGCGGAAGCGGTCGTCGGATCACTTCGTCAGTAGTTGTTGCGATCTCGTACGAAGCGTTTTGTTATTAACGAGGCTTATAACGTTTCTTTTTCATCGATATGGATCCTGAAAAGCGTAAAGTTGATAGCGAAAATAGGAAGTTTTTGACTGAGTGGACTGAACAATATTGTTTTACGTTACCTGATAGGCCTAGAGCTGTTCCAGTTTGCCTCATATGCAACAGAACTGTCGCTCTTGTTAAAAGTGGCAATTTAAAGCGACACTACGAAACAACTCATCAGCAGTTCCATAAAAATTTTCCTCTGGGTAGTGAAGTTCGTCAAGAAAAACCCCAGTCATATCTAACTTCTTACAAAAAAGGCACGGTCTTACTAGTCCGATCTATGAGCTAACGAGAAAAATCTTCAGAAGCAGCGTTGCGTGTGTGTTGGACGCTTAATAAACACCAGAAGCCATTTTCAGACTCTGAGATAGTAAAAACATGTATGTTGGAAGTGGCCGCGTCACTTTTTGAAGAGAAAAGGGATGTTGTTGCCGCAATTCAAGGTATTCCATTGTCGGCAAGAAGCAATACAAGAAGAACCGAAATTTTAGCTGCTGACAATAAAAGTGGTTTGCTCGAACTTCTGCAGAAGGCGCCTTGCTACGCCATAACACTTGTTGAATCGTGCGACATTGTTGATGAGGAACAAATGTCCATTTTCGTGCGATTTTTGGATATTGAAAGTAAATCATTTAGGGAAGCATTGCTAGCAATATTGCCGTTTAAAGACAAGACTCGCGGAGAAGATTTATTCAAGACTTTTGATGACTTCATGACAAAATCAAACATTAGTTATGATAAAATGGTGTCTCTTTCAACTGACGGGGCCCCAGCGATGATCGGCAAAGAAAAGGGACTAGTAATGAGAATCAAGGATAAGAATGTTGGACTACTATCTTATCAGTGCATAATTCAGCAGGCAGCCCTTTGTGGAAAACTTAGTGTCACTCTGAAAGAAGTAACGGACAGCTTGATCAGGTTGATTCATTTTAAGAGGTCTCATTCTGCTCTTCAGCATAGACAGTTCAAAGAGATTCTATCTGAGTGTGATTCGGCGCATTCTGACTTACTGCAATACAATGTTCGTTGGCTAAGTAAAGGTCAAGTGATTGAAAGTTTTTGGGAAATAAAAGAAGAAGTAACCTCTTTCTTAGAAAACTTGGATACACAAAAAGCAAGAAACCATTTGGAGTTCCTAGAATACGAACGCAATATGCTATCTGTGGCTTGCCTGAAAGACATCCTTAAACATTTAAATGCGCTCAATACCGAGCTACAAGGAAATGGGAAATTAATATGTGATCTGATACAAAATGTGTCTTCTTCCCGTCGCAAGCTGGATATCTTTGAAAAAGACATTGCAAGTCAAGAATTTATTCACTTTCCAACAATTTTTGAATATAAAAATAATTCTGAATTAGACATTGCAGTATTTTCAAATTTTATATCAGAACTTAAGAAGGAATTTGTAACAAGATTCCAAGACTTTTCAGAGATAGAGAAGTTGTCGCGATTCTTAAAATCGCCTTTTAAAGTTTCTCCAGCGGCAGAATGGACAGATGTGGCTGCGAAGTTGTTCCGCCTTTCAAAGCCTTTACTCCAAATGGAGATAATAGACTTGCAAGAAGACATTTCCTTGCAAAAGTAATAAAACTGCATCCGCCGAAGAATTTTGGAGTAAACATGTCCCAGAAAAATATGGAAATTGCAAAAAATTAGCCATTTACCTGGCTACTCTGTTTGGCTCCACATATGTCTATGAAACCTCATTTTCAAAAATGAATTTTTTGAAGAACGAATATCGCTGAAGATTAACGGCCGCCCACCTTGAAGACATTCTTCGCATAAGCTGCTCCCCGCGTGAACCTAACTTTTAAAAACTGGCTCAAGACCGCAAATGTTGTTTCTCCCGTTGATTTTTGAATACAAATATGCTTATCTACTGTATTTCATATTATTTTGTGAGTGAAAATTAAAATAAAAAACTAGTAAGGAATATGAGTTTTTTTTCTGGACCTCGATAAAAATTTTCAAAAGTATCCGGACCCCACCTGAAATTACTTGCCGACCCCTGCGTTAATCAATAAGTCCCCTAGCAATAGCGGGCATATTTGTATTTATTGCTACTTTCTTCAGGAGTTTATGTTTCCAAAGCTTTATGGCAGAAAATTAGCTACCGTAGATCTGAACTTATCAAAAGGTTCTCAAAATTTAATGGAGTATATCTAGTGTTTTCTATGACTATGCTTAATGTATAAAATTCGCATAGTGAAAATAACTTCTCTCAAACAGGCCGAGAAAAAAAACTCGTATATTTCTGCCCCTAATCTTCGAATGAGTAGCCTTAGTGCGAGAAATCTCACACCTAAAGAACTCTTATCAAATTAATTGCTCCTTTAAGGTTGTACCCATTTCGTGCAATAAGGAGATACCTTCCCTATCAAATATATAAATATTTACAGATACATTGTAACAAAGAAATTTAAATAATAAAATAAACAAAACCTGTAATGATATTGCTAAAATATTAAAAAGAAAATATTGATATACAAACTACAGAGTTTTCTAAAAATAATTATTTTTTTAGTAAAGAGTATGTTCAGCAATTTTATGAATTACAAGAACACAGTCTATATATTGCAAAATATCTCTTTCAGAAGCCATTAACATGAATGATTCAAGTCGATGGCCATTCATTGTGCTTCTTAATCTGTTTTTAATAAATTTTAGTGTGGAGAACGATCTTTCACATGCAACTTGTGTTTCGGATAATATTAATAGATATTTATATGCACTATGAAGCAATCGATATGTTTCAACGAATTAGCAATATGAAGCAAGCAATATGTTTCACACGCAAACAGCGTTTTTGCAGCACCTGTAGTGTAAACAGCATATCACACAATTTTTGTAAAAGTTTGTTGTAAGTATTTCTGAACATATTTAAACCAATAATGTTTTTGCTGAAAGAAATAAATAATGATAAGAAATCAGCCGTATGAATGTTGTATGTACTTTACAGTGAATTTAACAATATCTGAGGGGTGAAAAAGGTTGAATATAACTTAGAGCACCTCTATTCTTGACGGCAGTTCTTAGATCGACAAGAACGCTTTCTTTTGTATTAGACTTCCACACACACGTCCCACGGCCGTCCAAATAGATGCTCCAGTCCTTGGTGACGAGTCGGACGGTCTGGGTCTTCAACACACACGTCCCACCCGGCCACACATATAGCTATCGTAAACCCTAGGGTTGGTCGTGTGGTCTGGGTCTTCAACACACACGTCCCACATGCACATGTACCGTTTCCATTTATGTGACACATGTTTCATAGATTTTCTGTGAGGCGAGTGTCACCTCTTCCCTCTGACAAGGTCACCCTTCGAAATTATTCCAAGAAGAATTGCCTCAGCCCTCAGGCAATTGTTTTCACTTACTTACAGGACTTACAGGAGCTTACTTACAGGAGCTTAAAGAAAGGCCAAAGATATTTACACAGACTAATATATAGTATTCTGTGGATATTTATTAGGAATTTGATTTAGTTAGTCCATTGACATAGGTTTAGTAGCTTGATACAGTTTTTTTTTCAATGAATTTGCGGGAAAAATATCGTCTGTATAATGCTATTTCTATGGAATGTTTAATTATGTGATTTTATTAATATCTCGACAACCTCTTGTCCTAGACTTCTAGAAACTCAAAACATGGATTAAATTTTAAGAGGTTATTCTAAGATCCACAAACTTTCATAAAATTCGGTACACCTGTTTTGCCGTGTTGATGAGATAATGCACACAAGAAGAGATTCAATTTTATTTATATACGAGTAGATAAACAGAGTCGAAGATTTGGAAGAAATATTAAGTATTGATAAAAAAAAAGGTTATCTTTCCAAATGCAAAAATATTGTGCGACAAATTAATTAATATCATTCTCGTGGATTTAGGACGTTCCTATTACGAGAGAAGACATTAATTTTGTACTTCAGTTTTAATTTATTCTCCAAATTTTACTTACTTGATATTTATTAAATATCATTGTTATTTTGGTTTTGCACATACGTATAAAGACATTTTATACAAACAAAAAATTGTCGAAATATAAATTTTATGGTATAATTTTCTTTTTAAATCAGTGGCATAAATGAGTGAAAAAAAGTATTTTGTATAGAAATTATATACATTGAATTACTTTTATATTATTTATAAATATATAAAAATAATTCATCACGTTGTGTGAAAGTCATGTGCAGTATTTTTTCAATGATGTCTGTGAACACGATAATTCGAACAAACTGAATGAAAAATTGAATGAAATTTTGTACGATTATTACTTTCCTTATATACATAATGTATAAGGAAAGTATTGTGACGGGGTCGAAAATTCGAATTCGAGTTTTCGGCGGGAGAGCACGTTTCAAGCATGCCTGATCACGAATCAAACATTTTTGAAGTGATGGCTGTGTGTGTGTGTGAAAGTATGTGTGTGTGTGTGTCAGTGAGTCTGTGGAGACAATAACTGACGAACGAATGGACCGATTCGAACCAAATTTGGTACAAAAATCACAATCCGTAAACGCTGGAAGCCTATTGTTTTTGTACGCAATCGAATGTTCAGAACCCCCTAAATTTTCGAATGAAATTTTGAAAAAATCGTCAAAAAACCAAAACCACTAATAAAGTTACGCAAATAGACATTTCCTATGTAATATTTCATTAGAAAAGGATTGGCATAAAATTTAGAACGCTAACATGAACCGTTCTCGAGACATTGCACATTTTTCAAAAAAATTATCAAAAAGTCATATTAAATAAAAAAAATATTTCCCATTGAGAAACATGTTCACTTTTCATATGTAATACCACACGATAAATTGGGTGACATCATTCTCGTGGATCTAGCTCGTTCCATTCATGAAAAAAGATACTTTGAGTAATACTTTTATATTTGAATGCCAATAGTCATTTTTCTGCTGTAAGAATAACTTATTTCTTCGGCCATAACGTTTGGCGAGATTTTGGCGGAATGTCGCCAACTTGGCGACTTTTCGAAATGTTGCCAAATTAACGAAAATCTCGCCAAATGGATACAAATGACGCTAAATCAATGAAAATGACGACTAATTGTCGAAAATTCAATATTTTAGAAAGAATATTAGTATCCACTATAAGAAAAACCTATTTTTTTTACTGTAAAAGTAGTAAATTCATTACATTATATAAGGAAAGTCATGTGTTGCCCACATCAGATTTTTTTAATCAATGAACATACGATAACTATTGATTTTCAGGACACTCAGATCAAGGAATAACTCTCAAATTTGAAAATCAGAAAAAGAATAAAAATTTAAAATTGGTTAAACTTTATAATAATGTTATTTCTGATGTACTTTTTATTTAAAAGCAAATGTCATCATTTACAAAATAATAACATGCGTCGTCGAACCAATATCACTCCAGTGCTCCGTTTATCCCATGCGCAACCATGGCAGTGATATATCGCGGGCATAATACGCTTCGTACGCGCCTTAAATAAGCGAGTCACAAGTAAATAAAAACATTTGTAGTTGCAAAAAGTATAAAAAAAGTCTTTTACATAAGAAGTAAAATTAGCATGTTGGACATCCAAGTGAGAGTTATATTTAATTCACGCGGGATTTATTTAAGAAATTATGTGAATTAAATATAGCTCCAACCATGGATTGAATAACTATATTCTGTGAGTTGAATATGCTTTACATTTACTATGCAGTGCTTAAATGCAGACACTTTCTGAGTGGCCTTTTGGATCCAGCTTTTGCTTTAATAAAGATATGTGGCCTCAAATGGGTCAGGTTCTAAATTTTTTTCGAATTTGGTAAACAATGTATTAAAAAATAATTTCTATCAGCAAGTTTTTATTGAAGTAAAGCCAAATTTTCAGAAAACATTTATAATATTGAAATAATGAATTTCAAAACATAAAAATTTACCTCTTAAATTCATGAATGTAAAAAGAAGCAAATAAAATAACACTCGTCTATATAAAAGTTTGTGATATCATTGTAGTGTTCTGTTCTTGGAAGCTACGACGGATAAATTGGACCTCCTTTTACCATCTGCCGAGAATAAAATTGATTTTGAAGTCGGGATTTCAACGCATCATTTACGTTAAATGTTCATTACTTTTAAATCAAATCGAATTAAAAAAATCTCTTCGAGCCATTGTCCGTGTGAGTAGACTAGAAGTAGCTTTATACCGGATTTCGCCGCTGCCAGAAGCTTCGATTTTTCACTACAGACAACTTTTAGTATGTCAGATTTATAGTTTAAACGAGACTCATACAGGAGTTGAGTTTGACAAAAAGAAAAAATTCTTGACCCAGTCCAGCAGCGTCTGATCGAAATACCAACCCGCTACGGAATTGTAATTCAACATTTTTAAATGTCTAACTCATACGGACAATTTTCTGCTTTTTATAGATTGTAATCCTTGTTTACGCATTTATCCAGTTACTCCCATAAAAATTAATTCGAATGTGGCTCCACTCAACTTTCTCATACCAGAATCTATTTTCAAGTAACTTGTGTTTATTATTTTTCAAATTTTATAAGAAAAAATTTGAAAAATCTGTATTGCTGATGCAAACGATCGCCATTATAACTTATTATACCCTTCAAAGGGATAAAGAATAACTCCTCTCCCCCTTCCCCCCTGAGGGGACTAATGATGTCCCGACCGAGCACAGAAATTATATCGCAGCTGTTTTCATGATCATTGAGCCAAAAATAACCTCCTTTATGAATGATTACGTGAAATTTTGCCGTACACTCCCATGTTAAGAAAATATAAAATTTCGAAGTTTTCGCTCGCATTTCAAAAAATTCCATTAGATTTATCGTTAACAAAGGTAGTTTTGTGAAAATCAATGTTTGCAACAGTTATTGTGTAAGCAAAAAAATCGACCACGGACAAGCGAACCACTATCTAAAAATATTGAAAGCGTGCTCAGGAGATGTTAAAACATATTAGCATATAAATTTCGAAATTGAAATTTTCGGAAAAACAATACTTTCTCTATATTCTATGGAGTGAGAAAGTAAGTGATAAGACGCCTTAAAAACATATTGGCATGAAAATATCGAAATCGAAAATAATACTTTCTCTATACTATATAAGAAAGTATATATGTGATAAGATATAGACCTTATAAATAATTTTCACAGGTACACATGCAGCTTAAAAAGTAATGGATACTCGGCCCGCAACTTGAGAAATAAAAGAAACTCATGCGAACCCAACCTGATGCAGATCTCGAGTTTGAACTGGAAAAAATCATAAATATGTGTATTCACTATAATCAAATCTACAAATACGTTGTACATTTTATAACAATAAATACACATATTTATGACTTTTTTCAATTCAAACTAGAGATCTGAAGACTGAAAAATACTTTTTAAATTTGTAACTAGAAATAAATGTTGTCTCGAGTTTCACGATATTAATTTTCCATATGGTGAGCTCTATATCTCTAAAAAAAATTATATACTACGTAAACTACATAAATAGGTACGGCATTTTTGTACAGAACTTTTGTAACATTTTGTATGAAACATAAAATGCAAAATGAAGAATTTTGAATTAAAACCACAGTCAACTTTCACTTTTTGTTGAGGGTTAATGGGTCAGTGGCTATTTTAAGGAAATTTCAAGAAATACTCCTTTAACATTAACTAAAAATGCAGTTTTATCCATTTCAAAGAAATTTGAAAGCTTCTATTTAGGTAAGGAGGGATTGGACGATGAATCCAGACCCTCCCTCTAATAGAACTCAAAAATTAAATACCAAATTATGGTTAGTAAGACAAAATGTTACTGAAATGTTCATTGTACATATACCGTAAAAATTTAAGTAGTTTGCGTACCTATATATATATCACAACTGATGTGATAACATGGCTTAGTAGGCGTATTTCCTCAGCCATTCAATGCAACGAGGAGTTCGTTCGACAACGGACACTGCCGAAATGGGAATGCCTTGAACCTTGCACAAACCGTTAGCGACAGAGGCCTGCTCCTTGGCGATATTTTCTTATAGCAAGCCAAGGTCTATTGAAAGGTAAGGTTGGCCAAAGATTGTACGCCAACAGGTGGAATTCTCCCCTCCCTTCGCGACTGACGTCACTGGTCCCAAAGACAGGTCCGTAGCCTGTTGCTGTCATAAGAAATACATTGAATACCGTAGCAATTTTCTTAATTTGAATATACATCATATAGTATATTGAAATTTCTACCGAGTAAATGATAGATTAGATTTCATTATTCATATATAAGAATATAATATTAAATAAAACTAGTTATGGTAAATTTTATTTAGGACTGTATTGTTAGAGTTGTTTTTAAGCATCTCTGACGATGACATTAGCAATTGAGCTGTTTAAACTATGCTAAAATATTTTCTGCATTTTAAAATTGTTTTATTAGCTTTCCTTTAATAAGTGCATAGTAAAATATCGGAGGACTTAGCTAAAATACAAGGCACTATTATTCTCTCTGAGACTAGAATAATAAGCCAACAAAACCTGTACATTTTTATCGAACTGCTTTAAAATATCATGCTTGTAGACTTGATATGATAAAATAAATTAGAAGACAGTGAATGGCTTGCTGAATGTAATTCAAAAATAGTTTTCAGAATTATAGAAATAAATAAATATGTGACGTCCTTAAAGATTTCAGGCAGAAAAATGCTCGTATTATTTTTTTTTTCATATTGGAATTGATATGTGTACGAAATCCAATTATTTAAAGATTTCTCCGAATGCGAACAAATGTGAAAATCATATTTTGTACGATACAAAAGATCAGTACAATTGTTTTCTTTAATTATGTATTATTATTATTTCATGATGGTCAAAAAATTGAATTATTCAAGAAATTAAATGAGCACTGAATTTCATATAACGATAGGCAATTTTTGAATATGGGTACTTCATGTTAAAAAAAATTTAAAAATTAAAAAAAGTAAAGAGATAGGACGAGATATTGATTAGATAAGTTCAGTTGTGACCAGATTTTGAAACTGCCTTTCATAAAGGAAAATCTACCGCAATTGTGCCTTATTTACGCTATATGTTTGAAAATCAATGAAAACTAACACGTCCAACCAGTCAGTAGGTTTTAATCAATTGCGTCGACAGAAAAAATGGGGGGGGGGCGATAATGAAATGAGTTGTTTCCTATTTCTCCTAATATCCTTCCTTCTAACTTCAATAGTTTCGATAGGTTTCTGGGGGGGGGGGGGGGGTATATCTCCCAATACCTCTTTAGTGACTTTACTAGATTTGATCTCACGATCTTTCAACTAATTCTGGTGTTACAAAGGTCAGTGATCAAATGACTGGGTTACGGATTTTCCCCTATGGGAGAGAAGGATAATTTTAAAAATGGCCATTCTATAAAGGAGGAATGCTTTCATGGAGGACTTTTTAAGGGAAGCTGCGTCACATTTATGTTATATGTTAGGAAAACCATGAAAACCTAACACACGCAGCCCGTCAATTCATAACTACTAGGTCATGAGTAAACCTTAAAATGTAAAGCTCTCTCTCCATTGCTTATTTTTCATTTCTTCACGTGAATGTCCAGAAATTCTTTCAGCTTTTCTTTTCATCTGTTCATATATGTGCCTTATTCGAAAGAAGGTTCTGGTTCTGGTATACGTTCTTACAACATCAAAGCTATTTCAGGAAATTGTTCTTTTATTTTCAGTTGAAGGTTCTCTAAAATATTTCTTGAATTAGAAATAAAATTTCCGTGTAGTTTAAAAAAAATATCTTATAATTTGGTGACTGTTTCTACCCAGGTATCATGTGGAACAATTAAACCACCTCTTGATAAAGATTCAATCCATTTTTTGTCATTTTCGGATGTTGATTCCACTAGATATGAATCAGTTCCTAACTGCGCTTCTTTGTGACGATATGACAAATATCCTGCAAAAAAAAAAAAGCGCAAGGCTTCCTTTTCATTTACACCAGGACTGAAATGAATGTCATGTTGAGGCTCAATATCTGCAGTGATGCAGACTGCATCGTCTTTTGCTTCTAATTTGAAAAATAAAGTCGCAGTTAGTATTTCATCTTGGTCATTTTCCACATTTGTATTTATTGGCATAGGAAGCTTAGACCCAAACAATAATGTTTTAAATCAGGATTTGCAATGAGTAGCAAGAGGATGGTTATAAAATCGTCCAAGACCTCTCATTTGGGAAAATATATTTTCTAAAGCATCTTGATTGACTCTACTTGCCATTACGTATTTAATATTATTTTCTTTCATGTCATCATAAAGTCCTTTTAAGCTTGCTATTGAAACAAGAATGCCTTTTTGGAAAGGCAGTATTGAAGTTTTAGAAATGACTCGGAGTTCCGTAATATCCGCTTACATTTGACTCAGAATTTGCATTTGGTCATTTATATCATTTCCAAAAGCTGAGCGCTTTGATTTATTTTCATCATTAGGAATGCGAGAGTTAAAAACATCGACACATTTTCCCATGCTTCGGAAAGGTCCGGCTAGGGACCAGTGACGTCAGTAATTCCAAGAACTCTGTGCAGGAGTAGGTTGCCAGAAACGAATGGCCTACCTCTCTTACTTCCATTTACCTTGATAGCAAGCAACCCCACCGGTAACAAAGAAAATGTCACATGACATCAGAAACGACCTCTGATTAGAGGGGGAGGTCACTCTCTCTACCGGCTCTACATAAATGGGAAACTATAAAATTTGGTTAAACTCTCCATCACAGTATAGTATTCTGTACCACAGAATATAGTATTCTGTGCTCTCCATCTTCGGAAATGATTTAAAAATTACTGTATACTTACACCGGTAGAAGACCTTTTATTTGTTACTTGAGTTGAAAGTGATTTAATAAAATGAGTAATATGAAGCGACATATACTAACTCATACAAGAGAAAGTCTATTTATTTGTGAGATTTTTGTCAGAAAAGATTTCATCAAAATGGTCATTTAAAAAAACATCCTTACTCATACTGGCAAAAAGATGTGTCAGAGTGGATTTAATCGTAAGAGCAATTTGAATAAACATATCCTTACTCATACTGGTGAAAAATCACATACTTGTGAAGTGTGTGAAAAAGGATTTCATAATAAAGATCATTTGAAAAGACATTTCCTATCTCATACTGGTAAAAAGCCATATATTTGTGATGTGTGTCAAAAAGAATTTAATCATATAAGTGCTTTTAAAATGCATTTCCTTACTCATACTGGTGAAAAACCACATACTTGTGAGGTGTGTCAGAAAGGATTTAATCTTAAGAGTAATTTGAATACACATATCCTTACTCACACTGGTGAAAAACCACATACTTGTGACGTGTGTCAGAAAAGATTTAGTTCTAAGAGTAATTTGAATGCACATATCCTTACTCACACTGGTGAGAAACCACATACTTGTAAGGTGTGTCAGAAAAGATTTAATTCAAAGAGTCATTTGAATACACATATCTTTACTCATGCTGGTGAAAAGCCGTATTCTTGTGAGGTGTGTCAGAAAGGATTTTATTCTAAGAGTAATTTGAATAAACATATCTTTACTCATACTAGCGAAAAGCTGCATACTTGTGAGGTGTGTCAGAAAGGATTTAAGTCTAAGAGTCATTTGAATAAACATATCTTTACTCATGCTGATGAAAAGCCACATACTTGTGAGGTATGTCAGAAAGGATTTAAGTATAAGAGTGATTTAAGTACACATATCCTTACTCACACTGGTGAGAAACCACATACTTGTAAGGTGTGTCAGAAAAGATTTAATTCAAAGAGTCGTTTGAATACACATATCTTTACTCATGCTGGTGAAAAGCCGTATTCTTGTGAGGTGTGTCAGGAAGGATTTAATTATAAGAGTGATTTGGGTACACATTTCCTTACTCACACTGGTGAGAAACCATATACTTGTGAGGTGTGTCAGAAAGGATTTAATTATAAGAGTCATTTGAATACACATATCTTTACTCATACTGGTGAAAAGCCACATACTTGTGAGGTGTGTCAGAAAAGTTTTAATCGAAAGAGTAGTTTGAATAAACATATCTTTACTCACACTCAAAAACCATATACTTGTGATGTTTGTCAGAAAGGATTTTATTCTAAGAGTGATTTGAATACACATATCTTTACTCATACTGGTGAAAAACCATACATTTGTGATGTGTGTCTAAAAGAATTTAATCATATAAGTGCTTTTAAAATACATTTCCTTACTCATACTGGTGAAAAACCACATACTTGTGAGGTGTGTCAGAAAAGTTTTAGTCGAAGGACTCATTTGAATAAACATATCTTTACTCACACTGGTGAAAAACCATATACTTGTGAGGTGTGTCAGAAAGGATTTAATTATAAGAGTCATTTGAACACACATATCTTTACTCATACTGGTGAAAAGCCACATACTTGTGAGGTGTGTCAGAAAAGTTTTAATCGAAAGAGTAGTTTGAATAAACATATCTTTACTCACACTCAAAAACCATATACTTGTGATGTTTGTCAGAAAGGATTTTATTCTAAGAGTGATTTGAATACACATATCTTTACTCATACTGGTGAAAAACCATACATTTGTGATGTGTGTCTAAAAGAATTTAATCATATAAGTGCTTTTAAAATACATTTCCTTACTCATACTGGTGAAAAACCACATACTTGTGAGGTGTGTCAGAAAAGTTTTAGTCGAAGGACTCATTTGAATAAACATATCTTTACTCACACTGGTGAAAAACCATATACTTGTGAGGTGTGTCAGAAAGGATTTAATTATAAGAGTCATTTGAACACACATATCTTTACTCATACTGGTGAAAAGCCCTATACTTGTGAGGTGTGTCAGAAAAGTTTTAATCGAAAGACTAGTTTGAATAAACATATCTTTACTCACACTGGTGAAAAACCATATACTTGTGAGGTGTGTCAGAAAGGATTTAATTATAAGAGTCATTTGAATAGACATATCTTTACTCATACTGGTGACTGTATACTGGAAGACTGTATGTGAAAAGTTCTAACAAATGCAGTGTTAGGCTTTGTGTATAACAAATATAAAAATATATAATTAAAAATCAGGAATGCATGAAAACGTAATACATAAATGAGTATATGATAATGTATAAGAAAAAGACGATACTTAGAAAAACAAATTATACTTAACAAAATTTTAAAATATCATACTTAGAAAAACAATTACACTTTAACAAAATTAAAAACAATCCTTAAAAAAACGATTATATTTTTAAAAAAATTTTAAATCACTACTTAGAAAAAATATTGTATCCGCGACAATTTCCATGACTTTCTTTTTATTTACCCAATTTAGACTGAAACCCAGTGGGGGAGACATCCACAGGGACCTTATCCTCCTCCCCCTACCGCCAACCTTTCAGTAGGACTTGCAGACCCACATGTTTAATGTGATCATACTCCGCATGACCACGGCTGCAGTTTAGCAGTGGCGGGAATCAAACCCAGGCCTACCGAGCGCAATTCCTACCCGCTAATTTAAATTTTATAATGACCATATGCTAAGCTCTTACTTCCATCATCCTCATTCCATCATTTAAAAAATCCATCAATCCACCATAATTCAATCATTTAAATTTTATAATGGCCATATGCCAAGCTACTAATTCCATAATTTTAAATATCACTTAATTTTATAACCTGATGCACGATCATTAGCAAAAATTTTCAAACAAAAGAATAAACTCCTTTTCCGTCTTATCCCGAATCGTTGCTTGGGGTAACTAACTTTAACACCGTTGACATGGAAACGCCGCTGGTAGTACACCTGTACGGGAATAAAAGGAAAATTATTTTGCCGGTTGCGCCCAAGAAATTGAAATTCAGAAAATCCCGATCCTGCGGCAATTTTTTATTATTTCTTCATCAGATTAAGCTTTCAAGAAAGCCAGATCTTTGAACTTTCTAAAAATGTAAATTATTAGTCGAAAATACTTTTTCTGATGCGAGGATTTAAAAACCAAAGTTTGTTTTTTTGAGCCGAAAGTGACTTTTGTTTTAAACTCTTTAAAAAATATTAGAAATTGAAATTGAGGTTTGAAATTGGTATGCTTTTATTCCCAATTGTCTGCTCTTTCCGGTGGTGTGATTTGCTTTTTTCTACAACGTCTGGATGGTAGAGGAGAAGAAGAGGAAAAAAGCGGTCGAAATTGCATAAAACATTAAATAACAAAACAGATAATTAAAATTTTAAAAATCGGTTTTCAGGTGTCCCCTTCCCACCACCACGGATTTCTGATTGCCAAATTTCGTAGCTCTCCGATGTGCGGTCGCTAAACATATAGTGTATAAGACAGACAGACAGACATTGCCTTTTATTATTTACTAGCCGTCTTTGGCGACCAACCTGTTCACTACCATTAGAAATTCTGACCGTGGCAAACTTGCTGGTGTGACCTACCAGAAAGGTATAAGGTAACTATTTGGACGGCCAAGAAGTGCCACCCAATGTAGACCAGAAACCAGTGGGGGAAGCATCCACAGGGACTGTACCCTCCTTCCCCTACCACCAACCTCTCGGAAGGTCTTACAGACCCACATGTTTTACGTCATCGTACTCCACATGAATATGGCGGCAGTTTGGGCTGTGACGGGAATCGAACCTGGGTCTACTGAGTGCAACTCCCGCATGCTAACCACTGGGCTACTTTGCCCCCTGTGACAATCTCCATAACTTTCTTTTTATTCACCCAATTTAGACCGGAACCCAGTAGGAGAGGCATCCACAGGGACCATACCCTCCTTCCCCTACCACCAACCTCTCGGAAGGACTTATGGACCCACATGTTCAATGTAATCGTATTCCGTGTTAACACAGTAACAATTTTGGGATCAAACCCAGGCCTACCAAGTACAATTCCCGCACTCTAACCACTGGGCTACTTTGCCCTCTGCGACAATCTCCATAATTTTCTTTTTATTCACCTAATTTAGACTGGAACCCAGTGTGGGAGGCATCCACCGGGACCGTATCCTCCTTCTCCTACTACCAACCTCTCGGAAGGACTTACGGACCCACATGTTTAACTTGAAATGCATCGTGACAATTAAGTTTTTACAATACAACAATACATTATGCCACAATACTACATCACACTCAATACATCGCCACAATTCAATCCACCATAATTCAATCATTTAAATTTTATAATAACCATATGCTAAGTTCTTAATTTCGTCACTTTCTTCCCTATAGTATTGCATATTCAGAACCGTGACGTCTCCTGCACCTTCCCTCCTCCTACTCAAAGAACTTCTAACAGAGAAAAATACGGGTGAATAACTCCTTTAGCTGTTTGACGAGAAATTCTTAAAATCCCGATCCTGCAGCTATTTATAATTATTTCTTGACCAGATTGGACTTGTAAGAAAGCCAAATCTTTGAACTTTCTAAAAATGTAAATTATTAGTCAAAATTATTAATTTTTTTTCCGATGCCAGGATTTAAAAACCAAAGTTCAGTTTTTTGAGCCAAAAGTGACTTTTGTTTTAAAATCTTTAAAAAATAGTAGAAATTGAAATTGATATATTTTTACTCGCAATTGTCAGCTCTTTCAGGTGGTGTGATTTGTTTTTTTTTTACGACGTCTGGATGGTAGAGAAAAAAGGGAAAGAAACGTTCGCAATCGCATAAAATATTAAATAACACAAAAAATAATTAAAATTTTAAAAATCGGTTTTGACGTGTCCCCTTCCCGCCCCCCGGGTCTCCAATTGCCGAATTTTGTAGCTCTCCGATGTGCGGTTGCTGAACGTATAGTGTATAAAACACACGCACAGACAGACAGACATTGCCTTTTATTATTTAAGACTAGCCATCTTCGGCGACCAGCCTGTTCACTATCCTTGAAAATTCTGACCATGGCTCTCTATTTAATGATGCTGCTCAGCAAAAAAATTATTTTTTAAAGATTGTCCCCACCACCACCCGATGCATAAATGCACCGTGACAATCTCCATAACTTTCTTTTTATTTATTTTATTTTCTAAAGTGTTTAAATTTTTTCATTGTGGTCCCAACCACCACCTAATGTAAACAATACATCACCACAATTCAATCCAGCATAATGAGCCAGAAACCTTATAAAAAGCAAACATTAATTCAGTTTGTAATTGTCGCTAGGCTAAAAATCATATAAAAAGCAAACAATTATTTGGTTTTTAATTGTCCCTAAACAAAAACCGTATAAAAAGCAAACACTTATTTGGTTTTTAATTGTTCCTAAGCCAAAAACCATATTAAAAGCAATCAATGATTAAGTTTTTTCATTGTGGTCCCAACCACCATCCGATGTAAACAATACATTGCAACAATTAATACATTGCCACAATTAAGTTTTTACAATACAACAATTCATTACGCAACAATAATACATCGCTTCAATTAAGTTATCTCATTATGGTCCCAACCACCACCCGATATAAACAATACTTCACCACAATTAAGTTTTTACAATACAACAATGCATTGCAACAATTACATTTTTTCATTGTGGTCCCAACCACCACCCGATGTAAACAATACATCGCCACAATTAGGCTTTTTCATTGTATTCCCAACCACCACCCGATATAAACAATACATCGCCACAATTAAAATTTTATAACGCTGAATTGCTGGCAGACAGTCTTAGAAGTCAGTTTGAACCACACCATGACATAATTGATTCAGGGATGGTTGCGATCGTGGACCCCAAGGTTGAACAGTTCATCACAACACCTACTCAATTCACTCTTACTGACGTCACCCCTGATGAACTTCTGCCCCATATTCGGAATCTGAAAAAGAATAAATCTCCTGGGAAGGATCTCATTCCTACTAACATGCTCAAAAATCTTCCTTCTCTCCCTATTATCTATCTTTTTAAACTCTTCAATCTCCTTCTTTGTTCCAGGGTTCCCACTAAGTCAGGAAAAGAGGGGGAGAATTTCTCTCCTTCTAGAAAATTTTGGGAGAGAAACTTAAAATTTCACTTTTTTTTTTAACATTCTAATTTAGAAAGTAATAAAAAAAGAAAGCATTAACTATAACTCATATTCTTCAACATTTAAATTTTTTAATTCTTAAAACTAACATTCTTTTAACATTCTTACTAACATTCTTTTTTAAAATTTATTAGGAGTCGTTTAAGTATTAAGTAAGCACAATTTTAGTAATTTTATACCTTCACCCCTCCCACTTGTTAGCAAAAATACTCAAATTCCTGACTTCCCCCATGCTTACGTTATGATTTTATTTGCTGACATAAAAACGTCTACATGGGTTATTTTATGTAAAATGATTCACATGCGAATTTACGATTTTTTTTGTCTGTGAACTGCAAAAGTCGATGGCCGACTGTATTTACTTTATATTTTGATTTTTAAAATCATTTTATGATCAATTTTCATGCAGCAATAGCAATTAAAAACTTTAATTATTTTTGATCGCCGAAGGCGAATATCGACGAAACTATATCACTAGGCAAATAGAATTAGGTAATAATTTTGGCTTGATATTTGAAAATGGATTCTTTTTTCTTTGTATTTTATACAAAATTTGCAGAACATAAGGGTTGCATCATCCTTTTGTTGAATCTCAAGCCAGTCATGTGATTTTAGCCATTTTGCTTGAAAAGTGTCTATTTTTTTCTTTTTGTTTTCAAAATAGCTCTTTATTTCATAAATAATACGTTTGTAAAATAATTTTTCTGTATAAAACGTGAAATAATTACAAACACTGTAGTCGATGCAAACAGATTGGAAAAGTGGGAAATATTTTTTAAATTAAATGAAGTATGCCGAGGATCACATACAAATGCAGATTTTCGTGATGCTGCTGCAAAATAACCCTTCATTTTATTAATAATACGGTAGAAAAATAGTTTGGTTTTTATTCTTTGTATGTTAAACGAAATAATTATAAAAAAAATTCAGTCGATGCAAATATATTGTAAAAATGGCAAAAAGATATTCATTGGTTATCTCTCCTCAGAAACTGTGGGAATCGCCGTATGCGAATGCCGTTTTCTCAATCGTGGAGAAACAGATTTTTAGATGCAAGAAAGGAATTTCTCTGATAAAAAATTCATTGCTTTGTTCAAATTTTGTGCTATTTTGGGTGCATATATGGCCAATTTCATTGTTATGGTGATTTCTGAGAAAATTAAATTGCTATGCTCTTAAAGCAGTAATAAATAATTTTAATCTAATATAAAATAAATAACTTAAATATTTATAACTCTAAATATAGTATAATCTTAATTCTGTCAAATGAAAGGTAAATAAGTAACTCTTAAAGGATAACTAAACTAAAATAACTCACCTTTTAATGAATATTAAATTTTTAAACTAATAACTCTAATTGATTTTTATATTTGTTTAACTTTAGTGAACTTAAATTTGAGCAATCCTTAACTTCTATAAATTTATTCAATTTACTTAATATTGTTTGCTTTGGTAATTGATCAGATCAAGTAATGATTATTTAAGCTTGAAGAGGTGTAAATAAACGTAACTTTAATATAAATAAGTGTTTACCTGCTTAACAGGACTTTGTGATCTTTTTAAATACACCTTTTCCCAGTAAATATTATAACGGCTGGAAATTTCCCACCCGAATATCCGGAATAAAGCTGCTTTATAAGCAATCAAAACACGATGTAGCATACAAGTTTTTGTAAACATTATGTCTTTTTTCACCCAGGAAATTAACGATGTTTTAATAATGATATGTAAATGTTTATACTTTTAATAATGTGCATGTTTCGTAAGTTCAACTGCATTTTTACATGAAAATACAAAAGCTTTCAAGATGGCGATCAAAACACCGCTATCTGAGCGTCACCGGCAACATAAAACAGACATATCAAATGTCCAAAGGAGAAAACAGATGTGAAATGCCGGGTTGACGGATTTGGCATCTTCAGCTCGCCAAGAAGTCCGGTGCCGGGTTATCAGTTGTAACCGCGGCGACCGAAATTCAAATTCGTCCACGCCAAAAGGGGTTGCCGTTCCGGGACCTCACGCCAAGAGAGAATTTTCTCCTCAGTCGGAATGTAAACTCCAGCACGTAAGGTTGCTGTCCGATGACATAAAGTTTTTTTTTCTCCTCTCGGAGTTTTTCACAAACAGCTGCACAGTGCCTCCCTAACATTTTTAAGAACAGGATGTTCCTTTCAATCCAGTTCAACATCTGAGGCCCCTGCATTTAACTAGGCCGGTTCATCAGACCGTAGTAATGACGGGCCCTCCTAACATCTGACGCTCCGCAGAGTGCTCCAGCACCCACAGTTCCAGTTCAACATCCGAAGCCCCTGCATTTAACTAGGCCGGTTCATCAGACCGTAGTAATGACGGGCCCTCCTAACATCTGACGCTCCGCAGAGTGCTCCAGCACCCACAGTTCCAGTTCAACATCCGAGGCCTCTGCATTATCAAGGCCGGTTCATCAAACGCCTATGCCGCAGCAGACGCCTGTCCCGGCGCCGTCCGATCACCAGCGCTAGTGGCCTCACGGGGAGAGGCAGAAGAAGTGTGTGTGTGTGTGTGCGCAAATATTCATAAAAAAAAAAATGTGGCCTCCAAACTGAGGCGAAGAGCTGTGAGTTTTGGCATGTTAACAAAAATGCCTAAGAAAGTCCAATCAACATCAATTTGTACACAAGTATTTTTGAGCTCTCAAAGAGCTAACACAGTAAATGGGGATGCCATCGTTAGATATTTTTACATGATTGTTTTCTTTTTAATTTGTACTTGAACAGAGCTGTCAAAATTTTCCCTTTTTATTTCTTTGAAACCCTGGGTGAAATGAATTGTTGTTAAGTTTTAATAGAAATTCTAATAAATTCTCTTTTATTTTTAATTCTGGTTTTTCATTCAATTCTTACCACTATGACTCTGTGTAATAATTATTTGTTTAACATATTTTGTTTTGAAAAAAAAATCACAACGCAATTTCCGAATTTTTAGAGAGTAAGGTGTTGGCCATTGAATA
The DNA here is from genome assembly GCA_951213105.1 of Amaurobius ferox. NCBI lineage: Eukaryota > Metazoa > Arthropoda > Arachnida > Araneae > Amaurobiidae > Amaurobius > Amaurobius ferox. The sequence goes on along the minus strand of OX578140.1, from coordinate 81,453,344 downwards.
AACTAAAAGTATGTTTAAATTCTTTTATTTAGTATTTTTATTTTTTTAATATTAATACTTTAATATTTTAGGATTTTTTTATTGTTTACTTTTTTTTATTTAAATTTTATGCTGATGTCGAAAAAGGCACAGCATCATGACATTTTTGTAACCTGTAGACATATTGCGTACAGGGGACAGAATTTTTGTCCGCGGAAAGAAAAAATTTCTCGAGCAAAAAGCATAAAATGCGGGAAGTACTCGGAAAGAGCATAATTCAAATCCGTGAAAGAATCCTATAAAAAAAGCAAAATTTTATTTGATCGAATTTGCGAGCCGCATAAGCGAGGGAGACACTTATAGTTTTCTATAAAATATCTCGCTAATTAGAAACACGTAGTACTTTTAGTGTGCCCAAATCGCGATTGACTGCGATTCACATGTAGCTACCCAGGTAACACACATACAGTATTATAACCGTTGATAAACCGTTATATTTTCGTATTTGTTATACGATAAACGGTAATACATCGGTTATAATACCATTATGAGTAAACGGTATATAAAAATACCGTATATCATACGTATGAATTACCGTGTATGAACATACCGTATGTAGAAATACCATTTTAAATACGTATGTATTACTGTTTATTTTACATTAAAATAACCGTTTTTATTACATTAAAAATACCAATTTATCATACGTAAAAATAACCATTAACGCTCCCCTCTTGCTCAAATCCTCTTTCAGCTTTGTTCTCAAACCCTTTTCCCAAAGGCATTTTTATGTATTACCGTTTAAAATACATTATAAATACCGTTTATCATACGTTATAAATACCGTTTATATTACATTAAAATTACCATTTTTCATACGTAAAAATAACCATTAACGCTCCCACTTGCTCAAATCCTCTTTCAGCTTTGTTCTCGAACCCTTTTCCCCAAGGCATTTTCATGTATCCCTTCTTGTTTATCTTCACCCTCCCAAGTTCTAACCCCGCCGTGACGTCACGCAGTTCTGGAAGCTTCCAGAACGGACTCATTTCTACCTCAGGGGACTTCGTGTATCTGGCAACACTGACTGCAGTCATTACTTCTTTGATTACTTCCCATTCCTCCCGCCATGTTTGTAGGTTGGTATCTTGAACTTGATTTTCCCGTGTTAGGTTAACATGTTGCTTAATTTATATAACTTATTTAATTATATTTAGCTTTAACTTTTATTTTATTTTATATATCTTCCTAGCTTTGTTGTATGTATGCACATATTGCTTTAAAAGCAAACGGGAAAAGTGCATGTTTTCAGCATCGTGGTATGTGCATCCATGCTCGCATTTAATACTATCTAAGTGGAGATTAAATGAAAACGTGGTCCGAGATTGCATTTGTTGTCATGCATGCATGTTTATTTCAAATATTGTAAAATCAGAAATTATTCTTTTACATGTTTTTATGTATTTTAAACTTAAAGATGGTATAACTTAAATTTTAAACTTAAAGATGGTAATAGGCTGCAACCTGAAAATGCAGAACGCTTAATTTTCCTGTACCGTAACTTACCTCTAACTTTGATTACAAAGAATAATTAGTTTGTTTTTAAACAATATTTCATATGGTGTAAAACTTAAGAAATTAAAATACTGCCAAAGTGAATATTCATCCAAGGGTCATTCCGAGTCAAATCAACCAATGATCTGAACCTTGACATCATGGAAAATGATAATTTTTGGTACAATAGTAGTACCAGTGAAGCTGACAAAAACTGTAAATATTAGATTTTTTGGGCTCTTAGTTTTCAGTTATTGACTTTCTTAAAAGCGAAATTTGGCAAAAAAAAAAAGTATTTGACCTAGAGATCTCAAATTGGTGTCATTTTTTTTTTCTTTTAATGGGTCTTAATTTGATATGACTATGCAATTCTCTAAAAACAATTTCTCTTTTAGTTTGTAATTATTTTAGAAACTCCAATTTTAAAAAAGAGTTAAATACCATAATCATGTTGTATATCAAATTAAGGTCCATCGAAAACAAAAGACTGCACTAATTTGAACTCTCTTGGTCAAATAGTTTTTGATCTACCACTGTTTAAAGATTTCAAAACTTTACCAGATTTGGCTTTTTTAAAAAAGTGAATAACTGAAAATCTAAAAGCGCAAAAAATATGAAATTTTACGGTGTTTTTAAACTTTACTGGTACTATCACTGTACCAAAAATGATCAATTTTTTAGATATCAAGGTTCAAACCATTAAGTGATTTGACACAAAATGACATACATTTAGTACATAACTCATTAGCCAGTTTTTTCATACATTCAGCCCACATATGTTCTCAATTTTTACAATTTGCTACACACTTAATATTCAGGATGGCCACTCAACCGGGAAAAGTCAGGGAATTTTGTGAAAATTCTGTTTTTTTTTTTTTTTTTTTTTTTTTAATACTAGTTGTCCTTATAAAAACAGGACTGCCCAGTTTGTATGCCATTTTCGAAAAATTTCGCCAAGTATTATGCTGTACTCGTAACTTCTAAATAAAGGCTGCCATGTGTCCATTTGATTCCGTATAAAAACAAAAATGCAGAGTTTGTGCTCCATTTTGGACAACTGTTGCCAAGAATATTATATACATTTTACAATATGTTTTCTATTTTAATTTCATTCTTTTGACATTGCTGAACTGACATTAATTATTCAATGGCTGTGGCTTGTTACAGTGTAGTTTTTGCATATCTTTAATGTCTGTCATTGTGAACAATTTGCAATGCCCATATTTAAGGACATCAGTTTAGACTATTTCTTTTTATTTCTTCAGTGAAAAAAAACATTAAATTCTTTTAAATATTTCAGTAGTTCAATTTTGCTGCATTTACATGTATTTTTTATTAAAAATGTCAAAATTTATTTGTAAAAACAAAAAATGTGTATTTTTTTCTCCTGATTTAATATAACTTTTTTTTTAATAGTGGAGTAATTGTTAAGATTCTTTAATCAAATTTGTAACTAAATAGGGATGTGCACGCATTTTATGTTAAAATTACTGGTCTGAAATTTCTTTTCAATTCACCTGGAAAAGTCAGGGAATTTCAATGTGTCTGAAGAGTGGCCACCCTGATATTTCACATGCCACTCAATTTAATTTTATATTTACAATTATAATTACAAAACGTTCAAGAACTTTTAAAATAAGTTCTTCTCCAAACTGAGTGAAGATAATTTCATTTCTTCCTTGCTCAAGAGTACAAACTCTCCCAGTTGCAGTAACAGGCTCTACTTTTTGCAAAATGGTCTCACCTGGCACATTCAATACGTCACTCGGTTGAGGATGAAAGTAAGAAAAGGTCCCTTAGGATGTAGGATCGTGAAGCTGCTGCTTTTTGATTGTGGTGACTTTCTTTGCTTAAGTTTGGCGTGTTATATCTAGTTACGATAGAACACGTCGGACTAAGCAATTACAGCTTTGTTGTGTACGGATTTCTCGCCATTTTGGATTCGTGCTTTTTCAACTTTGGAGTGCCACGTGTGTTTTTCCCACGTGGTAGTGCTATTGCTTTGATCGTTTCTACGCTGACGACATGGATTTGGATGCATTCGATACGGAAGCTACTCGCGGACTTGCTGGTGAGCTAGACGAAGATGGACTGCGGCCTCTCAGGGATGCCATGATTGAATATTGTGATACTCTGCCCAAGGATGGATTGATGCCCGCTTGGAAGGAAGAAGTGAAAAACGCTGTGAACTTTTGTGCACTGGCAATCTACACTCTGACGCTACACATCAGGGAGCTACTGACGAATGGACTACTCGGACGGGACGAGGACCAAGTCTCCAAGATTCTGGGTTCGTTTCTTTCTGTAAATTCTTTTTTGTTGGTCCAGAATTTGGATAGGTTTTATGGCAGTAATTTAAATGAGATTTATAACTGTGAAGGAAGTAATTCTAGTGATGTAATTAAATGTAAAATGATAGAACTAGGCTTAATTAAAGAAATTAAAGATGAAGATAAACTTAAACCTGTTGAAAATCCAAATAAAAAGAGGAGGATAGAGGGGCAATCCACTATGGATGCTCCTACTAAAAACCAGAATGGAGAATTAAACTTAAAATCTAATGACAAGGATAAGATGGATTGTAGTGAAAAAATTGATAAAGATGTAAATGATAATGTTAAAACTAAGAGTTATGCTGAAATTGTCGCGCAACCTATAGTGTTCAAAAGTGCACCAAAACCAAAAACGGTTCAAAATAGTGACAGGCAAAATAGTGTAGTGGTTGAGAAAAAAGACCCAAAAGCGGAATGTTTTTTCATCAAGTTTAATGACAATTACCAGGCTCTCCTTAAAAAATTAAATGAAATCTCAGGTAATAAAGTATCTGGCAAGCTCACAGGAGACATGCTAAAATTGATTCCAAATGACGCTGACGCCTATAGGGTTGTACAACGCCATTTATCTAGTGAGAAAATCCCCTTCCACAGTTTAAACTTAAAGACGGAAAGGCCCAAAAAGGTAGTTTTGAAGGGGCTACCAACAAACTATAACATTGAGGAAATAAAAATCACTCTAACATCCGAAGGATTAGATGTAGTCCGGGTTTCTCAACTGAGAAACACAAAAACGAGATTGCCCCTGCCGATCTTCTTAGTCAGCATTAGGCCTACGGAAGACTGGCAGAGGGTATACCGACTGACAAGATTAGGATACTTGGCTGTGAAGGTAGAGGCCTTCAGAGCACGGGGCTTCAAAATCTGCTACCGGTGCCAGCAATTCAATCATTCCTCTGAGAATTGCAGCATGCCACCAAAGTGCCTTAAGTGTGCTGAAGAACACTTCACACGTGACTGCCAAAGACCAAGGACAGAGAAGGCAACGTATGCCAACTGCAATGGAGATCACCCGGCGAACTTCAGGCAATGCCCGAAGAACCCCTGGAACAGAGGAAAGGCACCGGGGTATGCCCCCCTCCCCCCAAAAATCAGATACCCCCTTGGAGGCAAAAGGCCCTCGGTCTAAACCCTCAGACACCCCATCAGGACTCCTCGCACTCTGTGCCACAGGTTAAAAGAACTCAAACTTCAGCACCTACCAGATCGGTGCAAGAGCAGGCCCCTAAACCGTCGACCTCCAGAGAAATGACTGTGGAGGAAGTGAGAATAGCTCATGAAGACATAAATCAGAGGATAGCAATTGATAAAGCCGCCAAAGAGGCAAGAGAAGCAAAACAAAGATTAGAAAAAAAGGTTCAGGAATGGCAGAAAACTAAACGCGCCCGAGAAGAGCTCGCGCAAACACAGCAGTTAGACAAATCGGCTGAAAAAAAACAAAAGACTACCGAGGTCCAAAAGGATACTCACAAAACAGATCAAACCGCGGTTGAGGCTGAGGAAATTGTAGCTGAGACTGAGGAAATGGAAGCTGAGACTGAACTTGCTGATAAATCCAATGATGAAAAGATGGATGAAATCCTCAACCTCGTCAGAGGATTTATCAGTATGTTCAACCTAGACGATATAAAACATCTGTTGATGCAGCTCGCTGAGTTAATTAAAAAAAAGAGCGATCCAATGCAAATGGTCTTTGAGGCTTTTAAATTAGTCGCGGAATTTAATAAAAACAGTGAGAAACAAACCCGCCATGAATAGGTCCCAAAAAGAAAGTTTTAAAATAATATTTTGGAATGCGAACGGCATATCTCCAAGAATAAATGAACTTAGGAGCTACGTAAATGAAAATGATGTAGATGCCCTGCTAATCCAGGAAACTAAAGTTAGAGAAAACAAAAAACTAAATATAGCAAACTATAATAGCTATCATACCCTTAGCTCAAATATAACTGCTAGAAATCCCCATGGAGGAACAGCAATATATATTAAAAGTAATATTCCCCACGAGGAAATAAACAACATAAATCTTCAAGGTATAGAAAATACTAGTATAAAAATTAAAATAAATAATGTAAACCCATTTATCCTAACTTCAATATATGTCAAAAACATGAGTGGTATAAATGTAGCTGCGCAGCTGGAACTGCTTTTCTCGCGATATCCAAACACAATACTCGCGGGCGACTTCAATGCACACCACCGAGCGTGGGGCAGCAGGAGAGCCAACACACGCGGTACACAGATACATAGATTGCTAAACACAACAAACACTGACATCATTGCACCGTCGAGACCAACCTGCTTCTCAGGTGCCAATGGCTCATTCATAGACTTTGTCCTAACGAGAAACATAGAATACGCTCACACAATTGATACCCTGGATGAATTCGACTCGGATCATCTACCGGTACTGGTGACATTCGATTTGAACACTCCCCTTCCAGCCTCTCTGGGACAAGAGAGGGTGAACTGGAACGTATTCAAAAGAGCACTTTTCGAGCCGCATTTAGCAGTACCCTACATTATGAGCACGGCGGATATTGACTCTGCCACGCACACACTCACAACAGAAATCAGGAGAGCTATTGCATCTGCCACAACACATCGTGAGTCATCAAAAATGCCAACACTTTCCCACCATGTCAAACAGTTAGTTAAACAGAGAAATAGAATGCGTAAGACATGGCAGGCTAACAGAGACCCTACCCTTAAAAGGGAGCTTAATAGACTCACGTGTAAAGTCAGTGAAAAAATTGTCGCAGAAAAGCAGCAACAGTATAAAGAATTAATCGAATCCCTTAGCCAGGTAGACGTATCGCTCTGGCAATTCGCTAAAAGACTCAGAAAACCTCAAATTAAACTCCCGCCACTAATAGATGGCGCTAATATTGCGTACTCAGACGAAGAAAAGGCAGAGGCGCTTGCTAGGCATTACGAAAAGCAATTTGAACCAAACCACGATCTAATGTGTCAGGACACCCTAAGAATGGTTAGGCAAACTCTAAACAATTTCAGGAACTCCCCGGTCACGGCTGAGATTAACCCAGCCACCCCGCAAGAAATAGTAGAGATTATCAAAAACCTTAAAAACCGTAAAAGCCCAGGGCACGACAAAATCAGGAATATCGCGGTAAAAAACCTACCCTTAAATATAATATTTTACTTGACCATCTGAATAAATAAAATACTAGAACTAAATTATTTCCCCAAAGAATGGAAGGAAGCGATAATTATAGCGATCCATAAACCTGGTGAGGATGCCTCAATTCCAGCCAACTACAGACCAATCAGTTTGTTGCCGACACTTAGTAAAATTACTGAGAAAATAATTCTTAAGAGACTGAACACGCACCTTAGTGAGAATGACATTATCATTCCGGAGCAGTTTGGATTTCGGCCAAAACACTCCACCACTCATCAATTGCTGAGAGTGGTAGAGTACATTTCTTCTGGTTTTAATAATAAGACACCCACAGCTGCGATTTTTCTTGACATCCAAAAAGCCTTTGATAAAGTGTGGCACTGTGGATTAGCTTACAAATTGATCACTCTAAAAGTCCCTGACGCACTTGTCAAACTTTTAATTTCATACCTAAATAACAGACACTTTCAAGTCAGAGTAAAAAATAACTTATCTACACCCAAGCTCATTAAAAGTAGTGTACCGCAAGGATCAATCCTGGGCCCGACACTATTTAACATATATCTAAATGACATTCCCAGGACCCCAGACACGGAGCTGGCACTCTATGCAGACGACAGCGCGATACTTGCAAAACACCCTTACGTCTCAGTAATGCACAGACAGCTACAACAACACTTAGACATACTCCAAACATGGCTGGAAAAATGGCGAATAAAATTAAATCCCAATAAATGTCATTGGATTTATTTCTCAAGAAAACGTAAACCTCCGCCTCCTCTGTACATAAACAACCATGCCCTAAAAGCGGAAAAATCTACTAAATACCTAGGTGTAACGATAGACTCCCACCTAACTTGGAAACTGCACGTAACGAACATAATCAAAAAAGCGTATATAACCATAGGAGCCTTATACCCAATGATAGGAAACGGAAATCTAAGTTATCAAAATAAACTTCTAATTTATAAATCGGTCATCTGCCCGGGAATGCTGTATGCAGCACCCGTATGGGGATATGCCTGTAAAACTACCATAGACTTATTAGAGACAAGACAAAACAAAACCCTAAGGATTATAAGGAAAGCCCCTAGATACTTAAGAAACTCGGTAATTAGGAAAGACTTCAAAATAAAAACTGTTAGAGCCCAAATCAAAAAGCTAGCGCTGAAATTCTACAAAAATCTGCCATCTGTCCCAAATGAACTATTATTTAATCTGCATGACTATGATCATCGCAAGGCTAAATCTCGTAAGAGACCCCGCTCGGTACTTAACTTTGATATTCGGTACTAGGAACGTCCCGCCTTAATCAGTTGATATTAAAGAAAACTCGCGATCTTTGGTTTTCTACAAAATGTTTAAAATCCTAAACTGCTAAAATGCTAGGTGACCCTCAGATCTGCATCAACCCCCCCAAACTGCTTAAACTCTTAATGTGCAACAAACTGCCACACTAGGAGCTAGGACAAATAATAAAAACAGTAAATCAAAAACCTCGAACCTCCAACTATGGACCAATGAAATAATGTCACAGTATGAAGATAAGAACCACACCTAGAGATTGGAGATTAAAGGCGCTTCGCGCCTGGTGCTCTGTTCTGGACGAAACTCTATGAAGGATGTAGGAAGCTTACTTTATAGTCGCTCGTAACATTATTCTTCTCAAGAATACATACAAGCCACAAAGATCCTTTATAGACTATATAGTGCCAAATCCAGATTCAATTTTTACTAAATTAGTTGGTGTAATATAGTCGAATGCTGTCACACGTTCAGTAAACCGGTGTTCACTACAGTAATAATGCTTAACAAGAAGCCAATTTTCAGAAATTGGGTAAAAAGAATGAAGTTTTTGAGTACAGCACAGTTGATGAGTATGAAGAAGTTAAAGAAATACTGTCGCCACAGTTGAATGACTTTAAGGCAATCATGGGTACTCAAAAACTTCATTCTTTCTACCCAATTTCTGAAAATATACTTCATGTTAAGCATAATTACTGTAGTGAACACCAATTTACTGAACGTGTGACAGCATTAGACTATATTACACCAACTAATTAAGCAAAAATTGAATCTGGATTTGTCACTATACTCTATAAAGGATCTTGGTAGCTTGCATGTATTCTTGAAAAGACGAGCGACTATAAAGTAAGCTTCCTACATCCTAAAGGACCTTCTCCTTCTTTCTTTTATCCTCAACCAAGTGACGTATTGAATATTTGAATGTGCCAGGTGAGACCATTTCGCAAAAAGTGGAGCCTGATACTGCAACTGGGAGAGTTTGTACTCTTGAGCAAGGAAGAGATGAAATTGTCTTCACTTGTTTGGAGAAGTACTTATTTTAAAAGTTCTTGAAAAGTAACGTTTTGTAACTGATTGTAAATACAAAATTAAATTTTGAGTGACATATGTGAAATATTAAGTGTGTAGCAAATTGTTAAAATTGAAAAGAACATATGTGGGCTGAATGTTTGAATCAACTGGTTAATGAGTTATGTACTAAGTATATGTTATTCCGTGTCAAATCAATTAATGGTTTGAACCTTGATACCTCAGAAATCGATCATTTTTGGTACAGTGATAGTACCAGTAAAGTTTACAAAAACTGTAAAATTTCAGATTTTGGGGGCTTTTAGATTTTCAGTTATTTACTTTTATTAAAGACATTAAGGGACTATTTGTGTGCCAAATTTCATAGTCGGTCGTTAAGGGGTTCCTATGGAAATTAAATTTTTTGTAATTTAGCTAATTTCACTTATAGTTTAATACAAAAAAAAATAATTTTCATAGGAACCCATTGGCTTCCCATTATGAAACTTGGCATACAAGTAGTCCATAAAGCATATATTTTTTTTTCAAAAAAATTAAAAGGGGTGTTTTTGAGATTTAAAAAAAAAATTTTTGAAGCTTTTCAAAAAATTCAAATTTGAAATAGCATAGTCATGTTATATATCAAATTAAGACTCATTAAAAGCAAAAGAAAATAACACTAATTTAAGCTCTCTAGGTTAAATAGTAAGTCTCATTTATAAGCATTTAAAAAACGATATTTCGGTATAATTTTTTTAAATACATGATTTGGAAGAATTAAAAAAAAATATATACTAGGAAGAAATTTTAAAATAATATGCTACTTAGGACAAATTTAAAAAAAAAGTTGATACTGGGGTGAAATGTTAAAAAACACAATACTAAATTAAAATAATTTGATACTTTTAAGAAAATAAAAAAAAATACCTGGAAGAAGTTAAAAAAGCCTTATACTTAAAAGAAAATAAACATGATACGTACAAGAAATAAAAACACAATTCTGGGAATTTTTTTAAAAACATTAAACACAATATTATATTTCATAATGTAGTAGATTATAATTTTTGCAATTTTTAGAAATAATTGTGAAACAGTTTGTGTTCTGTGTATCTAGAAACATGTTCTACTTGGGCTCTGTGCCCTTACTCACTGTTTTCACTCTTAAAAATCATCACAGTTGCATGATACCACCATTGATCAGAGATGTGTAGTTTTAGCATGCTAAAAATAAAATAGCCTATAATTGTAATTTAAAATAGCCTATAAACTTAATTACAATATTATTAATATTGTTTTTTTTTATATATTTTTAGTATTGAAGTTTACTTTTAAAAAATTAACTCTTTAAAAATTGCAAAAATGTTTTAAGTATTATGTGTTTTAATATATCCCAAAATTTTATTCTGTATTTTTAAGTTATTTTCAATTTAAAATAGCTTATCTTTTAGATTTAAAATTATATTTCATAATGTAGTAGATTATAATTTTTGCAATATTTAGAAATAATTAGAATTAAAAATATATTTCAATATATAAACTGAAAATAAAGGAAAAAAACATTTTTGCATTAAAATTATTGTATTAACAATATATAATATAAATTAAAATAAAAATTTTATTACATATGAACAGAGTGATTCTATAGTATTGTGAATTTTGCATATATGACACATTTGATATATCGTATCTTTGTAAAAATATGATTTAGATGAATGTATTTAAAATTTTAAAGATACTGTTTCAGATTGTGTTGATTTCAAATTTATAAATTCAAGTACATTATTGAAATCAACACAATCTGAAAATTTGACATCTATTATAAAAATATATTCACCTGGCTCAATATGTTTGTTTTACAAAGATGCATAAAACTTTGTAAATATCATGTCTGCAACATGCACTATTCTGTAGAGTTGTCCAATGTGTGATAAATATGTATATAAACACGTAATAAATACGTGTAGAAACACAATATAAACACGTAATAAATACGTGTAGAAACACAATATAAACATGTAATAAATACATGTAGAAACACAATATAAATATGTATGGGAATACATTATAAATGCGTATGGGAACGCATAAATACATATGGGAACACGTTATAAACATGTATGTGGATATACGTAAGAAACACGTATGTGAATATACGTAATATACACGTATATGATATGTAATAAACAGGTATCTGGATACGTAATAATAACGTATGTGGATATACGTAATATACACGTATGTGATACGTAATTAACATGTATCTGGATACGTAATAATAACATATGTGGATATACATAATAATAACGTATGTGGATACGTAATATACACGTATGTAGATACGTAATAATAATGTATGTGGGTATACGTAATAATAACGTATGTGGATATACGTAATAATAACGTATATGGATACGTAATAAACACGTATGTGCATATACGTAATAATAACGTATGTGAATATACGTAATATTAACGTATAAGGATACGTAATAATAACCTTTTTTATAACGGTTGGTATACCGTATTCTAACGTACCATTTTTGCGTAATAATTATGTATGGCCTGACACGTAAAGATTACGTATTGCTTGATACGTAAGAATTACGTATTTGTGCTACCTGGGTACAGATTCGTGGTCCACGACTGACTGATCGTGATTTGTGTGGTTGCCATGCAATCGGACCGATCTACCGGCCACGGGTGCCGTGGGACTGAAAGGATTCTGAAGAATTTGTGTAGCCAGAAATGGCAACTTACTGTAATAATTTTAGTCGCCAATGGCAACCTGGCCACTGCGAATCTGCATCTCTAGTCATCGGGCATCGGATTTCTCTGTATCCAATTTGAAGAAAAAATAATTTTAGGCTGGAACTGGAGAGAGAGAAATTCTCGTGCAGTCTAAATTTTTACACGAGATTTTTTATGGATTTCACGAGAATCTCCCGGGTTCGTGCTGAAATGGGACCCCTGCTTCGTTCTAACTATTTTCCTCAGGCTTGGAAGGTGGCTATAGTTGCGCCCCTCCCCAAGCCCGGTCTAGACCCTTACTCTTCCTGTCAACTATAGACCTCCCTCGCTTATGGCAACTCGCGTTTTGTTGGCAAGTCCTTTCCCCCTTGTTCACTAGGCCTTCTCAGGCTCAAGGCCCTGTGCCCCCCAGGGCGCACTTCTATCCCCCCCCCCTTTTTTTCTCTCTTCTGCTGGCAGTCCGCTTGGACCCCTGCTCTTTCACCTCTGAAGACTCGAGGAAGGGGCACGACCTCGGTCAACGCCCCCCCCCCCCCTCTTAGTTGTAAATTCCTTTAATTAACTCTTCTTCTGTCTTTTTTCCTTTTCACCCGAAGTTTAAAGGGAGGTACTTTCCTCTCCTGGGTACTTCTCTAACCCCGTCCTTGAGATCCCTGAGAATATATTACACCACAACAATACATTGCCACATTTAAGTTTTTTCATTGTCACAACCACAACCCGATGTAAACAATACATCGCCACAATTGAGTTTTTACAATACACCAATACATTACGCCACAACAATACATTGCCACAATTAAGTTTTTTCATTGTGGTAGCATTTAATGAGCTGGAAACCTTATAGAAAGTAAACGCTAATTTGATTTTTAATTGTTCCTAGGCCAAAAACCGTATAAAAAGCAAACACTTATTCAGTTTTTAATTGTCCCAAGGCCAAAAATTGTATAAAAAGAAAATACTTATTTGGTTTTTAATTGTCGCTAGGCCAAAAACCATATAAAAGCAAACACTTATTCGGTTTTTAATTGTCCCTAGGCCAACAACAGTATAAAAAGCAATCAATGATTAATTTTTTTCATTGTGGTCCCAACCACCACCCGATGTAAACAATATATCGCCACAATTAAGTTTTTACAATACAACAATACATCGCAACAATTAAGTTTTTTCATTGTGGTCCCAACCACCACCCAATGTAAACAATACATTGCCACAATGAATTTTTTACAATACATCAACATCAATAGAGTACGAAATTAGTAGAAAATACTACAAAATTAGTAGAAATCCCTATTTAACTAAAAAAATCCAAAGTTACGTACTTATAAATTATCCTTAATCTGCCATTTTACTGTTATATCAAGTATGTGTATCATACCTAGCCCATTAAAAGTTTCTGAACAGGTACATTTACTTCGAAATTTGAAGTCCAGTCTTTAAAAAATATTTAAGTTTTCCTTTCGCTGTTATGTATCGGCATTGTATTCATTCGGCGCTGTTATGTATCGGCGTTGTATTCAAGTCATCTCGCTGGGCGTTTGCATTTCTTTAAAAGCTAGTATAAATTGCCATTTATGTGAAACTTCTAAAGTCTTTACTTTAAAAATTTATCTTAGTTAATAATTTCACCTCTAGGTGTCTTGGGTAAGTACACCCCCATTCCACCTCATTAGATGTTTTCATCCTCTTTAAATGTTCCTTGATATCTCATTTAGTTCCAAATCCTATCTTTAAAAAATGTTCTAATATCTATCTATCTATATATATATGCTAATTGCCAAGTGTCCGTCTGTCTGTCTGTCTGTCTGTCACGCTTTTTTTAGTCACTTCCCGAATAGATAGAGATTTGCAATTTGGTACATGGCTCGGTCGTTCGATAAAACCCAATTAGTATATAATAGTCGAATACCCGTTGAAAATCAACGGTCTCGCAATAAGCAATCACTGAATAATGCAAATTTTATAATAACTCACGTTTCACATATATTCGACAGATGGAATATTTTGGTGTGCAGAACCCCCTAAAGAAGAAAAATTGCGGATTTCTTCCTCTGTTTGTCTTGTGTTTTTTATCAGATTATTGGTCCATATACCAAATATCAAGCCTCTATTACATTTAAAAGGAAGAGCACCAAATTTGAAGTCTCTATCTCATAGTGAAGCATGCTTTTCTATGCATTTCACCTTTCGAATACTTCAGTGCGGAGCGTCTACCCCCTTAAATACACATTTTTGAAAAACTTTATTCTTTTTGTGATTTCCATCAAATGATTCGCCCATATACCAAATATCAAGCCTCTATCACGTTTTAAAAGGAGCATTTCTCCTTTATTCGAAAAATCGAACATATTAGTGTGCGCAGCCCTGAAAGTAACAAATATTGGAAATCTGAAATTTCACACATTCTTCCTTTCATACTATCTACCCTTACACCAAATTTGATATTTCAATCTCAATCCGAAGCTTGGTTTTTTATCAATTCACTTTTCGAACGTTTTACTCTGGAGCACCCCTTTAAACGAACATTTTTGAAAAACTATATTCGTCTTAAGTGTTTCCGTCAAAGGATTAGCCCATATACCAAATTTTAAGCCTATATTAAATTTTAAAAGAGCGTTTTCTCATTTTTTCTGTAAATCGAACATTTTGGTATACGGCACCCCCTTAAGTAGAAAATATTGGAAATCTGAAATTGCACACTTTCTTCCTTTCGAACGATTTACCCATACACCAAATTTGAAGTCTCTACCTCATCGCAAAGCATTCTTTCCTATCATTTCACTTTTCGAACGTTTTAGTGTGCGGCACCCCCTTAAGTAGAAAATATTGGAAATCTGAAATTCCACAGTTTCTTTGTTTCAAACGGTTTACCCATACACCAAACTTGAAGTATCTATCTCATCGCAAAGCATGCTCTCCTATCATTTCACTTTTCGAACGATTTGGTGTGCTGCACCCCCCCCCCCCCCATAAGCAGAAAATATTGGAAATCTGAAATTGCACAATTTCTTCCTTTCGAGTGATTTACCCATATACCAAATTTGAAGTCTCTATCTCATCGCAAAGTATGCTTTCCCGTCATTTTACTTTTCGAACGTTTTGGTGTGGGCCACCCCCTCTATAGAACGTTTTCGAAAAATTCGATTTTTCCAGGGGGTTTTATCGAACGACCGAGCCGTGTACCAAATTGCAAGTCTCTATCTATTCGGGAAGTGCCTAAAAAGGCGTGACAGACAGACAGACGGACACTTGGCAATTAGTATATATAATAATAGATTTTAGTGAGCGGCACCCCCTACAATAGCAAATGTTGGAAAACTGAAATTGCACACTTTCTACCTTTTCAACTATTTACCCCTGCACCATATTTGAAGTCTCTACCTCATTGCAAAGCATCCTTTTTCTATCAATTCGCCTTTCGAATGTTTATGTGTACATTACCTACCCCCTTAAATATGAATTTTTGAAAAAATCTATTTTCATTGGGTTTACTATCACATTATTCGCCCATATACCAAATATCAAGCCTCTATCAAATTTTAATGTAGTCGTTTCTCATTTATTCGGTAAATCGAACGTTGTGGTGTGCGACACACCCTTAAGTAGAAAATATTGGAAATCTGAAATTGCACACTTTCTTCCTTTCAAACGGTTTACCCATACACCAAATTTGAAGTTTTTATCTTATCGCAAAGCATACTTTTCTATCATTTCACTTTTTGAACGTTTTAGTGTGGAGCACCCGCTAAACGAACATTTTAGAAAACTATATTCGTTTTGGGTGTTTTCATCAAATGATTAGCCCATATACCAAATTTCAAGCCTTTATCAAATTTTAAAGTAGTCGTTTCTCATTTATTCGGTAAATCGAACATTTTGGTGTGCAGCACCCCCTTAAGTAGGAAATTTTTGAAATCTGAAATTGTACACTTTCTTCCTTTCAAACGGTTTACCCGTACATCAAATTTGAAGTCTCTATCTTATCGCAAAGTATACTTTCCTATCATTTCACTTTTCGAACGTTTTGGTGTGGAGCACCTCCTAAACGAACATTTTAGAAAACTATATTCGTTTTGGGTGTTTTCTTCAAATGACTAGAGACTTCAAATTTGGTGTATGGGTAAACCGTTTGAAAGGAAGAAAGTGTACAATTTCAGATTTCGAATATTTTCTACTTAAAGGGGTGCTGCACACCAAAATGTTCGATTTACCGAATAAATGATAAACGACTGCTTTAAAATTTGATACAGGCTTGACATTTGGTATATGGGCTAATCAATTGAAGAAAACATCCAAAACGAATATAGTTTTCTAAAATGTTCGTTTAGCGGGTGCTCCACACTAAAACGTTCGAAAAGTGAAATGATAGAAAAGTATGCTTTGCGATAAGATAGAGACTTCAAATTTGGTGTATTTGTAAACCGTTTGAAAGGAAGAAAGTGTGCAATTTCAGATTTCCAATATTTTCTACTTAAGGGTGTGTCGCACACCACAACGTTCGATTTACCGAATAAATGAGAAACGACTACATTAAAATTTGATAGAGGCTTGATATTTGGTATATGGGCGAATAATGTGATAGTAAACCCAATGAAAATAGATTTTTTCAAAAATTCATATTTAAGGAGGTTGGTAATGTACACAAGTAGAAGAGAAATGACAGTTGAGGGGCCGCAGGCGCAGCGACTGCGCCTGGAGGAGGATCCCTCTTTTGGGAGGAGGGTCCCTCTTTGGGAGGATGCCTCTTTGGAGTATCTTCCCTCTTTTGAGAGGAAGCTTCCCTCCTTGGAGGGTCTTTAGACCCCCAGGAGGATGCCTCTCACTGCCCCCCTCCCCTCTTTTCGAAGTTTGGTGATGCCTCTTTCCTAGTATTGCGAAAGAGGCATGATGACTCATACGGAGTGAGTTTCACTCCGAGTCTTGAGAGGGAATGTCACAATCGCTGACTGACCCTTGACCTGAGGAAGTGGTTTCAAGGGATTTCGCAATCACATAATCTGGAAATGACGTGTCGCGCCTTGGAGCTCCTTAGCACACGTCCTCCCTCTCTACTGGTCAGCGACAGAGTGAAAGATCTTATCAGCGTGACGTAGTTAAAGCGCCCTCTGGCGAATTTTGATGAAGTGCTGCCATCTATCGGCATTTTTTTTCCAAAAGAAATTAATGTTTCACTGGTCAGGAGCTGGATTCGAACTTGGGCCCAACTGATTACAAGCCGAGCGTCTTACCGTCGTGCCAAAGCACCCGTGCTTTATAGGAAGTTATCTTCGAAGTGTACCTTATCAGTGGAAGCTAGATTATTTTTCAAAGTTCATTCGAATCGCTCGGTGAATAGCGATGCACTTTATAAAGGGTGCGTTTTAAAACAGAATGCTACGGAGTGAATATAAAATTGCGTATTATAACATTATGATTTTTTTAAAACAAATGTATACACAAACTTTAAAAACACGAATGTAATAATTAGCTAAAATTGTATTCAATGGATTTTTTTTTTTTTTTTAAATAAATCTAACTATCAATACGATTTTTATAATAATAACGAAATAATTTCGAATGTTTAAAAACAAATTGATTACGGATTTCCAATGAACACACAAATTGTGTTCAGTGAATACCATTCGACCATTTTAAGTGTTGTTTATCTAAAAACAAATGTATACACAAACTTTAAAAACACGAATGTAATAATTAGCTAAAATTGTATTCAGTGGATTTTTTTTTTTTTTTTTTTTAAATAAATCTAACTATCAATACGATTTTTATAATAATAACGAAATGATTTCGAATGTTTAAAAACAAATTGATTACGGATTTCCAATGAACACACAAATTGTGTTCAGTGAATACGATTCGACCATTTTAAGTGTTGTGTATCTAAAAACAAATGTATACACAAACTTTAAAAACATGAATGTAATACATAGCTGAAATTATGTTTTGTGAACAGGATTCGACCATTCTAAGTGTGTGTGTGATTTTTGAAAAATAAATCTAAAAGTATATAAAAATAATAATGAAAATTAGAACTCACAGAACGAGCTCTTCACTACCCGCTGGGCAAACTCCAAATGAGTGAGACACTCTCATTACGCTATTAAAAATTAGGTCTTATCTATAATGACATCAACAGTATAAGGTGTTGCCACCTATTTTTTCTAATAATATATTTTTAATAGTTGGATACTTCAACGGTCTGATTTGCTACACGTAATCTAAAACACATCTCTTTAATGATATTGTGCATTGAATATGATTTGACCATTCTTAAAATGGTGGGTGTAATTGAAATATCGAAGTTTAGAATTTAACAAGCTAACGAATTTTCACCCCCAAAATTTTAGCATTCAGTTTAAATAAAACCCAATGAATATGATATCACCATTTTCACATCGTAATTTAACTACCATTATAGAACTTAGAAGTGAGTGTACATTATTTTTTTCAGGACACCAATACATTTTAAAATCTATTGAATAGGAATAGACCATTTTGCACATACATGTACCTAGATTTCAACACCCGGTATTAAAACCTGCTAAACATGAAACGAGTAAGTATTGTGTGAGATTTTATCACACTAACTTTCAAACATTTTAAATTTTTAAAAATGTCCGAAATAGTTGTATTTCATCGGTAGACATAAATTGTATGGAACACATTTTTATGAAAAAAATATCTGTTTCGACAGCTTTTAAAAATAGATTTCTACAGTTGTACACTACGGTTCTAGAATTTTCTAAATACGAATCGACTGTTTGAACTACCAATGGTGGTTTTACCGATGCAAATATTTACAGGACAAATATTTCAATGAAACCGAGCTTAGTTGAAGCTTCTAAGTTTGAATATTTAGAATCATTTCATATAATTTTTATATTCACATTGAAAATAGTTAACAAAATTGGAACTCACGGAGCGACAACTTACTGTCCACACTCCAAATGAGTGATACACTCTTATTACATTATTAAAAATTAGATCTTATCTATAATGATGTCATTATGTTGCCGTATTCCCACCACACAATTATTCTTTCCAAATTATGCATTTTTTCTTTTTTCTTTTTAATAACTTGCTACTGTCTTATGCTATCCATTTTTTTTTTTTTTTTCATATAAGCAGATATTCCATATACCTTCTAAATGTTAAGTTATAATTTAAAAAAAAAAGCATTAGAGGTGTATTTTACGCCTGAATTCGTCCAAGTGGAAATCCGACGATTGCAAATGCATGATTGCATCCTCACATTTCAATAGACACCACTAAAATGTGTGGATCTTATTTTGAAAAAGCTGCTCTCAGAAAGAATATGTAAATGAATACATATTTTCCATAAATATACCCCCTCCCCCCACAATACACACAACATGCAGGCCAAAGACTCACCCAAAATACATTCCAAATCGGCTCTATAGCTTATCGCGCTTATCAGTGTAACAGATAGTGACCCAAAGTTCATGTTCGCAAAGCGAGTTAATTGCAATGTTATTGTTTTAAGCAGTTCCCATATTTAAATGAAAAATTTATCAAATTATACAATACATACAAGAGCTGGAAGATCATAGCATTTCAATATTATAGAATACTCACGAATGTTTTTTTTTTCCCCATTTAAAATTATCAAATTTTAATGCAATTTGACAAAAATTGCACAATACTTAGTGTATGACTATCAAATAAGAGCTAGGTTTTATTGTTACAACAACGTTTAAGATCATTAAACGAGTATATATATATATATATATTTTTTTTAAAGAAGAATAGTATATAACTTACTGTTTTTAAGAATAGGTGATTGTTAACATTGAATTTAAATGAAAGAGTGACCCTCTGAGACAAGTACAGTACATTGCAATAACATTAAAAAATATGAAAGATATGCAATTAACACCTTAAAAGAAACACGTAATGAGTTTTGATATCTTAATACGAGACATTATTGACATGCACATAGAAATGTCACAATTTTGTGGCTGTAGGTGCTCCATAAGACCCCTCTGCTCTTAATAAATGATCCCATTTGAATGTACATATTTAACAACACACAGAAAATGACAGGACCACAACAAAATTTTACACCTATTACAGAATAACTCCCAACTTCGTAGATTTTTAAGAAACTACAGTCGAATTTTCACCGATTCTTAGAGATTGAAACACAGCATTGTTTATGAATCTTCATACTTTAGAGAATGGAACATAAATTAGCATTTATTTTGAATGAATTCAGAATTTTGACATTGATTATAAATTTATGATTTAAACTCTGTAAAGTGTAAATATCTTTTGTCATGAAACTCACACTGTAGACATTTGATATGATTCGAATAAATCTATTTTTAATTTTTTATATTTTATTTTAAAAAGTGAGATCAGTAAACCTGTTACACTTGAATGCATAGATACATAACTCACAACAATATAACATTTCTTAAATGGAGCATGCTAAAAAAAAAAAAAAAATTAGCTAATGAGTATAAATAAGGAATTCAATTTGAAAGATAAAAACCATTTAATGAATCTATTATTAATGAAATACACATTAACCATTATCACTTGTACATTTAAACAAATAAGTTAAAATAATTTCCTTATCGCACTTTCATAGTCCTCTGATTTGAATGACTCGAAAAAATTTCTATCATAGCAGTAAAAGACTTCTTCACCACGCAACAAAACTTTCTTAGCAATGTTATTAATGTCAAGATTTAGAAGTACTTGTTCAGACACTCTGTCAAACATTTGTAATGGAGTGCTGTAAAGACATTCATGGTAACTTAAATCTTCAACTTGACCAACACAGCCAACACATTTGAAAAGTTTTCTTACATGACACATGATGTTGCCATGAATACAAGAGATTAATTGTTCGAATGCAAAATTTTTGTCACAAATAAGTGATGGTAGAAAGGTTATAGTGTTCTTTATTTTTAATATTTGAGCAGGAAGCCACTCTATAAATATACTTTCTCGAAGATGTATACTAATGTTGTTAACACTATTCTGTAAACAGGCTATTTGATTTTTATCTAAGGTAATATGACACTGTGTTAGACAAAATTTTGAATCATATAATTGAATTATTTTCTGCAGATGCAATTTTCCGTTGTCATTGAAACAGAACAACTCATTGCGACTGACGAAAGAGGTATCTGCATATAGAATATTGAACGACCACAATTTTTGAGAAAATTCACTCCATGTAGCCGGTGACAGTGTAACACCTTCACGCGTAGGCTGTAATTCATTTCGATCGTTAGAGAGATATTTCCATATATACACTTTTAACTTCCCATGACGAAGTTTCAAATACACATACACATTAGAACCTAAATGCCAACGACGGAGTGCATCTTGCATAAAATCTGAAGAAGTAGATTCAGTCGAAACTGATTCTGCATTGGAAGATAACAGTCCACTATGTGTTAGAGCACAAGAAAGCAGATCATGAGTTGAGTTTTCAACCTCGGTGAGAACTTGTGAATTGACAACGGTAGATGTTTCTGCTGGGGTTTTGGAAGACATAAGATAGGTTTCTAACCAATCCACAGCAAATTTTTGTGAGGGTGAATTAATCACATCTGAGACAATGTCCACAGATTTTGTTTCTTCTAGGGCAGGAACAGTCAACTCCGCACTATTTACACTAGAAATTATTTGCTCGAGTGATGGCATACTTTGAATTTTAGACATTCTTTTTAGATAGTAACATCCAACTACGACATTCACAGTATAAGATTTATTTTTAAAACACTAACATCTTAAAACATTATAATTCTGTCACAGCTATGAGCGAAGCAAACCTATCCACACAACGTCCAAAGTTGAAATGACTTATCAAACAACTTCATAAGTATAATCACGTAACCTAAATCGAGTGTCGTGTGCAAACAGATCACATAAGATATGAAGTGATTAGAACTTATAATTTTTAATGAATCGTACAACATTAGATTGTGGTAAATACAATTGTTATCTACATGAGAAAATTTCTATATTATTTCATTCAGCTTCGAAATCATAGAGTGAAAATATGTACCAAACTTACTTAAAGTTCCGAATTTTAAATCACATTAACATTATATACTTAGAAAAATTTTATATATATTTTTATAACTTTAGGTGATATGTATCACGCGGAATATACAAGAATAACTACCAAAAACACGAAAATAACTAACAGTATGAGGCCTTCACAAGTCGGCATCCAAACTAGAAATGAACGATAAACACACTAATTGCAACAATTAGATGAGAGCTTATCAGTTCTTATCTTATCTAAGATTCCACATAAAATGACGTCATCACTCCAAAGTTCACAAGATGACGTCATTGGTCCAAGGTTCGCAAGATAGCCATTTAGCCTTTTAAAATTAAGAAGTAATTAAAAATCGATAGTAATTAAAAAAATTTTAATTCCTATAATTCCTATAAATCCTATAATTCCTAATTCCTATAATTTTTTCCTATAAAGCACGGGTGCTTTGGCACGACGGTAAGACGCTCGGCTTGTAATCAGTTGGGCCCAAGTTCGAATCCAGCTCCTGGCCAGTGAAACATTAATTTCTTTTGGAAAAAAAATGCCGATAGATGGCAGCACTTCATCAAAATTCGCCAGAGGGCGATTTAACTACGTCACGCTGATAAGATCTTTCACTCTGTCGCTGACCAGTAGAGAGGGAGGACGTGTGCTAAGGAGCTCCAAGGCGCGACACGTCATTTCCAGATTATGTGATTGCAAAATCCCTTGAAACCACTTCCTCAGGTCAAGGGTCAGTCAGCGATTGTGACATTCCCTCTCAAGACTCGGAGTGAAACTCACTCCGTATGAGTCATCATGCCTCTTTCGCAATACTAGGAAAGAGGCATCCTCCTGGGGGTCTAAAGACCCTCCAAGGAGGGAAGCTTCCTCTCAAAAGAGGGAAGACACTCCAAAGAGGGACCCTCCTCCCAAAAGAGGGATCCTCCTCCAGGCGCAGTCGCTGCGCCTGCGGCCCCTCAACTGTCATTTCTCTTCTACTTACACATAAACATTCGAAAGGCGAATTGATAGAAAAAGCATGCTTTGCAATGAGATAGAGACTTCAAATATGGTGTAGGGGTAAATAGTTGAAAAGGTAGAAAGTGTGCAATTTCAGTTTTCCAACATTTGCTATTGTACGGGGTGCCGCTCACTAAAATCTATTATTATATATACTAATTGCCAAGTGTCCGTCTGTCTGTCTGTCACGCCTTTTTAGGCACTTCCCGAATAGATAGAGAATTGCAATTTGGTACACGGCTCGGTCGTTCGATAAACCCCCCTGGAAAAATCGAATTTTTCGAAAACGTTCTATAGAGGGGGTGCCCCACACCAAAACGTTCGAAAAGTAAAATGACGGGAAAGCATACTTTGCGATGAGATAGACACTTCAAATTTGGTATATGGGTAAATCACTCGAAAGGAAGAAAGTGTGCAATTTCAGATTTCCAATATTTTCTGCTTAAGGGGGGGGGGGTGCAGCACACCAAAACGTTCGAAAAGTGAAATGATAGGAGAGCATGCTTTGCGATGAGATAGAGACTTCAAGTTTGGTGTATGGGTAAACCGTTTGAAACAAAGAAAGTGTGGAATTTCAGATTTCCAATATTTTCTACTTAAGGGGGTGCCGCACACTAAAACGTTCGAAAAGTGAAATGATAGGAAAGAATGCTTTGCGATGAGGTATAGATTTCAAATTTGGTGTATGGGTAAATCGTTCGAAAGGAAGAAAGTGTGCAATTTCAGATTTCCAATATTTTCTACTTAAGGGGGTGCCGTATACCAAAATGTTCGATTTACAGAAAAAATGAGAAAACGCTCCTTTACAATTTAATAGAGGCTTAAAATTTGGTATATGGGCTAATCTTTTGACGGAAACACGTAAGACGAATATAGTTTTTCAAAAATGTTCGTTTAAGGGGGTGCTCCAGAGTAAAACGTTCGAAGAGTGAATTGATAAAAAACCAAGCTTCGGAATGAGATTGAAATATAAAATTTGGTGTAAGGGTAGATAGTATGAAGGGAAGAAAGTGTGAAATTTCAGATTTCCAATATTTGTTACTTTCAGGGCTGCGCACACTAATATGTTCGATTTTCCGAATAAAGGAGAAATGCTCCTTTTAAAACGTGATAGAGGCTTGATATTTGGTATATGGGCGAATCATTTGATGGAAATCACTAAAAGAATAAAGTTTTTCAAAAATGTGTATTTAAGGGGGTAGACGCTCCGCACAGAAGTATTCGAAAGGTGAAATGCATAGAAAAGCATGCTTCACTATGAGATAGAGACTTCAAATTTGGTGCTCTTCCTTTTAAATGTGATAGAGGCTTGATATTTGGTATATGGACCAATAATCTGATAAAAAACACAAGACAAACAGAGGAAGAAATCCGCAATTTTCTTCTTTAGGGGGTTCTGCACACCAAAATATTCCATCTGTCGAATATATGTGAAACGCGAGTTATTATAAAATTTGCATTATTCAGTGATTGCTTATTGCGGGACCGTTGATTTTCAACGGGTATTCGGCTATTATATACTAATTGCCAAGTGTCCGTCTGTCTGTCTGTCCGTCTGTCTGTCTGTCCCGCTTTTTTAGGCACTTCCCGAATAGATAGAGATTTGCAATTTGGTACACGGCTCGGTCGTTCGATAAAACCCCCTGGAAAAATCAAATTTTTCGAAAACGTTCCATAGAGGGGGTGCCCCACACCAAAACGTTCGAAAAGTAAAATGACGGGAAAGCATACTTTGCGATGAGATAGAGACTTCAAATTTGGTATATGAGTAAATCCCTCGAAAGGAAGAAAGTGTGCAATTTCAGATTTCCAATATTTTCTGCTTAAGGGGGTGGGGGGGGGGTGCAGCACACCAAAACGTTCGAAAAGTGAAATGATAGGAGAGCATGCTTTGCGATGAGATAGAGACTTCAAGTTTGGTGTATGGGTAAATCGTTTGAAACAAAGAAAGTGTGGAATTTCAGATTTCCAATATTTTCTACTTAAGGGGGTGCCGCACACCAAAACGTTCGAAAAGTGAAATGACGGGAAAGAATGCTTTGCGATGAGGTAGAGACTTCAAATTTGGTGTATGGGTAAATCGTTCGAAAGGAAGAAAGTGTGCAATTTCAGATTTCCGAAATTTTCTACTTAAGGGGGTGCCGCACACCAAAATATTCGATTTGCAGAATAAATGAGAAAACGCTCCTTTAAAATTTGATAGAGGCTTGAAATTCAGTATATGGGCTAATCATTTGATGGAAACACCCAAGACAAATATAGTTTTTCAAAAATGTTTGTTTAAGGGGGGTGCTCCAGAGTAAAACTTTCGAAAAGTGAATTAATAAAAAACCATGCTTCGGATTGAGATACGGATATCAAATTTGGTATAAGGGTAGATAGTTTGAAAGGAAGAAAGTGTAAATTTTCAGTTTACCAATACTTTCTACTTTAGGGGGTGCCGCACACCAAAATATTCGATTTTTATAATAAAGGAGAAACGCCCCTTTTAAAACGTGATAGAGGCTTGATATTTGATATATGGGAAAATAATCTGACAGAAATCACAAAAAGAATAGAGTTTTTCAAAAATGTATAGTTAAGGGGGTGGGTACTCCACACAAAAGCATTCGAAAGATGAAATGCTAGAAAAGTATGCTTCGCGTTTGTTTCCAAAATTTGTTATTGTAGGGGGTTCCGCTCACTAAAATGTTCGATTTACCGAACACATGAGAAACGCCTCCTTCACAATGTGATAGAGACTTGAAATTTAGTATATGGGCTAACCATTTGACAAAAAAAACCAAAGATGAATACAGTTTGACAAAAATGTTCTTTAACGGGGTGCTACACAGAAAAACGTTCGAAAGGTGAAGTGATAGAAAATTATGCTTCTCGATAGGATAGCGACTTCAAATTTGGTGTACTGGTAGATTCTTTGAAAGGAAGAGAGTGTGAAATTTTAGATTTCCAATATGTCATGTCGCATTTCTGCGCCATGAGCCTTTTCTTATTTTCGAGGAGAGAAATATTCTTTTTCCCTCCGTGCCTGTGCCGTGTTTTTTGCTAAGACTTGTTTCTATTGAAATCGCACTGAGAAGCGAGTTTCGTCGAGAATTCGTGAGAATGTCTAGGATTTTCGTCTGGCTGAGATGCGTGACGTGTGGTCGCCTGTTGCTAGGAGAAGCGCGCCTGTCCAATCAGGAAGAGGCGCAAGGAGAAATGTTCGGCGGTTGCCTCGTGAGATGGAGCAGATTCGAGCTGGAGAATTCATCGAAGTTGGACGCACGGTGAAATTTTGTCTTATATCAAGACAAAGGATTTTGGCCAAAATGGCTAAGCTGGCGGAATTGGGCATTTGTTTCTAAGAGAAACCGCCCTGCCCTTCTGGAGCTGATGGAGAAGATCCTGGAAAAGTTTCGGCTATTTATTTTCATCATTTCTAAAATTATTTTTTTTATTCCAGGAGTCCTGTTTTCGATGGCTGGTGATGAGTCTCGATCGCGAAGGTTCGGCTTACTTGCCATATTTGAATGCTGTCATGTCATCTAAATTTTGGATCGTTTTCTCGACTATCCACCTTTGGGAACTCTCTAATTCAACTGCAGATCGTGTTATCCTGAATAGGACATTCTTCGTATTGTAAATTTACTCTACCGCTCAGGTAAAATTTCTTTTTCGGAACAAGAAGTTCCGTTGCATCACAGGCACAGGTGAATACAGTTTAATTAATATTAATGGCTCAGATTTGAAATATCTTTATGTTGAGTTGATTTTCATGATTAAAGAAATCATATGCTTGATGAATAAGTTAAATATTGTTTGCTATATAATTTTGATCAGAGCATTAAAAGTAAGAATGTTAATTGATAAAGTGAAGCTCTGAATACAAAAGGTGATAATTTGAAATAAATATATATTTAGTCACTTTGAAAATCTAAAAATAAAATATTATTTGTGTGATAAATGAGCCTGTTTATTTGTGTATGCCTTCATGTTTTACTCACTGTACATCATTTAGGATTTAATTCTCCTAAACTGGGAATCTCTTCCAAATTTGAACCGGGTGTTTATTTTGGTAATTATGACAAAGTTAAATATGTTAATTACAGTTCTTTTTGGTATATTAAATGTACGATCACGCTGTTGTGCGTTGCGGAGTCAGTAGATACTGTTGGTACTGATCCCGCTCCCACAAATTGGTGCCTGTTCCCTTTCCCAGAGTATTACAGTGAGTGAAATATAATTTTATGAGGAAGTGTAGAAAAATGTGTGTTTTGGATTATGTGTAAAAATATTGCAGATTTGATATGTCAAAGTAAGTGAAAAAGTTCTTTTAGTGGTGCTAAGTGTTTGAATTATAAATGGGCAAGAAACTGTTATTTATATGTCATAAAGTAAATTTAAAAGTGCAAAAAGCACATAAGCCCATATGCACCAGAGTATTATTTGCATAGTAAAATTTTGTTGCATATATATTCTTGAATTATTTGACATACATAAATATACACAAAATTCCATATGATATTTAAGAGTGAATTTAAAGTTTTGAAATTTTCAAATACACATACATTGAAAGGTAAATACTTAAAGTGCATACATTTATTTTTGAAAAGTGAATACAAAAGTTCTGTGCACATACAAAAGTGATTCGAAGTTCATGATAATGAACAAAAAGTGAAAAAAAGTTACACGTAGTGTTTTTTCGGTGCTCTGCTTACACATAAATAAGTGATAGAAAGTGAAATTATTTTTTGAAATAAACTGTGTTTCGTGATAAACTGTGAAAGTGAAACTATTTCTGTGTTAAACTGTGCAAAATGCCTCGAAATAGTAAGAATTCTCGTGCAAGTAGGAGTAGAGACTCCTCTGCACAACCGAATAGTAGTAACCGTGTGCCTTCGGTGTCTCCACCACGACTTTCTCCAAATTCTGGCAGATCAGCTTCCGCTGTCAGAGACTCAAATAAAGTTAAAGTGGGAATTGGATCGCAGTTCCTTGGATCCATTCCAGGTTTTGCTGGCAATGCAAATGAATCTTTTCAGGACTTTTTGGAAAAGTTCTCCCTGGTCGCTGAACACGCAGATTGGTCAAATCGTGATAAAATCTTTGTTTTGAAGTTGAAATTGTCTGGTCGTGCTGAAAGACTGATCAAATCCTTTCCGAAACTGAACCAAAGCACGAATTTTACTGAAGTTGTTAACGCACTCAAGGACAATTTTACTAAGAAAAAAGATATTGCCAAAAACGTTGCATCCTTAGTCAATTGTAAACAAATGATCAACGAAGAGGTAAGAGATTATGCGAACCGCATAGAAGCTGAATCCTATGTTGCTTTTCCACAAGATGCTGTGTCTGACAATGAAGATTCCCTGAGAACTGCTATTTTGCTCAACTCATTTAAAAAAGGATTGAAAATCCTTATTCGAAAAGCTGTGTTATCTGCAAACCCACAGTCATTTGAAGCTGCTAGGGAGATAGCAATATTGGAAGAAGAAGTGCAAAATGAAGTGCTGGAAGAAATGACAGAAGACATAAATGCTGTGAGAATTGAAAATGACCCTAAACATGAAATTGAAGAGCTGAAGAAAGAATTGAATTCAAAGAAGAAAGAATTTGAGAAGTTAAGAAGAAAATTCAGTGAGAACTCAGAAAAAAGAAAGAAAAGACTGAACGAGATAAGAGAAGATTTAGAGAGAAGCAACTCCAGTTTTGAAGATTCCTTCTTGGATACGCCCTCTACAAGCAGATACAATGAAGATGAATTGATAGAAGAAGATTGGGAAGATATTCCAGTAAAGAAGAAACATAAACCATCAACATCTTTCAAAACTTCTACACCATCTAGAAGAACTGACAATAGAAACCGTTTCAGTCAAAGAAGAACTCCAGTTCCCTCACAGGAAGAAGAGTGGTATGTTAAAAGTCCATATCAAAATTATTCTCCAAGAAAGAACTTTCAATCATTTAGAAGACCTTTTCGTAACAGTTTTAATAGAAATTCCAATTTCCAGAGAAGAAATTTTTCAAATTTTAGAAATTCTTTTGATAATTATAAATCTCAAAACTTCAATAATTTTGGATATAGAAGAAATAACAGATATTTTAATAATAGATTTGGTAATAGAAGACAATTTAGAAGACAGAATTTCAGAACACAAAATTTTCAATCTCAAAATTTTAATAGATCAAATTCTGAAGTTAGTTGCATGACGGAAATTAAAGCTCCTTGCCAGAAAAATTTTCCGGTCATCTCAGTTTTTGTTGAAGATGTCAAATTGAATGCCTTAATTGACACTGGAAGTTCTATAAACATTATCTATAGAGATGCTTTACAGAAAATTGATCCTCGAAAAGTGCAAATAAAACATACATCCATTATTGTGAAGGGAGTTGGGGATCAAGATGTTTGGGTTGATGAGAAAGCTTCCTTTCCTTTAACCGTGGGTAAAAACAACATTGTGATTGAATGCTGCATTTTAAATACACCAACACCAAATGAATACAACATGATTTTGGGAAGTACCTTTCTGCATAAAAATAATGTGACCATTACCTTTGGACACAAAGATGTTCAACCTGAAATATCTGAGTGTAATGCAATAAATTATAAATGTAATAGAAGAAATTACAATTTTACAAATGATGTGGATTATAGATCCAAAGACACAAATTTTTCAAGAAATTTTAGAGGATATGAAAATAAGTGTGATAATGGATATTTATTTGAACAAAACAATTACCAAAATGAATTCAGAGATGTCGACTTTAGAGATTTTGATGCAGATGTGAATGAAAGATCAAATTATGAATGTGAAAATGATTTACATGAAATGCAAATGAATGATTATGTACATACAAACAGATCTTTGACAGAAAACAATATCAGTGACAATGAAATTTTTGAAACAAGTTGTGATAAACATGATGAAGGAAGTTCACAACAGGACAATACTTTGGCTATTGCCAAAGCATTTAAGAAATGTGTTTTGAAGCCCTTTACGGAGTCATTTGTTAAATTAAAAAGAAATTATAAAATTAAGAAAGACACGACAATTTTACTTGAACCTATCAATAGTAAAGAATTTTCTGCAAACAAAATTTTCGTTGCTAGAAGTATTCATAAAATTCCTGAAAATGACTTTTTGTATGCAAAAATTGCAAATCCATCAGAGAAGTGTGTTTACATAAACAAAGGTATGAAATTAGGAACTTTCGAAAACATCTATGAAGCTGATATTGACATAAATAACAAAGTTGACATTGAAAACTGTATTGAAGAAAATGATACATTTGATGCATGGGGAGGAGAATTTGATTTGAAACATATGAATTATGCCCAGAAAACTTTACTTTTGAAATTACTAAGTAAATATAAACATGTTTTTGCTAAGAATATGAAAGAATTGTCTGGATGTGACACCATACTGCATGAAATTAATTTGGAGTCTAACACACCTGTTAGACAAAAGCCATACAGAATTCCACATAATTTACAGAAAGAACTTTCGCGCCAAGTCAACGAATTGTTAGATGCCAAGATAATTCAGAGAAGTACATCTCCTTACAATACTCCTGTGCTGTTTGTTAAGAAACCTGATGGAAGTTACCGTTTAGTAGCGGATTTCCGAAAGTTAAATAAGATTACGATAGTGGAAAATTTTCCAATTCCAAATATATCGGAACTCATCGATAACCTTTCTGGAGCCTTGTATTTTTCGACTCTTGATTTAACCAGTGGATTTTATCAATTGTGTTTACATCCTAATGATTATCAAAAGACTTCTTTTTCAACACCTGACGGACACTTTGAATGGACCAGAACTCCATTTGGTCTTAAGAATGCGCCCGCATCCTTTCAGAGATTGATGTCTCTGGTGCTGGCTGGCATATCTGGAATTTACATTGACGACATCATCGTTGCTTCAAGAACATTCGAAGAACATTTGAAAAAACTAGAAGAAAATTTTGTAAGATTAAGTAAACATGGTCTTAAATTGAAACCAAGCAAATGCCATTTTTTCAGAAAAACAATTAAGTATCTTGGATTTTTAGTATCAAATGGAAAAGTACAACCTGATACTCATAATTTGGAAGTTGTAGAAAAATTTAAAATTCCTAAATCAATTAAGAATGTGAGACAATTTCTTGGACTCACTGGATTCTATAGAAAATTCATAAAAGACTATGCTGAACTTACCCTTCCACTAACAGATTTACTAAAGACTAAGAATAATGAAAGTAAAAAGAAATTTATTTGGACAAATGAAGCTCAAAAATCTTTTGAAATTTTAAAAGGAAAACTTTTGTCAAAACCAATTTTGACCCTTCCAGATTTTAGAAAACCATTTATTTTACATACTGATGCTTCAAATCACTCTTTGGGCTGTTATTTGTCCCAAGAAGATGAGAATAAAATTTTGCATCCAATATCTTATGCTAGTCGTAAACTTAATGAAGCTGAATGTAAATACAGTGTTGTCGAAAGAGAAGCATTAGCCGTTGTATGGGCTACTAACTATTATAAACACTATTTAATTGGAAAACCTTTTACAATTTTTTGTGACCAAATATCTCTGTCCTTTGTATTTAAATTAAAAGATCCTACATCTAGATTGGCAAGATGGATTGCATCTCTATCACAATTTGATTATCAAATAGTACATAAACCTGGAAAAGCAAACTTAGTGGCAGATTATCTTTCAAGAAATGTAGATGAATGTACTAATACTATTGAGAACATTCCACGAAGATTTGTGTCACAATATAAGGTTATAAATCAAAATGTTAATCAAAATTTTCAAAATGTTAATCAGAATTTTCCAAGTGTAAATCAAAATTCTCAAAGTTCTAATAATGTAAACAATACTAATAGTAGCAATAGAAGAGAATCAGAAGTCAATTTGAATCCAGCCAATACAAATGAAATAAATGAAATCTGTGCTGTTGATAATAATGAAAGTGAAATGCAAAATGAAAATAACATACAAAGTGGTCAATTGGAACAAACATTTACTTGTCCTACTTTGCTCATAAGAATTAAGAATGCTCAAAAATCTGACCCAAGATGCAATAAAATTATAGATCTCTTAGATAAGAACATAAAACCTTACCCACAAACCTTGGTATTTTTAGAAAAGATGATATCTTGTGGTGTACTCATAGACACCCTAAGCGTAGACACCAAGAACAAGAAAGAGTTGTTGTTCCACAAGAACTTGTGTCTGAAATTTTATGGTTGCATCATGATTGCCCTACTTACGCACATTGTGGATTTAGAAGAACTTTAGCTTCTGTGAGTAGAAAATACTTTTGGCAGGGAATGTATTCCCAAACCCAAAATTATGTGTCATCATGCGAAATTTGTGTGGTAAATCGTGGTTTTAGAAATAACAAAGCACCCATCCAAAAATTTTCAAAATCTACATATCCATTTGAGCGAATCGCCATGGATTGTGTCGGACCATTACCTATATCAAGATCTGGAAATAAATTTATTCTTGTAATAACTGACTATTTTACAAGATGGCCTGAAGCATATCCTTTGGCTTCAATTAAAACTGAAGATATTTTAAATTGCTTAGAGCACTATATGGCTCAGCATGGTATACCCAAATACATCGTCTCAGATCAAGGGACGAATTTTGTTTCTAGAACAGCAAGATGTTTTTATAAGAAATTGGGAATAATAAAGAATACTACTACTGCCTATATGCCTTCAGTAGATGGATGTGTTGAAAGATTAAATGGTACCTTGGTCAGATCCTTGAAAAATATTGCATATAACGATAAGGATAATTGGGACAATTTAATCCATTTTGCTTTATTAGCGCATAGAAATGCCATACATGCTTCTACGGGTGAATCACCTGCTTATTTACTCTATGGAAGAGATTTGACAGTTCCAAATACTTTGATTGCTGGATTTAAACCGCCGACATATGAATCAACATATGATTATGGTGAGGACATGAGATTCCGACTTAAAAGAACATATGATGTAGTAAAAAGTAACTTGGAAAAAGCTGAAAATTCACAAATTTTACAACAACATAAGAAAGCGAAGATGCCCAATATTAAAATTGGTGATTTAGTGTATCTTTACACTCCCTTTTTGCCTCATGGTCAGTCTAGAAAACTGAGCTCTTTTAATAGAGGTCCTTTTGAAGTGATAAAACAAACATCTGCTGTAAACTTCTTAATAAAACATGTGATGAATCCCAAAAATGAACAACTGGTTCATGTGAACAGATTGACTCTTTTACCTCCAAGAAGAGAGGAATTGCAAAAATTTTCAAAACAAACTACTGAAAGTCAAAAACTGAACTCTAAGTCAAATAAACTTACTCCTGTGATCACCGCTGAGAAAGACTCTGTGAAACTAAAATCTTGTTTAGCAAGATCTACAGAAAAATCTCAAAACAAAAAGACTGTGAAAAGAGTAAGATTTAATTTGCCAAATAAAAGGGTAAATGAAAATGCTGTTCATACTAGATCAAACTTTCATGCTAATAAAAGTCAACATTTCACACCTAGAAATAATTCAAATAACTTTGATAATAGAGGAAATGGAAGAATCATTTACAACAACAAATATAGAAATAGTTATACACCACACCAAAATCAGTATTATATGACAAACAGAAATACACGTACACCTTATAATCTTAGATCTCAAAGATTTCCACAATATTAAATTTTGGTTGAGTTCACAATTTTTCAGAAATTAAATTTTGCAAGAAAAATCTCATTTTAAATTAAAGTTTATACTTGTTTAAGTTTTTATATTTCAATATTGTCTTTTAAAATAGAACTTATGAAAAAATTGTTGTGATTTTTAAATTTATTGGAAATCTTGCATTTAAGTAAAATTAAATAGAAAATTAATTGATTTTGTGAACCATAATTTATGAATGTTTATATTGTAATTTAAATAATAAGTAATTTTGTTAATTGACTCTCTTTGGACTTTAAAATTTTTCGAGAGTCCTGCTTTGATTGTCTGATTATTTTGATGTGTTTTATTGAGAAAAAATGTTTGATTACTTATTTAAGTTCATGAATGAAATAATTGAAATGGTGTTGGTATTTGAATTGTTCCCCTAAGTAAAAGGAGGAAATTTTTGAAATTTTGAAAAAAGTAAATGATTTTGTTGAAATAAATTGAAATTAATATAAAGTTAATATAAAGTAATTAAAGTAATTTAAGTAATTTGAATTTGAAAATGGAAAGTTTGAAATTGAGAATTTTTGAAATTTAATGAAATTTTTTTGAAGATCAAAAGTAAATGATCTCTTGTGAAAAATGTTTTTGAAACTTTGTTGCTGAGAGAGGTGAAAATTTTTGGCTGATGTTGAAATTTGTTTTCTTGAAATTCCATTTCACATTATTGTTTTTTTTTGACCAGCAGTTTTCAAACATCTACACAAATTTCAGTGAGTCATCATATTTTTATGCTGCAACCTCCTTTTCTGGAAGCTGGCTGGTGGACGCAAACATGGACATACTTACACGGATCACAGATGAAGAAGCAGCTTAGCAATTTAATTGTTCCGATGCTTTGTGGTAGGACTGGAGTCCTGGACGACAACTTGCTCCGAGCCTACCTAGGAGGGTTGTGATTGGCCAGGTGGGAAACTGGTGAAGCTGTGAGGATGATGATGATGAGGAAGATGATGATGAGGAAGATGATGATGATGACGATGATGGGGTCAGCGCAAGCTGTCCAAAATTTTTGTGACGTCCGTGGCTTCTGAGGCGTGTCCTGGCGTCCTGTTTCTGCTGCATCTGCATCCTGCACGCGAGTATTTTTTTTCTTTTTTTACACCTCCCTTTTTCTGTTCTTGGCAACTCGTTAGTCCCCGCCGAGTTTGCTCTTTGGATGTGTTCCTGCTTTTACATAACTGACATGAATTTCAGGAGAATTTTTTCTCCTTTCTCTCTCTCTCAGTAGACAAATGTGTTTAAATGTAAAATTTTTCTTTTGTGACATGAAGTGGTCACTTGTTGAAACAATTTCAGAGAGTGAAAGTTGTTGAAAGTAAAGTAAATTGAATAATTTTAATATAAATGAATAATTTAAAGTAATTTGAGAAATTGAGTCAGAATAAGAAAATTCTGAATTGTTTTAATGACAAAAATAGTGAAATTTAAGTTAATGTTGAATGAAAGTTAAAATGTTGAAAAATTGAAAAGTAAATGTAAATTAAAGTTAATGTGTTGAATTTGAAAGTAATTTAAAGTGAAAGTTAAAATTGAAATGAAAGTTTGAAATAAAAAGGTTTGAAATTGAAAAATTGAAATATTGAAAGTGACCTTGTTCTCAAAAGTGAGACAAATTTTTGAATGAGTGAAGAATCTCATTACCTGATTATGACAAATTTAAGTAAAAAATTAATTTTCAAAATATTTAATCTTTTGATGAAAAATTAAGAATTGTCTTGTGTCACTTGTGTGTTTTGAAAGTGACAAGTGTTTGAAATTTTGAAATTTTCTAATTGTTTATATTGTATAAGTTTGTAAATTCATATCATATCATGTTTTAGCTTCGCATCACCTGGTTGATCTCAATGTGGATGATTGAGACATTTTGTTGTCAGGCAAAGTGCCTAGAAATTTTTTTTCTGGATTCTAAATGTTTATGTGTAAATATTTGTAAAGGTTCCTTTAAGATGTGGTGACATCTTGTCATCCTTTTGGTTTTCTTTTGGTCTTTCCCTGTGGTAATGAATGGCTTGGCCGGTCATTCAGATCTGCAGTGGCGTTGTCTTGAGAAACGTTGGGGCCCACGTTTTCTCGCCCAAAATTTTGTTTTAAATTATTTTACACTTACAGGTTCCTAAGACTCTTTGTAAATTTTTGTATTTTTGTGTTTTTGAGTGAGAGAAAAATTTTCCTCACTGTTTTCGGAAAATTTTTGGCTCCCAGGAGGGGAGAGCTGTCATGTCGCATTTCTGCGCCATGAGCCTTTTCTTATTTTCGAGGAGAGAAATATTCTTTTTCCCTCCGTGCCTGTGCCGTGTTTTTTGCTAAGACTTGTTTCTATTGAAATCGCACTGAAAAGCGAGTTTCGTCGAGAATTCGTGAGAATGTCTAGGATTTTCGTCTGGCTGAGATGCATGACGTGTGGTCGCCTGTTGCTAGGAGAAGCGCGCCTGTCCAATCAGGAAGAGGCGCAAGGAGAAATGTTCGGCGGTTGCCTCGTGAGATGGAGCAGATTCGAGCTGGAGAATTCATCGAAGTTGGACGCACGGTGAAATTTTGTCTTATATCAAGACAAAGGATTTGGGCCAAAATGGCTAAGCTGGCGGAATTGGGCATTTGTTTCTAAGAGAAACCGCCCTGCCCTTCTGGAGCTGATGGAGAAGATCCTGGAAAAGTTTCGGCTATTTATTTTCATCATTTCTAAAATTATTTTTTTTATTCCAGGAGTCCTGTTTTCGATGGCTGGTGATGAGTCTCGATCGCGAAGGTTCGGCTTACTTGCCATATTTGAATGCTGCCATGTCATCTAAATTTTGGATCGTTTTCTCGACTATCCATCTTTGGGAACTCTCTAATTCAACTGCAGATCGTGTTATCCTGAATAAGACATTCTTCGTATTGTAAATTTACTCTACCGCTCAGGTAAAATTTCTTT
Source organism: Amaurobius ferox (assembly GCA_951213105.1). Classification (NCBI taxonomy): domain Eukaryota; kingdom Metazoa; phylum Arthropoda; class Arachnida; order Araneae; family Amaurobiidae; genus Amaurobius; species Amaurobius ferox. Next base: position 81,416,609 of record OX578140.1, on the reverse strand, counting down.
TTCGGAACAAGAAGTTCCGTTGCATCACAGGCACAGGTGAATACAGTTTAATTAATATTAATGGCTCAGATTTGAAATATCTTTATGTTGAGTTGATTTTCATGATTAAAGAAATCATATGCTTGATGAATAAGTTAAATATTGTTTGCTATATAATTTTGATCAGAGCATTAAAAGTAAGAATGTTAATTGATAAAGTGAAGCTCTGAATACAAAAGGTGATAATTTGAAATAAATATATATTTAGTCACTTTGAAAATCTAAAAATAAAATATTATTTGTGTGATAAATGAGCCTGTTTATTTGTGTATGCCTTCATGTTTTACTCACTGAACATCATTTAGGATTTAATTCTCCTAAACTGGGAATCTCTTCCAAATTTGAACCGGGTGTTTATTTTGGTAATTATGACAAAGTTAAATATGTTAATTACAGTTCTTTTTGGTATATTAAATGTACGATCACGCTGTTGTGCGTAGTGGAGTCAGTAGGTGCTGTTTGGTACTGATTTCGCTACCACACAATATTTGCTACTTTCAGGGGTGCGCGCACAAATATGTTCGAATTTCCTAATAAATGAGGCACGCCTCCTTTTAAATGTGATAGAGGCTTGATATTTGGTATTTGGGCCAATCATATGATAAAAGACCCTAGACAAACATAGTTTTTCAAAAATGTTCATTTATGGATGTGCTTCACAGAAAAAAGTTCCAAAGGAGAAATAATAGTATAGGAGTGCCTCGGGATGAGATAGACTTAAATGTAGTGTAAGGGTAGATAATTCGAAAGGAAGAAATGCTCGAATTTAGTTTCCCAATATTTTCTTCTTTAGAGGGTTCTGCACACCAAACTATGCGATTTGTCGAATAAATGTGAAACGCGAATTCTTAAAAAATTTACATTATTCAGGGGTTGCTTATTTCGAGACCGTTGATTTTCAACGGGTATTCGGCTAGCATATACTAATTGCCAAATGTCCGTCGGTCTGTCTGTCCGTCTGTCTGTCTGCACGCTTTTTAATGCACTTCCCCAATAGATAGAGATTTGCAATTTGGTACTTGGCTCGGTCGTTCGATAAAACCCCCTGGAAAAATCGAATTTTCCGAAAACGTTCTATAGAGGGGGTGCCCCACACCAAAAGGTTCGAAAAGTGAAATGATGGGAAAGCATGCTTTGCGATGAGATAGAGACTTCAAATTTGGTGTATGGGTAAACCGTTTGAAAGGAAGAAAGTGTACAATTTCAGATTTCGAATATTTTCTTCTTAAGGGGGTGCTGCACACCAAAATGTTCGATTTACCGAATAAATGATAAACGACTGCTTTAAAATTTGATACAGGCTTGACATTTGGTATATGGGCTAATCAATTGAAGAAAACATCCAAAACGAATATAGTTTTCTAAAATGTTCGTTTAGGGGGTGCTCCACATCAAAACGTTCGAAAAGTGAAATGATAGGAAAGTATACTTTGCGATAAGAGAGAGACTTCAAATTTGGTGTAAGGGTAAACCGTTTGAAAGGAAGAATGGGTACAATTTCAGATTTCGAATATTTTCTACTTAAGGGGGTGCTGCACACCAAAGTGTTCGATTTACCGAATAAATGAGTAACGGCTACTTTAAAATTTGATGGAGGCTTGAAATTTGGTATATGGGCTAATCATTTGATGAAAACACCCAAAACGGATACAGTTTTCTAAAACGTTCGTTTAGCAGATGCTGGTAGATTTGAAGGAAGAAAATGTACAATTTCAGTTTTCCAATATTTTCTACTTAAGGGGGTGCCACATACAAAAATGTTCGATTTTCGAAATAAAGGAGAAACGCCCGTTTTAAAACATGATAGAGGATTTATATTTGGTAATTGGGCGAATCATTTGATGAAAACACCCAAGACAAAAGAGTTTTTCAAAAATGTTCTTTGAAGCGGGTGCTCCAGAGAAAAACGTTCGAAAGGTGAAATGACGAAAAACTATGTTTCGGGATGGGATAGTGACTTCAAATTTGTTGTACGGATAGATTGTTCGAAAGGAAGAGTATGTGAAATTTCAGTTTTTCCAATATTTTCTAATTTAGGGGGTGCCGCAAACCCAAATGTTCGATTATCCGAATAAATGAGAAATTCCTCCTTTACATTTTGATAGAGGCTTTAAATTTGGTATATGAGCTAATTATTTAATAAAAACAACTAAGACGAATAGAGTTTCTCGAAAATGTTCGATTAAGGGAATGTTTCAGAGAAAAACGTTCCAAATTAAAAAACATGCTTCGGGATGAGATAGAGATTTCAAATTTGGTGTGCGGGTAGATAATTTAGAAGGAAGAAAGTGTACAGTTGTTAGTTTTCCAATATTCTCTACTTTAGCTGGTCACACAAAAATGTTCGATTTTCGGAATAACGGAGAAAAGCCCCTTTTAAAACGTGATAGAGGCTTGATATTTCATATATGGGCGAATCATCTGAAAAAAAACCAAGAATAATGGGGATTTTCAAAAAAGCTCATTTAAAGGGGATGGGTACTCCACACAAAAACATTCGAAAGGTGAAATGATAGTAAAAGCATGCTTTGCGATGAGATAGAGACTTCAAATTTGGTGTACGGGTAGATTGTTGCATAGGAAGAAAGTGTGCAATTTCAGTGTTCTAACATTTGCTATTGTAGGGAGTGCCGTACACTAAAATATTCGATTTCACGAGCAAATGAAAAAGGCTCCCTTTACAGTCTGATAGCAGCATTTTCGTGTGTGGGCTAATCATTTGATAAATACATGACTTCAAATTTAGTGTACGGGTAGATAGTTCGAAAGGAAGAAAGTGCGTAATTTCAGATATCCAATATTTGCTACTTTAGGGGTTGCCGCACACAAAAATGTTCAATTTTTCGAATAAGTTATACGAGCTTCTTTTTAAATGTGTTAGAGGCTTGATATTTGGTATATAGGCCAATAATCTGATAAAAAAACTCAAAACGAATAGAGTTTTCCCTAAATGCTCATTTATGGCTGGGCTTCACAGAAAGATGTCTGAATGGGGAGATAAAATAGCAAGCATGCTTCGAGATGCGATAGATACTTTAATTTTATGTATGGGTAGATAGTTCGAAAGGAAGAAGTGTGCAATTTATGTTTTCCAATATTTTCTTCTTTAAAGGGTTCTGCACAACAAAATATTTGATTTTCCGATTAAATGTGAAAAGCGAATTATTTAAAAATTTCCATTATTCAGGGGGTTGCTTACTACGAGACCGTTGATTTTCAACGGGTATTCAGCTAGTATATACTAATTGCCAAGTGTCCGTCTGTCCGCCTGTCTGTCTGTCTGTCTGTCACGCTTTTTTCAGGCACTTCCCGAATAGATAGCGACTTGCAATTTGGTACACGGCTCGGTCGTTCGATAAACCCCCCTGGAAAAATCGAATTTTCCGAAAACGTTCCATAGAAGGGGTGCCCCACACCAAAACGTTCGAAAAGTGAAAAGATGGGAAAGTATACTTTGCGATGAGATAGAGACTTCAAATTTGGTGTATAGGTAAATCATTCGAAAGTAAGAAAGTGTGCAATTTCAGATTTCCAATATTTTCTACTTAAGGGTGTGCCGCACACCAAAAGGTTCGAAAAGTGAAATGATAGGAAAGCATGCTTTGCGATGAGATAGAGGCTTCAAATTCGGTGTACGGGTAAACCGTTCGAAAGGAAGAAAGTATGCAATTTCAGATTTCCAATATTTTCTACTTAAGGGGGTGCCGCACATCAAAAGTTTCGAAATGTGAAATGATAGGAAAGCATGCTTTGCGATGAGATAGAGACTTCAAATTCAGTGTATAGGTAAACCGTTCGAAGGGAAGAAAATGTGCAATTTCAGATTTTCAATATTTTCTACGTAAGGGGGTGCCGCACACCAAAACGTTCGAAAAGTGAAATGATAGGAAAGCATACTTTGCGATGAGATAGAGACTTCAAATTCGGTGTATGGGTAAATCGTTCGAAAGGAAGAAAGTGTGCAATTTCAGATTTCCAATATTTTCTACTTAAGGGTGTCGAAAGCCCAGACCATCCGACTCGTCCGTAGACTTAGAGCAGCTATTTGGATGGCCGGGAAAATTTTAGAAAGCGGAGACCGACCTTCACAGACACCGAGCGGCTGCGGAGCGTTTATTAATTTTCAAAAAGGGATGGTTACATCAGTAGGGTCAGGGGTAACATAGATTTCAGCTTTAGACATATGCTGAATTAATTTTTGACAATGATAACATTATATCTTGTTGACATTCTTGTATACAGTTTTTCACAGGTTTATGTTTTGAGGTGATTGTTAAAACATTCTTATCGTTAACACATTATAATGATATGAGGCTGATGTAAGTGTAATGATATGAGGCTGATGGGGAGTAATCTTAAAGTAGATTTTACATAATTGACAAGGATATAATCTGTGCAACAACAAAAGAAAAACAACAAAAAGGACACAAGGACGAAATAAACACGGACAAAATATAGGAGTCCGAACAGAACAAAACAAAGGGACTCACAGAACGAGTACACCCGGGAGCAGTGTGATGGGTAGGTTTCATTGATCACCAAGAGTAAGATCACTAGCAGCCCTCAGACCAGTCACTTTACCCTATTGGACACATCTCTAGCAGTAAGGATACAGTTCTTCAGACGGGTAAGAAGGATTTTGTTTGAACAAACCTTGGAAAGCCAAATCGCCCTGATAGCAGGAGCTACTTAAGGGGCCTCATCAGTCGCAAGCTTCAATCTTCACCTTCCATGTTAATGTATGGTCGTTTTAGTGCTATTGCTAGATGGCATAGCTCCTCCAAATATCAACCTATTTCAATTTTGTTTTCAGGATCTCAAAGCTAGAGATATTGAAGTTGGATTCTAGATTTTACTTTTTCTTTAAATTCTTGTTAAGTATTTTTAACAATTTATTGAAGTTGAGAGTCACTAAGAAAAGTCAAAACTAAAAGTTTAACCGTCTTTTATCAATTTGCATTTCATAATACTCGAATTTGAAAAACGCAATTCCCATGAATAGAATTCTAGCTTTCGATAGATGCTTAAATTTTTGTGCTATCATAAATAGATTTCCAGCAACTTGTAATTGAAGCAAATATTGATCTGAAAAAAATTGTATTTTGCTTTCCCCCTCTTTCTTATTTCCTTCAGGGGTTGACAGGACTCCTGTGGAGAGACGTTGTTTATGGTGTACAGGCACGTTTGGGGTGGTCATGAAAGGAAGAAGGGTAAAGAGTGTGAAAATTGTTCTCATGTTACGTCGCAAGGCATTTCAAGTTGGGAGTGGAGAACGGTTTAGATTCTGGACCTTTTTATTTCAGTATGTTTACTCGATATAGAGCGTCTCTTTCTTCATTCTCGAATTAGCTAGTTTTACCAATCACTATTTAATAATATTCTGCTGTAATTTCAATTTTTACTTTAACCGTTGTATATATATATATCATATACTTAATTTTCTTATATATATATATATCATATACTTCAATTTCTTTTTGCCTAAGGGAGTACTCAAAAAACTGTTTTTTATATGCCCGTCTTTCAACAGCTTTGAGGTTATAGTATAGTCTGTACATTTTTAAAATTATGATGCTTTTTATTTATGCATTTTATATACAATTTGCTCAAATCACAAATTACATTTGTCAGTATATATATCAAAATACGCATGTGCATTTAATGTTACGTTACTATATTTTCTCTATATACATTATTGCCTTATTTTTTGTATATTACTTCAATTCACTATCGTTCAAAGATTTTTAGTATATCCAGGGTTCATTGCACACGTGAATAAGTACCGAAAGTTATTCCATATTTCATACAAATGCAATTTGTTGCAATTTCTTTTTGCCTAAGGGAGTACTCAAGAAACTGTTTTTTATATGCCCGTCTTTCAACAGCTTTGGGGTTATAGTATAGTCTGTACATTTTTAAAATTATGATGCTTTTTATTTATACATTTTATATACAATTTGCTCAAATCACAAATTACATTTGTCAGTATATATATCAAAATACGCATGTGCATTTAATGTTACGTTACTATATTTTCTCTATATACATTATTGCCTTATTTTTTGTATATTACTTCAATTCACTATCGTTTAAAGATTTTTAGTATATCCAGGGTTCATTGCACACGTGAATAAGTACCGAAAGTTATTCCATATTTCATACAAATGCAATTTGTTGCAATTTCTTTTTGCCTAAGGGAGTACTCAAGAAACTGTTTTTTATATGCCCGTCTTTCAACAGCTTTGAGGTTATAGTATAGTCTGTACATTTTTAAAATTATGATGCTTTTTATTTATACATTTTATATACAATTTGCTCAAATCACAAATTACATTTGTCAGTATATATATCAAAATACGCATGTGCATTTAATGTTACGTTACTATATTTTCTCTATATACATTATTGCCTTATTTTTTGTATATTACTTCAATTCACTATCGTTCAAAGATTTTTAGTATATCCAGGGTTCATTGCACACGTGAATAAGTACCGAAAGTTATTCCATATTTCATACAAATGCAATTTGTTGCAATTTCTTTTTGCCTAAGGGAGTACTCAAGAAACTGTTTTTTATATGCCCGTCTTTCAACAGCTTTGAGGTTATAGTATAGTCTGTACATTTTTAAAATTATGATGCTTTTTATTTATACATTTTATATACAATTTGCTCAAATCACAAATTACATTTGTCAGTATATATATCAAAATACGCATGTGCATTTAATGTTACGTTACTATATTTTCTCTATATACATTATTGCCTTATTTTTTGTATATTACTTCAATTCACTATCGTTCAAAGATTTTTAGTATATCCAGGGTTCATTGCACACGTGATTAAGTACCGAAAGTTATTCCATATTTCATACAAATGCAATTTGTTGAAATTTCTTTTTGCCTAAGGGAGTACTCAAGAAACTGTTTTTTATATGCCCGTCTTTCAACTGCTTTGAGGTTATAGTATAGTCTGCACATTTTTAAAATTATGATGCTTTTTATTTATACATTTTATATACAATTTGCTCAAATCACAAATTACATTTGTCAGTATATATATCAAAATACGCATGTGCATTTAATGTTACGTTACTATATTTTCTCTATATACATTATTGCCTTATTTTTTGTATATTACTTCAATTCACTATCGTTCAAAGATTTTTAGTATATGCAGGGTTCATTGCACACGTGAATAAGTACCGAAAGTTATTCCATATTTCATACAAATGCAATTTGTTGCAATTTCTTTTTGCCTAAGGGAGTACTCAAGAAACTGTTTTTTATATGCCCGTCTTTCAACAGCTTTGAGGTTATAGTATAGTCTGTACATTTTTAAAATTATGATGCTTTTTATTTATACATTTTATATACAATTTGCTCAAATCACAAATTACATTTGTCAGTATATATATCAAAATACGCATGTGCATTTAATGTTACGTTACTATATTTTCTCTATATACATTATTGCCTTATTTTTTGTATATTACTTCAATTCACTATCGTTCAAAGATTTTTAGTATATCCAGGGTTCATTGCACACGTGATTAAGTACCGAAAGTTATTCCATATTTCATACAAATGCAATTTGTTGCAATTTCTTTTTGCCTAAGGGAGTACTCAAGAAACTGTTTTTTATATGCCCGTCTTTCAACAGCTTTGAGGTTATAGTATAGTCTGTACATTTTTAAAATTATGATGCTTTTTATTTATACATTTTATATACAATTTGCTCAAATCACAAATTACATTTGTCAGTATATATATCAAAATACGCATGTGCATTTAATGTTACGTTACTATATTTTCTCTATATACATTATTGCCTTATTTTTTGTATATTACTTCAATTCACTATCGTTCAAAGATTTTTAGTATATCCAGGGTTCATTGCACACGTGATTAAGTACCGAAAGTTATTCCATATTTCATACAAATGCAATTTGTTGAAATTTCTTTTTGCCTAAGGGAGTACTCAAGAAACTGTTTTTTATATGCCCGTCTTTCAACAGCTTTGAGGTTATAGTATAGTCTGCACATTTTTAAAATTATGATGCTTTTTATTTATACATTTTATATACAATTTGCTCAAATCACAAATTACATTTGTCAGTATATATATCAAAATACGCATGTGCATTTAATGTTACGTTACTATATTTTCTCTATATACATTATTGCCTTATTTTTTGTATATTACTTCAATTCACTATCGTTCAAAGATTTTTAGTATATCCAGGGTTCATTGCACACGTGAATAAGTACCGAAAGTTATTCCATATTTCATACAAATGCAATTTGTTGCAATTTCTTTTTGCCTAAGGGAGTACTCAAGAAACTGTTTTTTATATGCCCGTCTTTCAACAGCTTTGAGGTTATAGTATAGTCTGTACATTTTTAAAATTATGATGCTTTTTATTTATACATTTTATATACAATTTGCTCAAATCACAAATTACATTTGTCAGTATATATATCAAAATACGCATGTGCATTTAATGTTACGTTACTATATTTTCTCTATATACATTATTGCCTTATTTTTTGTATATTACTTCAATTCACTATCGTTCAAAGATTTTTAGTATATCCAGGGTTCATTGCACACGTGATTAAGTACCGAAAGTTATTCCATATTTCATACAAATGCAATTTGTTGCAATTTCTTTTTGCCTAAGGGAGTACTCAAGAAACTGTTTTTTATATGCCCGTCTTTCAACAGCTTTGAGGTTATAGTATAGTCTGTACATTTTTAAAATTATGATGCTTTTTATTTATACATTTTATATACAATTTGCTCAAATCACAAATTACATTTGTCAGTATATATATCAAAATACGCATGTGCATTTAATGTTACGTTACTATATTTTCTCTATATACATTATTGCCTTATTTTTTGTATATTACTTCAATTCACTATCGTTCAAAGATTTTTAGTATATCCAGGGTTCATTGCACACGTGATTAAGTACCGAAAGTTATTCCATATTTCATACAAATTCAATTTGTTGCAATTTCTTTTTGCCTAAGGGAGTACTCAAGAAACTGTTTTTTATATGCCCGTCTTTCAACAGCTTTGAGGTTATAGTATAGTCTGTACATTTTTAAAATTATGATGCTTTTTATTTATACATTTTATATACAATTTGCTCAAATCACAAATTACATTTGTCAGTATATATATCAAAATACGCATGTGCATTTAATGTTACGTTACTATATTTTCTCTATATACATTATTGCCTTATTTTTTGTATATTACTTGAATTCACTATCGTTCAAAGATTTTTAGTATATCCAGGGTTCATTGCACACGTGAATAAGTACCGAAAGTTATTCCATATTTCATACAAATGCAATTTGTTGCAATTTCTTTTTGCCTAAGGGAGTACTCAAGAAACTGTTTTTTATATGCCCGTCTTTCAACAGCTTTGAGGTTATAGTATAGTCTGTACATTTTTAAAATTATGATGCTTTTTATTTATACATTTTATATACAATTTGCTCAAATCACAAATTACATTTGTCAGTATATATATCAAAATACGCATGTGCATTTAATGTTACGTTACTATATTTTCTCTATATACATTATTGCCTTATTTTTTGTATATTACTTCAATTCACTATCGTTCAAAGATTTTTAGTATATCCAGGGTTCATTGCACACGTGAATAAGTACCGAAAGTTATTCCATATTTCATACAAATGCAATTTGTTGCAATTTCTTTTTGCCTAAGGGAGTACTCAAGAAACTGTTTTTTATATGCCCGTCTTTCAACAGCTTTGGGGTTATAGTATAGTCTCTACATTTTTAAAATTATGATGCTTTTTATTTATACATTTTATACACAATTTGCTCAAATCACAAGTTACATTTGTCAGTATATATATATATATATATATCAAAATACGCATGTGCATTTAATGTTACGTTACTATATTTTCCCTATATATATTATTGCTTTATTTTTTGTATATTACTTCAATTCACTATCGTTCAAAGATTTTTAGTATATTCAGGGTTCATTGCACACGTGAATAAGTACCAAAATTTATTCCATATTTCATACAAATGCCATTTGTTGCAATTTTTTTTGCCTATGAGGCTACTCAAAAAACTGCTTTTATATGTCCGTCTTTCAACAGCTTTGAGGTTATAGTATAGTCCGTACATTTTTTTAATTATGATGCTTTTTATTTATACATTTTATATACAATTTGTTCAAATCAACCAGTTACATTTGTCAATATATATATCAAAATACGCATGTGCATTTAATGTTACGTTACTATATATTTCCCAAATACATTATTGTCTTATATTTTGTATGTATTCGTTTAAACACTTTTGTCATAATAAAACAATGGCATAATAACTTGAAAATAGCAATAATCCCTGAATCAACAGTCCCCGAAAATATCAATAATAATAATGTTTAAACCTGAAGACCGTAATTGATATTATCCAGTCAAAAATGCAATGCCAATGAAATTTATTTTATATACAATACAATTATTCAATTATATATATTATTATATATTATACTTTATTATTCAATTCGGAAAAGATTTAATAAAAATCGTATGCCGCATAACATGTTGGATCCGTTGCTAAGCGACATGATAACATTTGTTTCAAATAAATTGATAGAAATCATATCGACTGAATAATGCGATCTCCATGGAAAGTTTGGCGACATTTTCGTCAATTTAGCGATAACTTAAAAAATCGCGAAATTTATCGCCAAGTGGGACTGTAGAACTGATAGTCCCATTTTGCAACACACTTGGGCTACATTTATGGAGAGCTATTTCAAAGCTATCCACAAAATTTCATCAAATTCGGTTTAGCCGTTCTCCCGTTATGATGAGACAAACAGACGGACAGACAGATTTTCAATTTTATTTATATAGAATTTATATACAACTAGCAGCATACCCGTTCTTCGTACAGAGTATATAAAGAAACTTATAATTCGCAATCATGTGCAAATTCTGTTAAAATATTAAATTTATTGCTCCTAAAGAGAAGTTTAAGAATATATGTTCTCACTATGCAAAATTATCTTCACGGGCAGATCTGAAGAATAAAACATCCTTGCTTGCCCCTTTTATAAGCAAATTTACAAAAAAAAAAGGAATTGAATCAATATATGCAACCCCGTACTACCTATATTGTCGCAGATTAGAAAATATGCTGGTGTGTTAGTAGAAGATTACCCGTGTTACAATATAAGTCTCAATATTTGCTAAAATAAAATAGATGACGTAATAAGTTGAAAATATCAATAATCTCCGTACTCTTATTACCAGAAGGTCGTAATTTATTCCAATATATGCCAATATATATCAAAACATATGCCAATATACCTGTACTACTTATATTCTTGTAGATTAAAAGATATACCCGTGTATTTGTAGAAGATTACTCATACAACGTACAATATATGAGTTTAAACAATTTTTGTCATAATAAAACAATTGCATAATAACTTGAAAATATCAATAATTCCTGAATCAATAATCCTCGAAAATATCAATAATAATGATGTATAAACCTGAAGGCAGTAATTGATATTATCCAGTCAAAAATGCTATAAAAAAAATCAAATCGTTCTTTTCTAAAATAGATTTTCATATCCATTTATATATTATTCAAATCGAAAAAATAATTATTAAAATTAACAGGCAGATTTAATTTAATTGCGTTTCTGAGTAACATGATATAAGATAGAATCTTCCTCATAAACTGCGAAATTAAATAACCATTTTGATGTCTTTATACTTTTCATTGTTCAGTAAAAGCTTGTTTAAAATAAACCATGGAGATAGGTTTCCCATTTAAATCATGTTTCAAACAATTCATGTTTTCAGAAAGTGACTAATTAGCGCAAAAAATCTCCCATCAAATTCAGAGATTAAATTTTAATTCACTTTCACACGATTCTTCGGTTGTAATTATTATTTCAATTTTTATTTAAAAAATTATTATTTTTTTTTTACATATTTTATGTGATAATTAGAATATTTTCTAAAATTTTCGGAGCATTTATTGCATTTCTTCAATCCGGGTTAAATCTGAAATTAATTGGGTGATATTATTAATTTTCATTCCTATATATCCCACCAACAATATACTAAAATTTCATTTTGATGACGTCATTTTTACGGCAGTTATCATGCAAACGGACAAACAGAATGACAAAGTCATAAACACGTTACAACTATATTGGAAAGTGAAGAAATATTTGATTTGTTTGACACATTTTCTCAAATGCGATCCTTCTTTGTAATAAATTTAAATATTAATGTTGAAGTTAAGATTGGTGTGATTTATTTTACTATTGTTAATAAAAATTCAAATACACTTTTTATTCCTCTTGTCCTGTGTATCATACCTAAAATAAACTATTTGATTAAGAATCGAAAATTTTTCAAAAGATGTGTATGCACCTAAATTACCCCTAGCTACAGCAATGATGATTTTACATCGCTGGCTTCTCGCGTCGAAGTACATGGCTCTAGTCCTCAATATCATCCTCTTTCCATCAAGACCAATTTTTCAAATTATAAAATTTTCAAGCGTAGAATATTATGGGGGAATTTATCACATTTGTACGTCCATCCACAATTTAAATTCCTCTTGTTCGAAGTCTGCTATATTTTGAATCGTAGGACTAATGTCGAGTTTGTTGATGTTAGTTTTTAACGTGAAATGGTCTAAAACTTTGTCTTTTCCGTGAAAATTGAAACTTAAGAACATAAATTAGGGTTTATTTTAAAAGTAATATTAAATACCAATTCTGTCAGATATTGGGATTAGGAAAATTTCTATTCCCGAAATCCCGATATTGTAAAAACATCCGAGATTGCAACCCCGATATTGTAAAAACATCCGAGATTGCAATCCCTAATTGCATAAATAGGAAGTTATTATTATTATTAGTAGTAGTAGTAGTATTAATATTTATTATTATGCCTCTAGTCATGGTGATATAGAATGCTATCCCATTTCATGTTCAAAATGGATTACAAACTGTAAAATATTTGTAATAAAAAATAATTATTTCCTCTGTAGTTTTTTAAAACAAAGATTTTACTACCACGCAAAATAATCAAAGATGGTTCTTATTCAATATTACACCACCTTGCTGACTGCATTTTTCACTTTCCTGTGGCCTATAGCCTTGTGTGTTGGTCTCATTATCGGAGGTGACGGGTGAAGACCCACGCTCAAAGTGATATAGTACTCTGCGGACACATACAATGGTAAGGAGAAGATCACCAGGGGCGGGAATTTGACCCTAATAAACTTTCTGTCACAGTTCCTGGAAGTTGCCAGTCCTGCTGTGGGGGAAAGCAAACTAGTTGCTCCGATCTCAGACGGAAAGAAATCTGGATATATTTTGTGTGATGAGGACACACCCCAACGTTCGATTTGCCGAATAAATGAGAAAAGGCGGCTTTAAAATTTGATAGAGGCTTAAAATTTGATATATGGACTAATCATTTGACGAGAACACCCAAGACGAATACAGTTTTTCAAAAATGTTCGTTTAAGGGGGTGCTCCAGAGTAAAACGTTCGAAAAGTCAATTGATAAAAAAACCATGCTTTGGAATGAGATAGAGATATCAAATTTGGTGTAAGGGTAGATAGTTTGAAAGGAAGAAAGTGTACAATTTCAGTTTACCAATATTTTCTACTTTAGGGGGTGCCGCTCACCAAAATATTCGATTTTCAGAATAAAGGAGAAACGCTCCCTTAAAAACGTGATAGAGGCTTTATATTTGGTATTTGGGCGAATTATCTCTTAGAAATCACAAAAAGAATGGAGTTTTTAAAAAATGTATAGTTAAGGGGGTGGGTACTTCACACAAAAGCATTCGAAAGATGAAATGCTTGAAAAACATGCTTCACGATGAGATAGAGACTTCAAATTTGGTGTAAGGGTAAAAAGTTGGAAAGGAAGAAAGGGTGCAATTTCAGTTTTCCAACATTTGCTATTGTACGGGGGTGCCGATCACTAAAATATTCGAATTGCCGAACAAATGAAAAACGCCTCCTTTACAATGTGATAGAAGCTTGAAATTTAGTATATTGGCTAATCATTTGACAAAAAAACCAAGCATGAATACAGTTTGACAAAAATGTTCTTTAACGGGGTGCTACACAGAAAAACGTTCGAAAGCTGAAGTGATAGAAAAAACATGCTTCTCGATAGGATAGAGACTTCAAATTTGGTGTACGGGTAGATAGTTTGAAAGGAAGCAAGCGTGAAATTTCAGATTTCCAATATTTGCTACATTAAGGGGTGCCGCACACTAATATGTTCGATTTTCTTTCTTTCTTTTTCGATTCTTTTTAAATGTGATAGAGGCTTAATATTCGGTATATGGGCCAATCATTTGATAAAAAACCCAAGACAAAGAGAGTTTTTCAAAAATGTTCATTTATGGATGCGCTTCATAGAAAAAGTTCCAAAGGAGAAATACTAATATAGGGGTGCCTCGGGATGAGATAGACTTTAATGTGGTGTACGGGTAAACAATTCAAAAGGAAGAAATGCGGAAATTCAGTTTCCCAATATTTTCTTCTTTAGGGGGTTCTGCACACCAAAATATTCGATTTGTCGAATAAATGTGAAACGCGAATTATTAAAAAATTTATATTATTCAGGGGTTGCTTATTGCGAGACCTTTGATTTTCAACGGGTATTCGGTTAGTATATACTAATTGCCAAGTGTTCGTCTGTCTGTCACGCTTTTTTCAGGCACTTCCCAAATAGATAGAGACTTGCAATTTGGTACACGGCTCGGTCGTTCGATAAAACCACCTGGGAAAATCGAATTTTTCGAAAACGTTCTATAGAGGGAATGCTCCACACCAAAACGTTCAAAAAGTGAAATGATGGGAAAGCATACTTTGCGATGAGATAGAGACTTCAAATTTGGTGTATGGGTAAATCATTCGAACAGAAGAAAGTGTTGAAGTGTTGAAAACCCAGACCACACGACAGACCCGAAGGCTTATTGTTGCTGAGTGTGTCGCCGGGAACATTATTATAGATTCAAGAAATTACATTACAAATTAAAATTGAATCACAACACAAGAAGTTACATCAAAACAAGCAAAAGAATGGCAACGACAGAACAAAACATAAAAACAATACAATATAGTACAGTACAATACAAGGCAATACAAGAGAGACAAAAGGCAGAAAATTGTAAAGAGGGAAAAACCCCGAAGGGATAAAACCCTAACACAAAATACAAAAGGGAAAACGGAAAAAGAAGAGGGACAAGGTAGGAAGACAAAAGGGTTAAGACGAAGTTTGAAAAACCAGAAATTAAAAAAAATAGTAATAATAATAATAATGAAAACAAAACAGAAAACCACAAAGAGATTTACAACAACAGTACACAAAAATATACAAAAATACACAAGGTTAAGGCTGGAAACTGCCGAAGCAGGAAAAAAGTTAAATTCAACGTAATTAAATTCATCAAATAAAGGAAAATATCAAAGTTAACAGTTTAGGCAAAAGAATGAGCAAGAGTTATAAAGTTTGCAATGCGAAAACGCAAAAGGATTTGTAAATGAACAAAGTTAACAGTGTTAAAAGGGTAAACAAGGAAAAACCATGAGTGCAAATTAAATATTTTAAAATTAAAAAAAAAAAAAAATAATAATAATAAAAATTAGATGCCAAAAACGGACGGCTGTACACCAGGAATCCAAGCAAAAAAAATTTTACACCAAAAAAAAAAAAATGGACGGCTGCAGGACAGGAATCCGCGAAAAAAAGAAAAAAAAGTAACATAAGATAAACAGAGAAATATATGACAAAATAAAGAAGTTTTAGAAACCAAAAGCGGACGGCTGAAAACCAAGCGGACGGCAGGAATCCAAGAAAATTTGAAAGCCAAAAGGCGGACGGCTGCAGAACAGGAATCCGAAGAGGAAACACAAAAAAGGTACAAAAAGGAAAAAGATAAAAAAAAAACAAAGAATTTAAGAACCACAAGAGGACGGCTGATAACCAGGAATCCAGAGAAGAAAGTGTGGAATTTCAGATTTCCAATATTTTCTACTTAAGGGGTGCCGCACACCAAAATCTTCGAAAAGTAAAATGATAGGAAAACATACTTTACGATAAGATATAGACTTCAAATTTGAAGTATAGGTAAATCGTTCGAAAGAAAGAACGTATGCAATTTCAGATTTCCAATATTTTCTACTTAAGGGGGTGCCGCACACCAAAACGTTCGAAAATTGAAATGATGGGAAAGCATTCTTTGCGATGAGATAGAGACTTCAAATTTGGCGTATGGGTAAATCGTTCGAAAGGAAGAAAGTGTGCAATTTCAGATTACCAATATTTTCTGTACTTAAGGGGGTGCCGCACACCAAATTGTTCGATGTACCGAATAAATGAGAAACGGCTCCTTTAAAATTTGATAGAGGCTTGAAATTAGGCATATGTACTAATCATTTGATGAAAACACCCAAGATGAATATAGTTTTTCAAAAACGTTCGTTTAAGGGGGTGCTCTAGAGAAAAACGTTCGAGAGGTTAATTGATAAGAAAACATATTGCAGGATGAGATAGAGATTTGAAATTTGGTGTACCGGTAGATAGTTTGGAAGGAAGAAAGTGTACAATTTCAGTTTTCCAATATTTTATACTATAGGGGGTGTTGCACACAAAAATGCTCGAATTTCGGAATGAAGTAGAAATATCCTTTTTTGAACGTGATAGAGGCTTGATATTTGGTATATGGGCGAATCATTTGATAGAAAACTCAAGAAGAATGGTGTTTTTCAAAAATATATATTTAAGGAGGGTGGGTACTCCACAAAAAACATTAGAAGGGTGGAATGATAGAAAAAGTATACTTCGCGATGAGTTAGAGACTTCAAATTTGGTATGCCGGTAGATAGCTTGAAAAGAAGAGAGTGTGCAATTTCAGTTTTCAAACATTTGCTATTGTACGGGGTGCCACACAGTAACATGTTCGATTTCACGAACAACTGAAAAACGCCTCCTTTAGAGTGTGATAGAAGCTTGAAATTTAGTAATGGGTTAATCATTTGATAAAAAAACCTACGATTATTATGGTTTTTCAAAAATGACCACTTAAGGGGGTGCAACACAGAAAAACGTAACAACGCTCGAAATATGAAGTGATAGAAAAACATGCTCCACAATAGGATAGAGACATCAAATTTGGTGTACTGGTAGATTCTTTGAAAGGAAGAAAGTGTGCAAATTTCAGATTTCCAATATTTGCTACTTTAGGGGGTGTCGCACGCTAATATGTTCGATTTTCTGAATAAATGAGACACTCTTACTTTTAAATGTGATAGAGGCTTGATATTTGGTATATGGGCCAATCATCTGATAAAAAACACAACACGAACAGAGTTTTTCAAAAATGTTCATTTATGGAGGTGCTCCAAAGAAAAATGTTCGAAATGGGAGATGATAAAATAGCATGCTTCGGGATGAGATAGAGACTTTAATTTGGTGTACTGGTAGATAATTCGAAAGGACGACGTGCGCAATTTAAATTTTCCAATATTTTCTTCTTTAGGGGGTTCTGCACACTAAAATATTCGATATGCCGAATAAATGTGAAACACGAATTATTCAAAAATTTACATTATTCAGGGGTTGCTTATTGCGAGACCGTTGATTTTGAACAGGTATTCGGCTAGTCCCCTTCCAAATGTTATATGCTGCTTATGTGCATTATACATAAAACCCTCGGTAAGCGCTAGCACCCTCTAAGATTTAGTAGATTCTCCACTTAATTGAAAAAAGTTAAAGTCACATCTTTAAAAACTGCTCCGGTATCACATTTCCATCACTGTGATCGGGGCATGTGTATCGCACATAGCCCATTAAAAATTTCCAAACACCTATATTTACTTTAAAATTTGAAGTTCGGTCTCTAAACAATACTAAAGTTTTCCTTTCGCTGTCCTACATTAGTTGTATGTATTATGGATGCTACCTTATCATATGTTTATATCTCTTTAAATGCCTCTAAATAGCGCATTTACTTAAAAATTCCGTGTCTTCTCCTAAAAATACTATCTTAGATCTGCATTCCACTGGTGGGTGTTGGTTATATGCATTATATATACATAACCCCTTTCACTATGCATTTCTCCCTTTGCAGTAGTTAGTAGAAATCATGTTTAATTATAAATTCAAGTTCTAACTTTAAAAAATCTTTGTTAGTTTCCCATTTCATGGCTGTATCGGCTATAAGTATCATACATGCCACCTCAGTAGGTGTTGCCAACCCTTTAAAAGCTACAAAGCATTGTATTTGGTTAGGATATTTAAATTTTGTATCGTAGAAGTGTTCGTCTAGTTCGACATTTTGTAACTAGCTGCTGATGATAGGATCGTCTTATACTCACTCTGCAGGCAATATCATCTTACAAAATGTTGCCGCATATTACATTTAGCTAAAAACTTCAAAGTCCTATACTTGAAAACTTAGCCTAGTTCCTCATTTTATAACCATGTATCGATCATTCACACGTTGAATAAGCTCAAATACCTTATTCATCGAAAAAAATTTCAAAGTCTCGTCTTTAAAAACTATCTCACCATTTATTTCCGCCGATTTGTGTTGAGCCCGTGTATCATATGTATCACCATATTAGGCGTTTCTCCCTCCCTCAGAAAGCTATATGTGTTAAATTTCACTTAAAACTGGTATGCATACAAAAACTATATGTTATTCGTCGTAAAGAAATTAGCGTGTATGCTGCTATTTCAAACGTTAAAAGTCACAGGATAACCATTTTCGGCTATATATCTCCTGAATACAGACTCCCTCGTATTTCGGGTTAAGCAATTTCTTATTCAGTAATATAACACGTATCAACGTCCACTACGTATTCTCCTAGTGCCGAGAATGTGTTAAATATCTCCCCTCCATCCACAAAAAGGGGTTGGCGGAGCACTCATAGCTATATCATTTTTTGCGAGACTTAAGCGTGGAGGGTTCAGGCATGTACTTTTATTTTTAAAAATGGTGGGATTTAGAGAAATAAAACACACACTATGCGTATAAACAGATACACTAACCCTTTTTTATAATACTTATTTTTAAAATAGGTATATTCTCTGGGGGTTTTCTAGATTTTCAGACTAAAATGGATGTGGGATTCATAACATTACTCACTTAAATGTTTCGCGGATCGCTGATAAACGGTCTATGGGTTCCCTCATTGGGTATATACACCTCCTCGAATAAAGTCATTCATCGAATATAGTCGATCACGCGATTCTACTTCTTTAAAACATCAATTCACGCAATTCTACTACTTTAAAACACCAATTCACGCGATTCTGCTACTTAAAAATATGTTTTTGTTAGTTTTTTACACGTAAAAAGTGTGTTTTTGTGAAAAAACGTTAGAAAAAAGCATAAGTGTGGAAACTTATGTTAATTTCCATAGAGAAAACAGCGCATGTGTGGTTTTTGTAAAGTAGAAAACTTACATTTGCGAAAAATTATAAAAAAAAAACTTACATTTACGAAATTTTGTTATTAAAATGCAGAATTCTTACAGTTATGTATTCGTAACCGTCTTTAACATGCGAATAGGGCAAGCACCCTTTTTTAGAGAGCGGAGGGATAGTGTAAGAACGATGACTTTGGTACACCCTTGGTACGCTTTGACATACCCCTTGACATGTCTTTGACATGCTCCTGACACACGGATATTCAATACTTAATCACTTAATTTAATTAACATCCTTTAATTAACTTGCGAGATTCATAACACTAATGAATGCAAAATACTTTTTAAAACATGTTAAAATTTAAAGTTACCCCTATGGGAATAGTACACTTATAAAATTACACACGTATTAAAACATACCAGTGTAAAAACACACGTATACAGAAATTGGTATGCGGAGGAATTTTAAACTCCAAGACTTAATCGCTTAATTTAATTAGCATCCTTTAATTTACTTGTGAGATTCATAACACTAATTCAATTAACATCCTTTAATTAACTTGCAAGATTCATGACACTTAAGTATTTTGCAGATCAACAGGTATCTACTATTATTTAACCTCCAAGACTGCAATGGTTGGTTAAACACACCCCCTCCGATAGAGTCGATCACGCGATTCTACTACTTTATAAATACGCCTTTTTGGCCACATTTTTGTAAAAACACACATTTTTGTTGTTTTTTTACGTTTTTGCAACATTTTGTGCGAAATGTTAATTTTTCCCATAACCACATATTAGTAGCATTTTTGTAAAAACATACCTTTTTTTGTAAAAAAATTACAAAAGTGCGAAAACCCATGTTAATTCCCATAGAGAAATTAGCATTTTGAAAAAAATCGCAAAATGTTAATTATTCCCATAACCACATTTTTTGTTGTTTTTTTACGTTTTTGAGACATTTTGTGCAAAATATTAATTTTTCCCATAATCACATTTTTTTTTTTTAAATTACAAATGTGCGAAAACCCATGCAAATTCCCATAGAGAAATAAGCATTTAAAAAAAAAATCCGCAAAATATTAATTTTGCCCATAACCACATTTTTGTTATCTTTTTACGCTTTTGGAACATTTTGTACCAAATGTTAATTTTTCACATAACCACATTTTTTTAAAAAAAATTACAAAAGTGCAAAATTCAAGTAAGGCCAGATATATTATTTCCCAAAGAGAAATACAAGACATTCTTAAAACCTATGTTATTTCCCAAAGAGAAATATAAGATTCTCGCAGTTAAGTATTCATAGTTCAATTCGGAACCATGATATAGGACAAGCACTCTTTTCTTAGAAGGTATTGTAAGAACGATGCTCTTGTGTATTGTAGGAACGAGAGGGGTATTAAGTAAGAATAAGAGGGGTATACTGAAAGAATAAGAGGGGTATTGTAAGAACGATGCCCTTGGCATACCTTTGGCATGCCCTTGGCATACCCCTTGGCATACCTTTGGCATACCTTTGGCATGCTCCTGGCATGTCTTTGACATGCTCCTGGTATACTCAATTACTTTATTTAATTCATTCTAATTAACACCCTTTAACTCATTTAGAAAAAGAAAAAAGAAAAATACCATTAAGGGAAAAAATTGCCCAGTTTTAATTCCCCTTTTCGCTGCTAGGGGGCGCTGATGGCTCCATGCCGCCACTGTCGCAGAATCCCATGCGTTGCCACCCCCAAAAAGTTTCTTCCCTACTTAGAAAAAATCTCTAATATCATCCCAATATTTAAAATTAGAAATATATCCCAAGTATTGGGTATTACCCCTTTCTGCCGCTAGGGGGCGCTGATGGCTCCATACCGCCACCGACGGTGTGACCACTGCCTCAAACGTTTCTACCCCACTTAAAAAAAATCTCATTTAAAAAAAATTATTTTTCCCTCAACCCCTCGTACAAGACTACGAAATCGTTGCCACTCGCAAAAAAGGTTCTCAAAACTTTTTACCCCCACCTTTTTTCATTTTCCGCCCTTTTACACCCCCGTCCAGGATCACGGAATTTAAGATGGCGGCCATACCGCATACCGCCACTGTTGCAGACCCGGCAATCCTTTCCTACTTTTATATATATATATATATATATATATATATATACATATATA
The DNA here is from genome assembly GCA_951213105.1 of Amaurobius ferox. Taxonomy (NCBI): domain Eukaryota; kingdom Metazoa; phylum Arthropoda; class Arachnida; order Araneae; family Amaurobiidae; genus Amaurobius; species Amaurobius ferox. Next base: position 81,394,909 of record OX578140.1, on the reverse strand, counting down.
TATACATATATATATATATATATATATGTATATATATATATATATATATATATATATATATATATATGTATATATATATATATATCGATGTTTCTGTTTAGGTGTAAAGTCAGTATAGGTCTTTCAACTTTTTTACATTTTTAGTTTTAGTATATGTACTTGGTTTGCGACATTGTATCCGCTTCCGGGAGTGTCGTCATGACATGAAGCTGGCTAAACAGGGAAGTGGGGATCACAATCCCCCCCGGCGAAATTTTGATACATTGTCATTCTTCATTTTTCTATATCTTATGTAGTATATAAATGTACTTGTTTGAGCAGCTTAGCGCCTTTGGGTATATTTTCAGTAGATTGTTTTAGATGAGGTTAATAATTATATTTATATGTATATATATACTATATATATATATATATATATATATATATATATATATATATAAGATTCATATGAAAAAGAGAGGGGAAATGACCAAATGCAAGGCATAAAATGGTAGAGGGGGATGGCGACCCCTCTTTCCCGTTTAAAAGACTGCTTTTATGCCCGGGCAACACTCACGGTACCAATGCCATGCAGAAGCCATACTTCCGTAAATGTGTCAAATCAAAAACACTTGAAAAAGTGCAAAGAAAATAAATAGGAATCGACCAGGATCGCAAGGGAAAGAATGGAAATGCAGCAAATGCCCCTGTCGGTTACGATGGAGTGCATCATATATAACAGAAGTCCACGCATGCGCTATTCGTTATTTTCACTTTCATCGTTCTATACCTCTGCCATATCCTTTAAGTAAGCATTTTCTCCCTTTTTTGTATTAAATAGGGAATTATAATAAGATTTCAGGAAGCCAATTGGATAATTCCGTTTTATTGCCTCCTTCATAATATTCCTATTATGCATGATGCAATCAGACTTGAAAGTATTAATGCGTTGATTTCTATTGAGGTGACCAATGACGACATTTCTGAAAATGTTTTTGGTCAAATTGGACCTCCAATCAATAATGCGGTTGATTTTTATATTGAAATTGTTTCTCTTGTCATATAAGACGGTATAAGTACCATATCTACTGTCATGTTTTAGTGTGATATCTAGAAAATCAACACTATCTTCCTCCTTACTTATATTCTCAATCAATTCCAGTTCTTTTGGATAAAAAGTAAAATCAAATTGGGGTGTATTCTTATATTGCCCAATAAGGACATCGTCAACGAAACGAAAATATGGCATTTCATGTAATATATGAGTGCCATTTTCAAATTTACACAAGTATAGATCGGCGAGCAGGGATGAACATCCCCCTCCCATCGGAATACCCTTAACCTGTTTAAAATAGTTGGGGCCATCAAATAAGATGTTTTCAAACAACACAATGCGAATCAAGTCCTCGTATTTTCTGAATGTAATATGCTCTTTTAAGTCATATATTTCATGTAGTTCCTTCAAAATTTCATATAGATTTTCCAGATTGATGTTGTTGAATAAATCACGGAAATCGTAACTTTTGAAACGTATATCCCTGCTATAAAATGGAAGTCGGTTGATGTCGGTTTCACAAATAATTGTTACAATCATCGATGTTGTACCCAAACTGTCAGAAAGACTTTGGTGGGAAAATACACACATCCAACAATATGGAACAGCTTTTCCGTATGGACTCAATACGATCATATTTAATGACAATTATAATTTGGAATCTTGTAAAAATGAAAAACGTAACCCTGTATTACAAGATATCCATCCTGCTATAAAAAAGAGATGGCAAAGGGGAACAAGAAAAAGGAAAAATTTCAGTTATAAAGAAACTCTTGATAAGATCGAAACGTTCATGAAAACAGTGTGTACAGGAATAATAATAAAACCCGGCTGGATCAAAAATCTTATATTTAGTATAAGAAAACGTTATATTCAACGCATCTGGTGTTATTTGAAAGTGTATCAACTCGAAAAACAACTAACTGTTAATAATAATGAAAATGCATGTACAAACTACGCTATAATGATGGATTTACTTAAACTAAAAGCCAGTACATTAAGCATAGTATTGAAATCCTCTCCACAGAAGAAAACTACTACAACAGAGCCTTTTGTTACAACCTACAAAAATAAAAATTATGATGGTTTACCAATCAAGACATATATAAAGAACTTGGCACATCTCTTACCAATACCTAACATAGAAGTAAAACTGATTTATAAATTTGTGCAAACCAATGGTAGAAAAATATTTAATTATAACCGCATAAGTAGAAACATCAATGTATATAAAAGTGAAGAGTGTAATTGTAAAAACAGCCCTTATATAGATACCCATCATGCGCACATTATCACTGGAAACCTGGATCTATTGGATAATCACAAGTTAAAATCTATGCTTCAACTTGGTACGAAATTTCGTATACAAGATTTCACAAATATTAAAAAGGACTTTGAACAAGATTTGAAGAAATTTACATATAAACTCGCCGTAAAATACAGCATGCCAATACAAGCCTTCAAAGAATGGCAATACAACCTTATCAAAATGTTCAATCTCCACTACAAAACATTGTGTAAAAAAACGTATTATCCTTCTCTTCAAAATGCAGTCAATAAATATGAAGATAAATATGTTATAACTTATACGGATAAAGTTGTATCAAATTACGCTTTCACATGCAGAAAATACTACGTTGATACTTTAAAAAATAGTTATCTTGATAAACAAATGTACTCCCCTTTACAACAAAATGGAACATGTCTGGTAAATAAAATTAAAACTCTGTATGAAAGCATTGGTATCGAACTTAAAGCAGTTAACTTTCCATATTTGGTACTCATACCAAAACTTCATAAAAATCCAGTCAAGTTCCGGCCGGTGACAGTGGGATGTGGATCCTATTTAACAATTGCAAATGAAAAACTTTTAACTATACTTAAAAATGTTATGATTATACTCAAGAAACAAGGAACAGTAATGATAAATAATAGTTACGATGTCATCAACCGACTTCCATTTTATAGCAGGGATATACGTTTCAAAAGTTACGATTTCCGTGATTTATTCAACAACATCAATCTGGAAAATCTATATGAAATTTTGAAGGAACTACATGAAATATATGACTTAAAAGAGCATATTACATTCAGAAAATACGAGGACTTGATTCGCATTGTGTTGTTTGAAAACATCTTATTTGATGGCCCCAACTATTTTAAACAGGTTAAGGGTATTCCGATGGGAGGGGGATGTTCATCCCTGCTCGCCGATCTATACTTGTGTAAATTTGAAAATGGCACTCATATATTACATGAAATGCCATATTTTCGTTTCGTTGACGATGTCCTTATTGGGCAATATAAGAATACACCCCAATTTGATTTTACTTTTTATCCAAAAGAACTGGAATTGATTGAGAATATAAGTAAGGAGGAAGATAGTGTTGATTTTCTAGATATCACACTAAAACATGACAGTAGATATGGTACTTATACCGTCTTATATGACAAGAGAAACAATTTCAATATAAAAATCAACCGCATTATTGATTGGAGGTCCAATTTGACCAAAAACATTTTCAGAAATGTCGTCATTGGTCACCTCAATAGAAATCAACGCATTAATACTTTCAAGTCTGATTGCATCATGCATAATAGGAATATTATGAAGGAGGCAATAAAACGGAATTATCCAATTGGCTTCCTGAAATCTTATTATAATTCCCTATTTAATACAAAAAAGGGAGAAAATGCTTACTTAAAGGATATGGCAGAGGTATAGAACGATGAAAGTGAAAATAACGAATAGCGCATGCGTGGACTTCTGTTATATATGATGCACTCCATCGTAACCGACAGGGGCATTTGCTGCATTTCCATTCTTTCCCTTGCGATCCTGGTCGATTCCTATTTGTTTTCTTTGCACTTTTTCAAGTGTTTTTGATTTGACACATTTACGGAAGTATGGCTTCTGCATGGCATTGGTACCGTGAGTGTTGCCCGGGCAAAAAAGCAGTCTTTTAAACGGGAAAGAGGGGTCGCCATCCCCCTCTACCATTTTATGCCTTGCATTTGGTCATTTCCCCTCTCTTTTTCATATGAATCTTGTATGTTACTTTAGGAGAATGTGCTGCATTGCGCCAACTTCTGGAGAAAAATTGGATAACTGTGAAATAATTTTATTTTAATATGTTTACTATGCTATATATATATATATATATATATACATATATATATATATATATATATATATATATATATATATATATATATATACATATATATATATAATATATATACAGGATCTTTATAATTAAAGTTCCACTTTGAAATGGCCATTAAAGGAAAACTACTGGTCAGAATGTTACCAAACTTGGTAAGAGTTTACAGGAGGTCATGGGATTTTAATTTCTGCAAAAAGAAAAACGTGCAAAAGCTCACCGTCAGCGGGGAATGGCTCTATGCAATATTGTTAAATGAAATAAGACATGAAAACATCGGTTTAAAAAGTTTTTAGTCTTTTCTAAAACGTGTTAAAAATCATAATGTGGCTTCCACTATTTTCTGAAAGCAAGTAAAATCGCATTACCGCGTTCTCAGCAGTAACTCTTACCATATCAGGAGGAATGTTACGGACATGTCGGCGTATCATATTTTTCAATTCCGCCAAATTGTTTATGTTATCACCATAAACAGTGGCTCAGATACCACGATTTTTATGCAGGACGGGGTTCCACCTCACATTGGTACATGTGTAAAACAGTTCATAGTTCATGTGTTCATAGTTCATTGGTACATGTGTTCATAGTTCAATTCGTAACCATGATATAGGACAAGCACTCTTTTCTTAGGAGGTGGAGGGGTATTGTAAGAACGATGCCCTTGGCATACCTTTGGCATGTCTTTGACATGCTCCTTGCATACTTAATTACTTTATTTAATTCATTCTAATTAACACTCTTTAACTCATTTAGAAAAAGAAAAAAGAAAAATACCATTAAGGGTAAAAATTGCCCAGTTTTAATTCCCCTTCCCGCCGCTAGGGGGCGCTAATGGCTCCATACCGCCATTGCCGCAGAATCTCAAGCGTTTCCACCCCCAAAAATGTTTCTTCCCTACTTAGAAAAAATCCCTAATATCATCCCAATATTTAAAATTAGAAATAACTCCCAAGTATTGGGTAGTTCCACTGTCCACCGCTAGGGGGCGCTGATGGCGCCATACTGCCACCGACGGTGTTGCCACTCCGAAAAAGTTTCTTCCCTACTTAGAAAAAATCCCAAATATCGCCCCAATATTTAAAATTTGAAATATCTCCCAAGTATTGTGTAGTACCTTTTTCTACCGCTAGGGGCGCTGATGGCTCCATACCGCCACCGACGGTGTTCTCACCGCCTAAAAAGTTTCTACCCCACTTAGAATAAATCTTATTTAAAAAAATTAATTTCTCCCTTAACCCCTCGTACAAGACTACGAAATCGTTGCCACCCGAAAAAAGTTTCTCAAAAATTTTTACTCCCACATTTTTTCATTTCCTCTCTTTTACACCCCCGTCCAGGATCACGGAATTCAAGATGGCGGCCATACCGCATACAGCCACTGTTGCAGAACCGGCACTCTTTTCCTACTTATATATATAATATACATATTATATATTTTATACATATACACACATATATATATATATATATATATATATATATATATATATATATATATATATTATATATAATTAAAATATATATATATATTTAAAAATAAAACTTAATCATTTTCATAATAATGATTGTTCTAATTCTTATTGTGTAATATCTTTTAAGCATCCATTTATAATTCTATCAATTTTAGTAATTTATTTAATCTGTTTCATCATTTATTGCCTGTTAAGGTTTTGAATGTTACCAAGACTTTTAAATACAACAAGCCAATTGGTAGAACAATTTTTAATTACAATGAAATTTCCCAATCTCTATCAGTCGATAAAGATTCTTCTACAAATTTGGATGGTGAATGTATTTGTAGAGTTGATAATTATGCTAATTTTATAAATCCAGACTTGGGGCATATAGTTACTGGAGACTTAGTCATTGTTAAAGATAAATCTTTAAGAACCTTAATGTCATTTGGTACAAAATTCAGGTTACCTTTTTGTAATAATTCTAAAAAAGTCTTAATAAATCTTAACCTTGATAAATATATTTATGGATTAGCTTCTAAATATGCTCAGCCTTTAGAGGCATTTAATATGTGGAAATTTACAATTTTAAAGTCTATTAAAAATGCCAATTGGAGTATCAATTTATCTAGATCTATATATAATATGGATAATATAAAACACTATAAAAGATTTACATAAATCTTTTGTTATTACTTATGTTGATAAAGCCTCTAAAAAAATTCTATATACAATATCTGTTAGATTATTTAAAAAATAACAGTCTATTTAAACTTGATTCATACTCTGTTAATTTATCAAATTGAAAATTATCAATATGTATAGTGATTTAGATATTAATAATAAATTTTTGAAATTTCCATATATTGCGCTTATTCCTAAATTGCATAAAAATTCTATTAAATTTAGAACTGTAACTAGTGGTCATAATTCATACTCTACTACTGCTAGTAAATTATTACTAAATTATTTAAATGTACTAAATTGTAATTTACGTGATTCTAGTGATAACTACATGATTCTAAATAATAGTAAAGAATTAAAAAATAAATTAACGTCACTAGGTAAAATAATAGGATTTCAAACTTTTGATTTTAAAGATCTATTTAATAGTATTAGGATCGCTGATCTTTATGATGTCATATTAGCTTTATATAATGCCTATATTACTAATCATTCTCACCTACTTAAATTTACCAATTTTCCTAAACTTCTTCATTTTGTTCTTTTCAATAATTATATTTTTCAAGGTAATAAATTATACTTACAAGTCTCAGGTGTTCCACAAGGTGGCTGTAGTAGCAGTATGTTAGCTAATTTATACCTATATCATTATGAAAAATTCTTTACTTCTACAGATTATAAAATTTATAGTTACGTAGATGATCTAATTTGTTTAGTATTTACTGATAATTATGTCATAGATATAGATTTCTGTCCGGATAATTTGGAATTAATACCTAATGAAACTACTAGTATTAGTAAAAATATTAATTATTTGGATTTAAATCTAATTGTAGAACCTACTAATGGGATACTTTCTAATTTATATGATAAAAAATATTTTTTTAAATTCAATATTAATAAAATATTACCTTTTAATTCCTGCAACTCGATTCAATTGTTTAGAAATATTATACTTAATCAACTTTTTGGATTTTGTAGATTATCAGATAAAAAATTTCACGCTTTGCACATAAATAACCTCATAATTACCAGTAAATTATATGAATATCCAGCATATTTAGTAAATGGTATAGTTAAAAAATTTCTATTAGCCTAAATTCTTAATAATCTCTCTTTAGTATCTTATTTTAGCCTTACTTCTACATTCTCATGTTTTTATATTACTATATTTTTCATCTTTCTATTTTGCAGCTTTTACTGTAGGATATCACATTTTACTGCCATTACGCAGTACAGATTTTATTACTCACTTTGGCAACAGTAAATCTCTTCTTTACACTTTATCGAATGGCAACATTGGTCTAGTCATTTTTTGCCCGTCACATTTGTACATTTGATGTGTATTGTAAGGTATTTATGTTTCCTTTCTATTTTTTCATTCTTTATGCTTGTCCTCCTAATAATACATGTTTATAGATAAAATCTATCTTGTGTTTCAGAAACAAGCATTTTTGTGTTCATTTCATTTAAAATATTAGAACTTGATAAAGAATTTTATCGAAATGAACTATTCTTAAACCTAGAACTCTTCCACATGCAAGCTTTAATGCTTGATTATTTTGGTATTCCTTCGATTACTCTCCATTGACATTTGTTGATTATCTTTAGCTTTTTGAACTGTAATATGTACTATTATAATTTCCTCTTCATTTTATTTCATTGTAGTCTGCAGGCTTAAAAATATTTTTAAGATAGTGTATTATGAGTTACTTCTTCCATTCTACCATTGGATTTAATATTTTATTATTATTATTATTATATATATATATATATATATAAAATGTATCAATATTCTGCATATTTAGTAAATAGTATAGTTAATAAGTTTCGATTAGCCTAAAATTCTCATATTATCCCCTTATTATCTTATTTTAGCCGTACTTCTTCATTCTCTTGAAATTATATTTTCATCTTTTTATCTTGAAGCTTTAACTGTTGAATAACTCATTTTATTTCATTTTATTGCTTTTGCGCAGTACAGTTTTTATTACTCTCTTTGGCAACAGCAAATCACATCTTTTCATTTTGGCATATGGCAACATTGGTCCAGTCATATTTTGCTCGTCATGGTTGCGCTGAAGAGGTGTGTTTTGAGGTATTTATGTTTCCTTTATTGTTCCAATCTATATGCTTGTCGTCCATATAACACAAGTTTATAGATAAAATCTATCTTGTGTTTCAGAAACAAGCATTTTTGTGTTCATTTCGAAGGGATATATGGACCCGAAGAGAATTTTTTCGAAATGAACTTATCGTAAGCCTAAATCTCCTTCATGTGCAAGCTTTTTTGCTTGATTTTTTTTTTTTCTTATTTGCATTCCTCATTTTTGAAATTTGTTGATTGTCTTTGTCTTTATGACTTGCATTATGCTTTATTATTTCCTCTTTTTGTCTTAATTTCTTCTATTTCTTTGTATTTTGTAGAAAATTTTGGAATAGTGTATTATGAGTTACTACATACATTCTAACTTTGGATTTAATAATTTATATTTATATATACATATATATATATATATATGTATTTTAAAATACCGTAGCAAACTTTAAAAATTGTGAAAACTTTGCAATTATGCAAAGATTTATACTTTCATTTCGTAGGGCGCGGTAGCCCATTGGTTAGCGCGCTGGAGTTGCACTCGGTAGGCCCGGGTTCGATTCCAGCCACTGCCAAAACTGCCGCCGTGTTCACGCGGAGTACGATCACGTTAAGCATGTGGGTCCGAAAGTCCTTCCGAGAGGTTGGTGGTAGGGGAAGGAAGGTACGGTCCCTGTGGATGCCTCCCCCACTGGGTTCCGGTCCAAATTGTGTGGCACTTCCCGGCCGTCCAAACGGTTACTTTACACCTTTCTGGTAGGTCGGACGGTCTGGGTCTCAACAACAACAACAACTTTTATTTCGCAAGCCTGTTAGATATTTGAATTTTCGTGTTACAGATTCTCACTTTTCTTTCATTGGATCTTCAAACCTCTTTTCCTTATATATATATATATATATATATATATATATATATATATTAGAAAAATATCTAAAAAATATGATACATAAAATACATAATTATAACACTGCATAATATTAAGGCGCAATGCCACACTTTCATGTTTAGTAGATATATAAAAGTAAATACAAAAATAGTTTGAAAAAAGAGGGGGGAGGCATAAAGGAAGAGGGGGAAATTGAATGGAGAGTGTTTACAGGAACGACAGAAAAAAGGCCTGGGAGGATTGTGACCCCCGTTCCCGGTTAAAGCGCTTTTACTCCAGGAAACACTCCCGAAGCATCTCTCCGCCCGATGGAATCAATGAAACATCCTGAAGTAAAAAGACCATGAGGCACAAAAGGACTCAAGATATGAAAATAAACCTAACCTGACTATACAGCAGAATGCTCGAAGACCAAAAGAAACGCCATGTAACAATACTGCACCGATATGCAATCATCATGTAAAACTGTTTTTTACTTTCTTAAAGACCAAGTCTACATAGTGCCTTAGATATCGAAGCGGATAATGGCATTTTACTGCTTCTTGGAGTAATTTATTAATACAGTGTTGCTGTTCCTCTTCTTCTGTATTAAGACGTCTATATCGATTTAAATGATTAATGATAACATTTCTGAATATACCACTACTTAATTGGATTTTCAGTCTATTATAAATTTAATATCGAAATCAAAATTGTCCCGTTTGTCATAAATTTCAAAACATATTTTGTTATATACATTATAGTAAATACTTATATCCGGAAAATCAACAGTTCCTTGATTTGTATATTGAGTTTCTATAAGTCCCAGGCATTTAGAGTAAAACCCAAATTCAATATGGTCGTGTTGATCTGCATGTCCAATTATCACATCGTCAACAAAGCGGTAGAATGTAAATTCATTAACCAAATAAGTACCTTGTTCATACTTGTTCAAGAAAATATCCGCAAGAATGGAGGAGCATCCTCCACCCATTGCGATGTCCTGTATTTGGTGATAAAAACCCATTCCGTTGTTCAGAATGTTTTCAAATATGACAATATTTATCAGCATTTTATACTTGTTGACTGAGATGGTAGAGTGTAGATTGCAATGTTCATGAACATCAATCAAAATGTCGAATAAATCTTTTAAATTTCCGTGATTAAAGAGGTCTTTAAAATCGAAGCATCTGAAAAACATTTTCTCCTTTATTCTACTTAATTTGTCAATTAATTCATAAGAATTTGGCACCATGCAGGTCCCTTCTTTCTTAATTTCCTTTAGTAATGGAGTCAGAATAATAAGTAACTTGGTATTAACTACTGTAAGGTAAGAACCGCATCCGACTGTCACAGGTCTAAATTTGATCAGCTTTTTGTGCATTTTTGGAATTAGTACAAGATAGGGAAATTTTACAGTTTTTAAATAATGTCCTATTCTTTTATAAAGTGCTTTGATACGGCTTTCCACTGTTTTGCCGGTGGTATTGATTTCTTTATACATACTTTCATTTTCATAACTTCTGCGCAAAGTGTCTACGTAGTATTTTTTGCAGACAAATACGTAATTTGATGGCACTTTATCCATGTAAGTTATTTCAAATTTTTCTTTTAGAGACTCTTTCTTGTACTATGTTGTCTTGAAGTGTATTATTTGAATCTGCATGACAATGTCTTTCGAATCCCTTTAGTACTTCGTTTCTCCATTCGTTGAAAGTCTAAATGGGGTAACTGTATTTCACCGCCATTTTGTATATAAAATCCTCCACGTCTTTAGCAAAAATAAAAGCACTTCTGTAATGCTTTTGATTACGGAATTTTGTTTCTTGTTTTAACAGTAGCTTGATATCATTATTATCAATCATTTCCAATTTTCCAGTTATTACGTGTCCCTACGTAGTGTCATTATCTTTGTTAGTGTTGATCTCCCCATCACAACTACACTTCAAGTCTGAGTAATCGTTTAATTTTTTACCAATATCATTATGATTGAAATATTTTCTTCCGTTAGTCTTAAGATATCTGTAAGCAATCTTAATGTTAATATTGCGTATGGGCATTAATGCATCACTCTGTTTTAAAATAGCGTTAAATGGTATAACGTTATAGTTTTTATTATAAAAGGAAGTAATTATAAATTCCCTTTTATTTGATACAGTAGGGCTTTTGTTCAATTCGACGTTCAATTTTTGTGCTCGTAATTTCAGAAAATTATAAAATACTGCAATATTGGTACATGCTGTAAAGCAATTTTAATTTGGGATTATAGGGCGATTGTGCCATTCCCTCCATAGACGTTGGATATGAATTTTCCTTATACCGTAGATTCTATTTTTTATCCATGACGTGCTGACCTGATTGTACTTCTTAATTTCTTCAACGAAGGTATTCAATTTCAGTAAAGTTTTCTTATAACTTCTTTCTGTATGGTTAGTTTTATTTCCATCTCCTCTCTTCCATCTTGTAGCTTTTCTTTTATTAGTATAACCAATTGGTTCATTATTCAGCTTAGTATAGAACTCCAAATTATGTTTATTATCAAAGTTAATGAAATTAAATCCAAATGGGAAAAGCGTGTCAAATTGCTTGATATGTGTGTTTTCCCACCATAAGCGTTCGTTTATTTCAGGAACTATGGATATACATATATTTACAAAATCATGTTTTGAAAAATGTTGTAACTCGAAATTTTTGATACTAGAGGGATTTTCACATATGTGTTTGACCTTCTTTACTTCTATAGATTATAAAATTTATAGATATGTAGATGATCTAATTTATTTAGTATTTACTGATAATTATGTCATAGATATAGATTTCTATCTGTATAATTTGGAATTAATACCTAATGAAACTACTAGTATTAGTAAAAATATTAATTATTCGGATTTAAATCTAATTGTAGAACCTACTAATGGGAAACTTTCTAATTTATATGATAAAAAAGATTTTTTTAAATTCAATATTAATAAAATATTACCTTTTAATTCCTGCAACTCGATTCAATTGTTTAGAAATATTATACTTAATCAACATTTTGGATTTTGTAGATTATCAGATAAAAAATTTCACGCTTTGCTCATAAATAACCTCATAATTACCAGTAAATTATATAAATATCCAGCATATTTAGTAAATGGTATAGTTAAAAAATTTCTATTAGCCTAAATTCTTAATAATCTCTCTTTAGTATCTTATTTTAGCCTTACTTCTACATTCTCATGTTTTTATATTACTATATTTTTCATCTTTCTATTTTGCAGCTTTTACTGTAGGATATCACATTTTACTGCCATTACGCAGTACAGTTTTTATTACTCACTTTGGCAACAGTAAATCTCTTCTTTACACTTTATCGAATGGCAACATTGGTCTAGTCATTTTTTGCTCGTCACATTTGTACATTTGATGTGTATTGTAAGGTATTTATGTTTCCTTTCTATTTTTTCAATCTTTATGCTTGTCGTCATATATAATACATGTTTATAGATAAAATCTATCTTGTGTTTCAGAAACAAGCATTTTTGTGTTCCTTTCGCTTAAAATATTAGAACTTGATAAAGAATTTTATCGAAATGAACTATTCTTAAACCTAGAGCTCTTCCACATGCAAGCTTTAATGTTTGATTATTTTGGTATTCCTTCGATTCCTCTCCATTGGCATTTGTTGATTATCTTTAGCTTTTTGAACTGTAATATGTATTATAATTTCCTCTTCATTTTATTTCATTGTATTCTGCAGGCTTAAAAATATTTTTAAGATAGTGTATTATGAGTTACTTCTTCCATTCTACCATTGGATTTAATATTTTATTATTTTTTATATATTATATATATATATATACATATATATATATATATATTATATATATATATATTATATATATATATATATTATATATATATATATATATATTATATATATATATATATATATATATTATATAAAAACATACTAAAATAGTAAATCCAATGGTGGAATGGAAGAAGTAACTCATAATACACTATCTTAAAAATATTTTTAAGCCTACAGAATACAATGAAATAAAATGAAATTCAACAATAAAGAGGAAATAATAATACATATTACAGTTCAAAAAGTTAAAGATAATCAACAAATGTCAATGGAGAAGAATCGCAAAAAGAAATACCAAAATAATCAAGCATTAAAACTTGCATGTAGAAGAGCTCTAGGCTTACGAATAGTTCATTTCGATAAAATTCTTTATCAAGTCCTAATATTTTAAACGAATATATATTAAACCTAATATTTTAAACTATATATATATATTTCACAAAAACAAATCCATAAATGTTAAATTAGTGAGATTTTACATTCTACGGCATAAATATACCTTTAAATCGGTATACAAAAATTAAAGTTTATTAAGTCCTTCAGATCCATTTGTGTGAAGGATAAAACTGAGTGTAAATGTATATTATTCACAACCCACTTAAAATTGTAAGTCACAAGCAATTTATCTCATGTGTGTACAAAAAATAATAATATAATTTTACTCTAAATAATTTTGAAATGCAGATTTTGGTGGGAAAATTTTACAATTTGCCATTGTTTTTAAAGAATTTTTTTTAAACATCTATTTTGTAGGATTTAGATGTTTAAAAAGATATTGTGGCTAATATGGATGCAGCATAAAATTACGGAGGAGTTAGGGTTCATGAAGGATTTCCACTTCTTGTTCTGGAGAGCGATGTTACTTCCTATTCAAAAATTTACATTTTCATTTCAACATCTATTTTTCAGACTTAGCTTTAAGTACGGCTTTTTGAATATGTAACTTCCGGTTTTTCCAAAAATTCATATGACTGTATGAAATAAGTATGCAAAAAAGTATAGAAATACTTAATAATTCTTTCAAAATTGAAGTGTACACATCACTTTCCATTGCATAAAGGCTCTTTCATATTTTCATAATTTTTTATATTAAAAATTTCAATTTTGCCAAACTTAGACGTAAAAATAATTGTAAAGTATATTACTAATTTGAATGAATGATTACACGTATGTAAGTTGATGGAAATGTAATTGGCCAGAGAATTTTTAAATACAAAGTGCAATTAATTTTGATATTTGTTTACTATATTTAAATTAGGGAATAGTTTTATTTATTTTCTAATTACATTTGAAATTCTTCTATTTAATAATAAAATATTTAAAATTAAAATAACTTAAAAGTATAAAAGCATTAAAATTTTACCCGTTTTTAAATTTTTAAGAAAATTTACTTGAAACTATCACATCGCACAACTCCAAGGGTTCAGCAGAACACATCTTGAAAAACACTGCATTATCCTATGTGTGTCGGAAAAGCAACATTGCTCCCACACACTGAAAAATGTCAAGCAAATTTTCTTAAAATGTTGCAAATTTTGCATATTTAAAATGACAAATATTTCTTCCTTTTAAATAATCTTCAAATTTCGTTGCGAATTCTTGTACTATATAAGAATTGAATAATATATGGATTCTAAACATATATTTACTATGTTACCTTACACCTTTCTGGTAGGTCGGACGGTCTGGGTCTCAACAACAACATATACTTACTATGAAATCTCTCATAGAATCGTTTTATTCAAATAATAAATTATATGTATGAGTGTCGAACATTTCTTTAACTAATTTCAAACAATCCGTATGCAGTACACAAAGTTCTTAAATACATGTATTTTAACAGTATTACTTGAAAAGCACATTAGTCGGATTGTTATTTAATTTCTAAATAATCAAAGCAGTACAATTTGAAATACTACTGTATACTTTGATAAGTTTCCTAATAACTTCCCTAATAATCTGATACAAATAATCTTCTAAACAATCTACAAATAATAATATTTTAAATAATCTGATACAAATGTATCTAATGACATTCTTATGCGCAATCTGATATGCAATCAAATTATGAACAATATTCTTCATTAAACAATTTGTCTGTCTTTCCCCTCCAATTGTGCGAGTAGCCAGAATAAACCAGAACTGGCGATAAAGCGATGTTTGGCATGTGAGATTCTTCTTCTGAAGGTTCTGAATCAGCATACGTTTAGCCTTATCGCCTCCTGGAGCCACCCACCTTCATGTCATTCATTCATTCATTCAACCTCTCGGAAGGACTTACGTACCCACATGTTTAATGTGATCGTACTCAGCATGAACATGGTGGCAGTTTTGGCAGTGGCAGAAATCGAACCCGGCCGTTCCCAGTGCAATTCCCACACGCTAACCACTGGGCTGTCGCTCCCCCACACTCTTTTTCTGAATCCTTTTTGACACAACTCACAAGTATGTGGCTTTTCATCAGTATGAGTAGGGCAGTTCATTTTGCCGGCAAAATGGTATTTTTGCCAGAACAGTGGCAAAAACTGCCAAAAACCTGGTAAAAACCAGCAAAAAACTGGTAAAAATGGCTGGATTTAAAAAAATGTACAAAAAACAATATAATTGCAACTTAAATCAGAATATTAATTAGTTATTTCATTAATACTAATTTGATTAATTAAAATGATAAAACATAATTAAACATTAATTGATTAATAAGAAGTTGTGAAATCAATCTTCATTTTATCTAAAAATTCATTAAACTAATCATTCATTTAATGCTAAAAATATGGAGAAAATGAGTAGTGAATTAGAACAAAAATCTGAGGATTCAACTCTGATAACATATGGTTGTGCAGCTCATTGGTTAAACCTTTGGGAGAAGATATAACACCTTCCAGCATTATTAAGCATATAATAGATATTCACAAGTATTTTCGAAATCATCATGCTCCTGGAGCATGGTTAAAGGAATGCAGTGAACATGTTTCAACTCAATAAATGGAAATACTAGGTGGGGTGGTCAGTTGATTTATTTAGAAATGTTTATTCGAAATCATACATCATATGTAAAAATAGCAAATGAGCATTTTGAGGAGATGCATCCAAACATTGCAGTTTATATACAAGATTTTAACCTTTATCAACAAGTGAAGGATCTTATCAGACAATTAAAGTCAGTAGTAAGTGCTTTAGCTCTTCTTCAGGGTCCGTTCCCTGTGGATGCCTCCCCCACTGCGTTTCGGTCTAAATTGAGTGGCATTTCCTGACCTTCCAAACAGTTACCTTACACCTTTCTGGTAGCCGGTCGTCCATCTTGATGCTCTAAGTCCTCTGGACGAGCCGGACGACCTGGGGCTTTCACACCTTTCTGGTAGGTCGGACGGTTTCGGTCTCAACAACACCACCTCAGAAGTATGTGGTTTTCACCACTGTAGTAAGGATATGGTTTTTTAAATTACCCATTCAATTATATCATTTCTAACACACTTCACAAATATGTGGCTTTTTATCAATATGAGTAAGGAAATGTTTGCTCAAATCACTTTTACGAGTAAATCCTTTTTGACACACCTCACAAGTATGTGGTTTTTCACTAGTGTGAGTAAGGATATGGTTTTTTAAATTACTCATTTGATTAAATCCTTTCTGACACACCTCACAAATATATGGCTTTTCACCAGTATGAATAAATAAATGGTTTTTCAAATCACTTTTATGATTAAATCTTTTCTGACACACCTCACAAGTATGTGGTTTTTCACCAGTGTGAGTAAGGATATGGCTTTTTAAATTACTCTTTACATTAAATCCTTTCTGACACACCTCACAAATATGTGGCTTTTCACCAGTATGAATAACGTAATGTCTTTTCATATCACTTTTATGATTAAACTTTTTCTGACACACCTCACAAGCATGTGATTTTTCGCCAGTATGAATAAGGATATGTCTATTCAAACTACTCTTATGATTACATCTTTTCTGACACACCTCACAAGTATATGGATGTTCACCAGTATGAGTAAGGAAATGCCGTTTCAAATTACTTTTTTGATTAAATCCTTTTTTACACACCTCACAAGTATGTGGTTTTTCACCAGTGTGAGTAAGGATATGGTTATTTAAACTACTCAATCTAGTAAATTCTTTCTGACATACCTCACAAATACGCTGTTTTTCACCAGTATGAATAATGATATGGCTATTTAAATCACTCAGATGATTAAATCCTTTTTGACACACTTTACAAGTATGGGGTTTTATACCAGTATGAGTAAGGAAATGTTTTTTCAAATTAATTATATGATTAAATCTTTTCTGACACACCTCACATATATGTGGCTTTTCACCAGTATGAGTAAGGAAATGTGTTTTCAAAGCACTTTTTTGATTGAATCTTTTCTGACACACCTCACAAGTATGTGGTTTTTCACCAGTGTGAGTAAGGATATGGTTATTTAAATTACTCAAGCGAGTAAATCCTTTCTGACATACCTCACAAGTATGGGGTGTTTCACCAGTATGAGTTTGGAAATGCCTATTTAAATGATATTTTCGATTAAATCTTTTCTGACAAATCTCACAAATAAATAGGCTTTCTCTTGTATGAGTTTGTTTATGTCGCTTCAAATTACTCATTTTATTAAATCATTTCCAACTCAAGTAACAAATAAAAGGTCTTTTACCAGGTTAAATATGCAGTTATTTTCAAATCACTCCCACAAATAAGATGATGGAGTTTTACCAAAGTTTTATAGTTTTCTATTTATGTAATTGAATAAGCATTTTTGGAATACTATCACCCTCTATTAACATTTAATGCTTACAAAACATAATTCACAAACCAAGCAATAAACAAAATAGATAACTTAAACGAATTGTGACTGGTGGCGCCATCTATGTATCCTTTATGCAAACAAAACTTCGTAAATTAAGTTAATATTAAATAATATTGCACAGTTTGTAATAATACGTAATTATCTTGCTGCAGTTGTTGTGTGTACATTGAATTGCAGTGAAAAAAAATTTGACACATTTAGTTTTGTGATTTTCAAGTAAAATTTGACAGAAAGAAATTAAAAGCAATATTTGAAGTCTGAAATATTGCAAACCAAATTAAAATGTGCATCAAAATGTGAAATTATATTTCCCAATATTAAATAAAATTTATTAAATAATCTCTTTTTTTGAATCAGTCTTCAGTCTGAAAAGCTATTGGTTTCTTTGCTGTGATTATGAAGAACTAGTTGTAGAACTCTTCAAATGACAAAGGGAAGGAGAATAATATTGTTCTTTCATAGTCCAAATTTCATTATATGATACCAAATTTCATTATATGAATAGGGAAAAATCAAGAGATTCTAAAGAATAATTTATCACATAAATCGCTGGATATAGTATAAAATTAACCAGAGTTATTTACATATTTTATAGTTATCTCATTCAAGCACATAAAAATTGATCTAGATAAAAATTCTGGTATGTTTTAATGTATCCAACATGTTGTGTCAATCTCTGTCAAAGTTACTTTTCCAATTTCGCAATTTATTGCATTATAGAAAATTATACTAAAATTTTCTTTCATATTTAAACAAACAAGCCCTTGAAGTTATTTTTAAGTAATGTGTATCGAAATAAAAATAATTTAAAGTAAAAATCAAAATAATTTAAAGTCATAAAATCAAACTATTTGTATGTTGAATAATAGAAGGAAAATTTGTTGTGTTTGAAAGTCCATTAAAAAGAATAAATAGTATATATTTTGAACATGAAGTTAAATTCACGGCTTAAGATTATTAAAATTTAAACTGCATTTAATTCTCATAAACAGTGTTTCTTTCAGGCACTCCCATTGGAGGGGGGGGGGGGGGGAGGGCAAAGCCCTCCCACAACCACCGGGGACATTTTATGGTTACCTAGTTTCCATTTATGGGATTATGGGACACAGCATTTAGATATATTTATATAGGGGAAATAGAAAATGTGCTCCCCTTAAAATTTCATTCGGCCCCCCTCCCCGGTAAAAAGTCTTGAAAGAAACACTGCTCATAAATTCTGCAAATTATGTTTATATAAACTTTAGAAATAGAACACTATTTTATTTTTATATTATTCCATTTTTCATGTTACATTCATTTAACATTTTTTAATTGTACTTAATTTTCAAGTCATGGAATTTTTCCTTATAAAAAAATACTGTTTAGAAAATCATTTATACTCGATGTTTTCAATATATATATCTTTTTTTACATTAACTGTTTTCTTATTAACATTGTTATTGAACCTAAGTATTGTGATTTTATTCCAGTTTTAAAATGAATGAATCAAATCCTAAAAATATCTTTAACCTCCTTCAAAAATGTATTAACTTTACAGCACTATTCATTAAATCAAAGATAATGAAACACATATATATAAAAAAAATACTACTTTATTCAATACTAGCAGCATACCCATTCTTCGTACGGAGTATATAATATAAAGAAACTTATAATTCGCAATCATGTGCAAATTCTGTTAAAATATTAAATATATTGCTCCTAAAGAGGAGTTTAAGAATATATGTTCTCACTATGCAAAATTATCTTCACGGGCAGATCTGAAGAATAAAACATCCTGGCCCCTTTTGTAAGCAAATTTACAAAAAAAAAAAGGAATTGAATCAATATATGCAACCTCGTACTACTTATATTGTCGCAGATTAGAAAACGTGCCAGTGTGTTAGTAGAAGATTACCCGTATTACAATATGAGTCTCAAAAATATTTGCCAAAATAAAAGAGATGACGTAATAAATTGAAAATATCAATAATCCCCGTACTCTTTATACCAGAAGGTCGAAATTGATTCCAATGTATGCCAATATATATCAAAACATATGCCAATGTACCTGTACTACTTATATTCTCGTAGATTAAAAGATATACCCGTGTATTTGTAGAAGATTACTCGTACAACGCTGAATATATGAGTTTAAACAATTTTTGTCATAATAAAACAATTGCATAATAACTTGAAAATATCAATAATAATAACATTTAAACGTGAAGACCATAATTGATATTATCCAGTCAAAAATGCTATAAGAAAAATCAAATCATTCTTTTCTAAAATATTTTTTTATATCCATTTATTTATTATTCAAATCAAAAAAATAATTATTAAAATTAACAGACAGACTTAATTTAATTGCGTTTCTGAGTAACATGATATAAAATAGAACCTTCCTCATAAACTGTGAAATTAAATAACCATTTTGATTTCTTTATACTTTTCATTGTTCAGTAAAAGCTTATTTAAAATAAAACATGGAGATAGATTTCCCATTTAAATCATATTTCAAATAATTCATGTTTTCAGAAAGTGACTAATTAGTGCAAAAAATCTCCCATCAAACTCAGAGATTAAATTTTAATTCACCTTTCAAACGATTTTCAAGCTTTTTGTTTGGATAAACCACAGAGTTAGAGAGTAGAACTCCTAGGAAAAAGTTTCGTTTTTCATTAATATCTCGACAATCCCTGGTCTTAGATACTCGAAACTTGGGCTAAATTTATGGGGGCTATTTCAAGGCTATCCACAAAATTTCATCAAATTTGGTTCAGCCGTTCTCCCGTGATGACGAGACAAACGAAAATTTCGTTTTTTACTAATATCTCGAGAATCACTGATCGTAGAAACTCCAAATATAGATTAAATTTTAAGTGGGACTATTTCCAGGCTACCCACAAAATTTCACCAAATTCAGTTCAGCTGTTCTCCCGTGATGACAGGACAAACAGACAGACAAGACAGATTTTCAATTTTATATATATAGATTGCAAAATAAAATATCATGTTCAATTTATTTATGTGTAATGTTTAAAGATCATGACTTTTTTATTCAATATAATATGATAAAAGATCAATATAAATTTCAATTCAAAGTTCAATACTTTTTTCAGAATATGTTATATGATTTACAGTCTGTGATATAATATATATGACCAGAAAGAAAAAAAAGATTCAATGTTAGATGATGTTATTATAAAATGTTATTCGATGTTATTCAATGTTATTTATAAAATCATAAAGTATACAAACTCGTTCAAAGAAAATGAAATGTGTCTACCCAGGTAGCACAAATACGTAATTCTTACGTATCAAGCAATACGTAATCTTTGCATGTCAGGTCATACGTAACTACTACGCAAAAACGGTACGTTAGAATACGGTATACCAACCTTTATATGAAAGGTTATTATTACATATCCTTATACATTATTATTACGTATCCTTATATGTTATTATTATGTATATCCACATACATTATTATTACGTATATCCACATACGTTATTATTACGTATATCCACATACGTTATTATTACGTATCCACATACGTGTTTATTATGTATATCTACATACTTTATTATTACGTATCCACATACATTATTATTACATATATCCATACATTATAATTACGTATATCCATATACATTGTTATTACATATCCACATACTTTATTATTACCACATGCATTATTATTACGTATATCCACATACGTTATTATTGCATATCACATACATATATATTACGTAAGTCCACATACGTTATTATTATGTATCCACATACATTATTATTACTTATCCACATATGTTTATTATGTATATCCACATACGTTATTATTACATATCCACATACATTATTATTATGTATTTACATGTTATTATTACGTATATCCACATACGTTATTATTACGTATCCACATACATGTTTATTAAGTATCACATGTGTATATTAAATATATCCACATATGTTATTATTATGTATCCACATATATGTTTATAAGGTGTTCCCGTACGTATTTATA